>OZ014438.1:47041027-47641027 GCA_963966035.1 Acleris laterana
GTACAACAATCCGACCATTCAATGAAGAAATGACAATAGGTACGCGGAAGTAACGTTTCGTAGCGGTACCCTGTACGATTCAGAAGCTCATAGAGCAGTTTCTTTTTAACCGTAGTAGGCAGCCATTGAGAATAAAAGTTCGAAGACGATCCATACTTCTTGGCCTTAGGCCAAGGAATAATATAGAGCCATAAACAAGAAACTTCATGTCTTCATTTCGTGATATTAACGCATACATTTCCGAGCCTGTTAGAGAAAAAAAAAATTATGCAGGTAAAACTATTTTTTTCTTGATATTTTTAAAAGTGCACCTCAGTATCATTAAACTACTAAAAATCTTCTTCATCGCCATATTTGTATCTTCTACATAACCTTGCAGCGAACTGCAAGTTGTTAAACTTTGAGACAAAGAATGAATGGGTCACCCTACGTATAAATTTGTATGAAAAGTTGGCCGTTCTCATATCTTTTGAATATTAGTAGGGGAGCCCAAAGGGCTAAATGGGGATTTACTCGAACGTCGTGGGGACCTATTAGATTTTGAAACATGGTAGAAAGAAAAAAACGTTATATGATGTATAGGATATTCAGCGGTGGAGGAAGCGTCTACAGGTTTTCAAAAATGAAAAAAAAAACAAACGGAAATCCTCGGGCGCATCAGATATTCCCACGTGCCTCTGATAACGGAGGTATGTTAATCTGCCAGTTTGCAGGATGGGGGTGGCCAAAAACGAAAGGGTTGAAAATGGGAAAAAAATTGTTCGAACGCGTCAGAGTTTCAGAGGGGATGTTTAGTGAACCCGGAAGTTATAGTACATTGTGCATCAAGGGCGGTAAGAAGAGGATTGCTAACGAGAGACTATTAGAAGCCCGACGCCGAAGGCGGAGGGCTTTTAATGACTCGAGTTTGCAATCTCCTTACTGCCCATGATACACACAATGATTTTCATCACATTAGCGAGGAAATAAAAAACAAATACTTAGAAAAAAAAGACCTTTTCTTTAGATTTCGCTGGCAGCAAATCATTGTTGAGTAGTTGAGCCGCATTTAACAAATCAGGTGGTGTTGATGTCACTACAGATTCTTCCGATGAGGAAGTCATATTTAGTTTGTTTTTTTCGTACCTTTAAACAAAATACGCTTCGGAAACAACAATCAAACAAAATTAAACGAACTCGATTCGCTAAGCTAAAAGAGTTTGACAACTTTTTTTTAGTCTTCCACAGATAATGCTTAGAATTGTTTTTTTTTTAAACTTGACAAATACAGGCCATTCTGCCAGATTGTACAAATTTTCAAAATGAAAGGCCGTGCCAGGATAAGCTAAGAGATTTTGCCCCCCTTGAAATTGGGCTTGTAATTTTTATAGATTGTGTGGCTCTGCATTAGTAATTGTTTTGCCAAATTTGAGTACCCTAAATATCATAGTTTTCGTTTAAAAAAAAAAAACTATATTTAATTTTTCTTTGATATTTTTTTTCCTGTTAACCAATTTTTATGAGCTTGGCATATAATGTACATTTAACCAAGATGATCAAATGGCTATAATTATATTTTCATTATGCCATAGAAAAAAATAAAAAAAAACACATTCAAACATTTCAGATATTTTTTTTTATCACTTCCATGTTAGAGACCGCTCTAATTTTTTCACTGGTAAAACTCCCACTAACGTCCTATAACATGTATTTTTTTCAAAATTTTTGCTAAGGGAGAACATGGAGTTATCTTGACATGAATTTCTTTACATACATTTCCTAGAACCGCTATAATTTAAATCGGAATGATTGCAACCTCTTTAGAGGAATGTACATGTTGCATATGAAATACTGGCCACTTACATTTCAACTTTTTTAAAAAGTAAAAAAAAAAACAAAAAGAACTCCTTTCAATTGTCGTGCGTTGGTAACATAATATAAACCATTCCAATATGAATTCATTATCAAAAACAACTGCAATACAACGCGTTTTCCGTAAAAAAGTTACAACGCACAGTTGTTTTTGATAATGAATTCATATTGGAATGGTTTATATTATGTTACCAACGCACGACAATTGAAAGGAGTTCTTTTTGTTGTTTTTTTTTTACTTTTTTAAAAAGTTGAAATGTATGTGGCCAGTATTTCATATGCAACATGTACGTTCCTCTAAAGAGGTTGCAATCATTCCGATTTAAATTATAGCGGTTCTAGGAAATGTATGTAAAGAAATTCATGTCAAGATAACTCCATGTTCTCCCTTAGCAAAAATTTTGAAAAAAATACATATTATAGGACGTTAGTGGGAGTTTTACCAGTGAAAAAATTAGAGCGGTCTCTAACATGGAAGTGATAAAAAAAAATATCTGAAATGTTTGAATGTGTTTTTTTTTTTTTTTTTCTATGGCGTAATGAAAATATAATTATAGCCATTTGATCATCTTGGTTAAATGTACATTATATGCCAAGCTCATAAAAATTGGATAACAGGAAAAAAAAATATCAAAGAAAAATTAAATATAGTTTTTTTTTTTTTAAACGAAAACTATGATATTTAGGGTACTCAAATTTGGCAAAACAATTACTAATGCAGTGCCACACAATCTATAAAAATTACAAGCCCAAACTCAAGGGGGGCAAAATCTCTTAGCTTATCCTGGCACGGCCTTTAATAAAATAATTGCGAATGTCTCTGAAATATTGTTAAAATAGAAATATAATGCAGACAAATGTGCCGTATAAGTTTAATTAAACAGTAAAATTGGTTTGTAGCCAAGTTTTGAATATAGGAAATAAACCTTGGCTGATTTTACACCTCCTTGGTCTGAAATGATGTACAAGTGGATTCTATATTTTAAAACTAAACTCATAACTCCCTAGGGAGTTATGAAAATCTATAACTCCCGCGGGAGCTAAGTAGGCTATAACTGCCCTAAACGCCTGCGTGTTATAAAACTCTTTCCGAGCAAGTGTGATGAAAAAATCTTTGGCGTCATGTCCGCATTATTGCTAGTAATGACGCCCATTTGTCCGATCTCTGCTCATAACATCTCACTCATGGATTCTTAATATAGCCGCATTTTAGAATGTCTTAGGCTCATAATGGCAAAACTTCACAACACCTTATCTCAAATACCATGTTATATTTTTGACTATTTTATAATTGTTATCTCTTTTGTTAGTGCAATAAAGTATTTACATACATACAATACATACAATGTTCAAAACAACCAAATACCACAATACAATACCTAAATGTTATTAAGTCTAGTTAAACTTCATGTATGATTATTTACTATCTTCTTTAGTGCTAATTGGTACACTGATGTGGTGAATAATCCTTTCCCATCGTTTTTTTGTGGATTAGCTTCAGTACCTATCAATTAGCCAACTGAGCAGGCCTTCTATGAATTTAAAGAGACCAACAATGTTAACATTGTAAATGTAATCACATCGGTCCGCTGATCACTGGTTCGACCAATCAGAACACGACTTGTGCTGCATATGAAAAAAATTGGCCAATGAGAAGTCTTTTTAATTTTTAATAATATTCATCCCTTCACGGCTAGGCAAAGGAATCAGATTCCATACAGCCATATTATATGTCTTAATTATCTGAAATATAGTTCTGTCACGGTTAGAGTCGTCAGTTTAAAACACGCCTTTGAATGACTGGCCACTAAAAACGGTATCGCTAAAAAAAAAGTAAAAAAAATTGACGGGAGAGCGTAATTTTTTTAAATGTGTTGTAAGTTTATTTTAAGAATCTATTTTTATTTCCTTGCAGTAGTAGTCGTGAAAAGCACTGTGTTAAGCCTCGGCCGAAAGTGCAATAGATGGACTCGTACTTCTATTGCCATCTATTGCTTACTTTCTAACCCCTACAACAATACTACTATACATATAACTTGAAGATTGGAAAAGTAATTAATCACAAAATCTATAGGTTGTTTTTTTTTACCAATTGGACGATCTTGTCTTTGCCCGATACACCTTATCCAATATTCAAGTTAAATGTAGGAAGTTATGAATTGTATAAATTGTATAATTATGTACATTGCTCTTACGATTTTCTATAGATTACAGAGAGTTTGTTTTTAGCTTTTCAGTAGAATTTTTAAATAATTTTACCTTTCGTATTATATTCTCGCTAGTGATGTGCCGGCGGCGGTAACTTACTCGTTACCAGTATAATATATCATCTGGTAATATTAACAGAAGCGGACATAGAGATCGTGTATTTCTGCTTTGTTTTCTTTATTCATTTATTAAATACAGGGTGTCGGATCACTAGTGGTCCAAATGAAAAAAATAAATAAGTCACACCCAGAGCTACCAAAAACACCCCCTAATTTTAATCAGAATTTTTGTAATTTTTCCTTTTGTCCATGTTACAAAAACTCATCAATTTGATGTATTATTTCAATATTTTTTCAGTGGTTTCTTACATGGATACAATCATTATAAACTTAGAATGTTTTTAAAGCTACTTGCCAGTTTTTTTTTCATGTCAACTTTTTGTGTAATCACGCCAAGTAACTTTCTCCAAACTAAGTGAACCCCATGTTTGTTTTTCATCTAGTTACAAGTGTAATTATTGTAACGCTGTGTATAATTTTAAAAATTAATTGTTCTTTTATTTTATAGTTACTTCGGTATCCGGTTTTCACGTGATAGATATGTATGAAGTATAAATATGAGGGAGTAATATTCCCGGTTACATTGTTGGTAAAATACTCGGAAATATTAAGTATTTTACCAGTAACATTGCGCACGTTTAATCAATCAAAGAAATATCTCTAAATAGAAATACATTCGAATTTAAACCCTAACTTTTGAAAGTAGAGTTTTATCTAAAACTGAATTTTGTTTTGAGTTAATTCTTTGTTTGATTAAACGTGCGATTGGTAATATACTAAACTACTGAACCCATCTTATCATTATTAGTTTAAAAGGGTTCGTCTGGTGCTAAAATAGTATAAATATGTATAAAAACATAGGTTATATATACGAAATTTGAATGTTACCGTATATTACCGCTTTTTGGTAATGTTTCTGGTAGCGTTACTGGTAAAATATCCGCTTCGAGTAAGTTACTGGTAACGGCACATCACTTATTCTCGCTAATCAGGTGAAAAGTTGTATGTGCAACACGAGACCAAAGTTTGCCAACACGAGACCACAGCATAACGTGTCCCTGAATCCTTCGCTTACTCGGGACTCAAAATCAACAATCGCGGCAAAAACCCACTTTGCTCTCTTATTGCACAAATAAAATAACTATTACAAAGTATCATCAATTTTATGCTGTGCCGTTTGGTACAATGAGGACTGCAACAAAAAGTACAATTTGCAGCAAACAAACTTGTAACAAGACTGCAAATACGTTGCCAACCCTAAGAACTTAGATGGCATGCCTCATCGCTAGTCCCACCCCCACACCAGAACACAACAATGCGAACACTGCTGTTTGGCTCATTATTCCATTCATTGCTCAATCAACGCTAAAGAAGCATGACCTCGTAATAAAATATTTGTTTGTATACAATATCATTCTTACTCCGTTGTTAGTAAACATAATATTGTGTTATTGCAGTCCCTTTAATAGATTTTCATAATATATACCTATGAACTCAGCAAATATAAAGAGGAATATTTTCTCTAAACTGGGTGTGGAAATATAATAAAATATTAGTATTATATTTCTAAATGAAGAAAAAATGTGCTTGATACAACTTACCTTCCCGTTTATGCTTTCTTAGTTCGATCTTTTCAATAAGAGTGTTTCTGAGGATCCTAGCCTCATGCTCGTTAGCAAAGTTGAATGCCGTCATATACTCCTGCAACACAAGCGGTTAGTTCAGTTCATTTCAATCATTAAGAGTGCTCTGATACTGCTATGGCTGCCACCCACGAAGACAGTTCTTTACGAATGTAGATGGGGTGACTTTCATAATTTAGACGAACTGTAATATAATAACAGAGTAATTGCAACAATATTGAATCATTATTATATACAAGCGACTCACTTCAGCTTCAAATGTGTGTAAGTAAGGCCTCGGATCTTTGTATTCTATCTGCATGTAGACTTCATGCTCCCAAATCATGGCTCTTCTGTAAAGGCAGTAAAGGCGGAAGAAGTAGGAGCGCTTGCTGTTATCCTTGATCAAGCAGAGCACTCCCGTGTCTTTCTTCTTCCACTCCGCGTGCGCCGGGCCTTCTGTCGTGAACAGCTGCACCACTGCCGTCGCCAGGCTCTGCACAACACGAGGCTCTCGTTACGAATTACTTCATTTATTTAATGGCTTCACGCAACCACCTGCCCAATGCACGCACACTTAGGAACAATCCATTATTATTATTGCTACTAGGCCCGCCCTACACTAAGGCTGGGTTTCCACCAGAGATGTGCGAGGTAGCTAAGCGGTGCGAGGCTGTGTAACGAGGAGGTGTAACGGTGTGAATCTTTCCACCAAAGATGAGCGAGGTAGCTGACCGGTGCGAGGATGCGTAGCGAGGATGTGTAGCGGGCTCTTTTTAAATAAGCGGGCGGTATGCGGTGAGGCGGGAGCGGAGCCAGACCCCGCCTTGCAACCACATTCCTCGCACACTCCCTTCTTTTGTTTTGTATGTACGAAAACCTCGCTTCGCTGAGCTGTTTTCACAAGAGCTAAGCTAAGCGAGTATAGGTAAATGAAGTGTTTATATTGGTTCATGACAAACACATCCCTCGCAACGCATCCTCGCACATCTCTGGTGGAAACGCAGCCTAAAATAATCCTATTGGGACGTTTTCACTGTCGCACGGCACAGCTCGTTTTACTGTCACCATTAAGATGGAGACCTAAAAGTCGCTTTTAATTTACCGTCTATGATACCGGCATGCAAATCGAACGTTTACTATGGGCTGGACGGTACCACCGTACCGTGCCGTGTGACGAACTACACACTGAAAATGACACAGACAATAACTGAATAGGTCCGTATCATTTTAAGGTTCCCCTAGTGTGTAATGAAATGAGCATAATACGGCCCTCCTAGGCCAATAAGCAGTATTTAAATATAATCACCAAAGCAAATTGAATTCTATGTCGTAAATAATAAGGTTGATATTACTATAGGAGGTTCATCTTGGTTACCGCGTTTTTGCTTAGGACGGCAGAATAGTGAATAAATGTAAGCGTAATAGCAAATGGAATGACAGTAGGCACTTTCGTTAAAAAGTACATACACTTTTCAACGTCTGCGTATGGATCCACATAACACCAAATCTCATACTATTAATCGAACAATATTTGTTATGTTTATACCATGTTAAGACTGCGCCGAGGGTACGCCGGATGTACAGTCACGAGATTTAATTTGGTATCCACCTTAGGTTCAAAGTCAATCTGACATTCTACAACAATAAGGTTGAGTTTCCTAAAAGTTACAAATGACTTGCCATCTCTAATGACATTGACGACTTCAAGCATATTTTTCTTGAAATGGGTCCCAAATTAACGCTCGTGACCGTACTTAGTCGTGATAGTTTTCCTATTAAATTTATTAGATATATGTGCTTTCATCTTAGTAATTTCGGCTGTAGGGGAGGGGGGACACTTGACTCTAACAAACATTAGCTCTTTAAAGCTTAATATTTCGTAAACGTATCCTTTGATCGAAAAGCGGTTTCGGCAAACCCGCAAACCTATCCAACGACACCCCAAACTATGGGGCAGACGAGAAAAAAAATACATCCCCAAGTTACGTGTTGGGGAGGTACAATAAAAATTAATAATTCAAGATTTAATTTACCACTTTTTTGGCGTGCCTATTATGTATATTCATGCCAAATTATAGCTTTCTAGCTCTAAGGCTCTCTGAGCTAGGCTGCGGACGGACGGACGGACGACATGGCGAAACTATAAGGGTTCGAAGTTTGACTACGGAACTCTACATTTTCACAATTTTTCCTTTAATATATGTGCTATAAAACATTGCTTCATGCCAAATTCCAAGATTCTAGATCGACTGGAAGTACTTACCCTTTAGGTTTTGATTCCCTTTCGAGTAGCTGCGAGTTTGAAAATATGCGGCTTAAATTGCTGTTTCTTTTGATTGCATCGACAGAGAAGTTTGATTTTCTGACAGCTTAAGGCACTCGTCCCACCGCCGACGATGAGCGGGAAGCGAGTACAGCCATCGATCAACTAGTAATATTTTTGTCTCATTTATTGACACGGGATCTATCATTTTTGTTCCGACAAACTAGTGGAAAGAGTTTTCGCCGGCAGTGTGAACAGCCAGCGATGAACGATTAGTATACGTGGCTCTTTTACTAACACAGGATCCTCATCTTTTGTTCGTTTCTTGGGCGAGAAAATCGCCGATAGCTAATCGCTTACTCACTCTTGGTGGGACAAGTGCCTAAAGGTAATTAGTATTTGATATGAATTTCAATTTAATACCTTTACGCGTTCATGAGGAAAGGGGTAGTAACTTTAAATTTATTAAAAATATTTTTATTACATGATGTACCTAACTAAAAATTTACGGTTTTCGCCATTTTTCCTTTATCTGCAACTTTTAACAAGCTTTTATTTAACTTGCAATGTATGTATGTATGTAAGGGTCAAATCTTGCAAGTTAAATTTGACCCAATTCCCGGGTTCCGATGAAGCTAAAAATTTGCATCCACCTTTAGTTCTGATGACAATACAATAATATAGTATCATCGAGCTGGTCTGATGATGGAGACTCAGGATGGCCATAAGAACTCCTAAATTACATGTGATTATCCTGTCGCGTTAGGGCTTATTAGTATGTGCAAAAAAAGTACAGACGGCCACAAAAACATGTCCCATAAATGAAATTTTTGACAGAAACTTATTGTTACTTCGTACCAAATTTCAAGATTTTGAGTTCACGAGAAGTACCCTGTAGGTTTTGATTCCCTTGCTAGTTTCGAAAGTTTGCGGCATAGACGGCTGTATCTTTTGATTGCGTTGGCTTAGAAGTTTGATTTTTTCACAGCTCAGACAGTAGACCTGAGTATTTGATATAAATTTCAGCTTGATACGCATTCCTGAAAAGAAGGGTCTTGACAGACGGACGGACAACAAAGTGATCCTATAAGGGTTCCGCTTTTCCCTTTCGAGGTGCAGAACCCTAAAAAGGAAAAAAAATTACAAGTGCGAGTCGGACTCGCGCATGAAGGGTTCCGTACCATCTCTATAAAGAAACACGTTTGTTGTATGGGAGCCCCCCTTAAGTATTTATTTCATTTTTTTTTTAACGTCTTCCGGTTGCCGTTATTAACATCGAGCAAAAAACGGCACAAAAAAACACGTTTGTTGTATGGTAGCATTGGTAGCCCCCTTAAATATTTATTTTATTCTGTTTTTAGCATTTGTTACAGCGGCAACGGAAATACATCATCTGTAAAAATTTCATCGGTCTCAGACAGACAGACAGACGGACAGTTGAGTTTTAGTAATAGGGTCCCGTTTTTACCCTTTGGGTACGGAACCCTAGTACGGAAATTAAGGTATGTTTAATGACTGACATGCTATCAAAGAAGGTAGTTAACTGCATGGTCTGATTAGTTCATAAAAAACATCTACTTATTTTTATTAAGTGATTTATGCTAAATAAGTTTTCTGTTACTAAATAAGTGTTAACTACACCACCGTTTTGTATATACAGTGTTTTTTTTTAAATGGGACAGTATGGGGAAATCCGAATCTAAAGGAGATAGAGGAAAAGTGTCCAAGGAGATATTAGGTGTTTTTTTTATGTAAACAAATTTGGCTCATTAAAATTTTTGGTCAAGCGTGAGTTGTTCTTAAAAAATTATAAAGTTGGTCAATTTTTTTTTTGTCGCGGGTCGGCTCTGTTTCATGTAAGGATTATTTCATTGTATGGAAAGAAAAAAATCTGAACAGCAGAAGTTGGTCAAAGGACACCGCACGGAAAGTATGAAAAAAAAAACATCGGTGAATTTTGATAAAAAAAATATATGTTACGCGCCTTGATCGATATATAAAAATACTTGGAGGGCAATAAAATCCTATGACTAGTTTTTGACAAAAAAAAAATTAGTGAAAAATCAAGGGAATTCGGTTCCATAGAAAAATGTATGAAGGAAAAAAAAAGTGTTCTGTTTTGGACGAAAAAAATATATGTTTTAGAAACCATTAAATTGATCAACTTCATCAAAAAAACTTCTTTAAAAAAGAGTTTGGTTTTTAAGTTATAGCGTTTCATAAAAATAAGTAAAAAAGGTCTTTAATTTTTTGTTTTTTTTTTAATCGTTAATATTTCCGTTTATGGCGATAGTAAAAATAACTAAAAACATACTGTGTGCATCTTTTTTACTTACATAAGTTTTGTATCACAGTCACCTATTCTTCAGTATTTAGATTTGAAATGAATTTTAAGGAAAAATACTTGGTTTTTCGTGTTTTTTTTTTAATCCGTTCATAGAATATATTTGAATTTTAATGATTTATGTTAACAATAACACAACTTATAAAATATTCAAAATGCACAATTTTTCATCGATCGGCTTAAAAAAAAAACACGAAAAACCAAGTATTTTTCCTTAAAATTCATTTCAAATCTAAATACTGAAGAATAGGTGACTGTGATACAAAACTTATGTAAGTAAAAAAGATGCACACAGTATGTTTTTAGTTATATTTACAATCGCCATAAACGGAAATATTAACGATTAAAAAAAAAACAAAAAATTAAAGACCTTTTTTACTTATTTTTATGAAACGCTATAACTTAAAAACCAAACTCTTTTTTATAGAAGTTTTTTTGATGAAGTTGATCAATTTAATGGTTTCTAAAACATATATTTTTTTCGTCCAAAACAGAACACTTTTTTTTTCCTTCATACATTTTTCTATGGAACCGAATTCCCTTGATTTTTCACTAATTTTTTTTTTTGTCAAAAACTAGTCATAGGATTTTATTGCCCTCCAAGTATTTTTATATATCGATCAAGGCGCGTAACATATATTTTTTTTATCAAAATTCACCGGTGTTTTTTTTTCCATACTTTCCGTGCGGTGTCCTTTAATGAAAACTAATCTTCATACAATTGCAGTATTCGCCTTTTAATATTGTTACAAGTGCCAGGCGTGTAAAAAAATATTTAAAATTATTCCATTTTTAAATTTCGATAATCGATAAGAGCTCCAGATGATTCAAGAGAAGAACATTTTTTTAATCTTCGTAAACATCATGGCACGCGATAGTCTTGAAATTATAAAAAAAAGAATTCAAATTTGGAACGTAAGTTATTTCTGCAGCAAAGAATTCAAATTTGGAACGTAAGTTATTTCTGCAGCTGTGATTTTGTTTCCAATCAGTTCATGCTTGTAATTTTATTAATCATGGCGTTAACTAATTCACATAAAGTTGATTTGATTGAGGTGTATTTTCTTAATTATCGTAGTAGAGATAATGCACTTAAGTGGTATCAAGAACGCTATCCTGACCGTGTAGTACCGAATCGCAAGATATTTGATAGTTTAAACACTTTAAACACAATTCACCATAAGTCTCTGTTAAATGCAACTAGAAGTGTCTTGAAGCCAGTTGAAGCGTGCTCGTACCTGCATAAGACAAGACGGCGGCCACATCGAACATTTACTCAAGTAATAAACCAACTGTATGAAGATTAGTTTTCATTAAATTTGACCAACTTCTGCTGTTCAGATTTTTTTCTTTCCATACAATGAAATAATCCTTACACGAAACAGAGTCGACCCGCTTAAAAAAAAAAATTGACCAACTTTATAATTTTTTAAGAACAACTCACGCTTGACCAAAACTTTTAATGAGCCAAATTTGTTTACATAAAAAAACACCTAATGTCTCCTTTGACACTTTTCCTCTATCTCCTTTAGATTCGGATTTCCCCATATAGACCAGGGTCGATAATTTTTAAAACCAAAAAAAATAATAGTAGGATGAAACCCATTAGAAAAGGAGGAGAATATTATAAAAATAAAAGGAAAAATAATTTACGGGCGATCTGAGGTCGGGAAGGGGGTGGGGGTGAGTTTTTAAGGGTAAAAAACGGTTTTTCTCGATTTCCGGCAAAACTAAAAGTCCTATCGAAAAAAATCAAATGGCAAAGTTGTAGGTAATAAAAAGATCTAAAACTTTTGTATTTACACTTTTTTCACATAACCTCAAAATTTATGTGAAAAATCCAAAAAACCAAGTTTTTGGTTTTTTATTTTTATCTTTTACAAACATTATTTTTTTTTAACGAAATTTGGTGAAAACTTACCTTTTTATGTCCCAAATACGCTGTAATTTATTTGATTAAAAATATTTATTTTTTCACCTTATTTTGAACTAATATCGAAAAAACACCCTAATTTTCAATCGAAAATTCACCCGTCAAAATATCAGCTTTTTTCAAAAAGTTGGTATGGTTTCTGTTCGTTGAAATCTCTACTTTACGATGGTGAAAAAAAATATATATGTTACTACAGTAAATCTTCTCAGAAAATGCAATCATCCATACTGATAATCTGAAAAGACAAAATCGAATTAATAATGCCTTCACTATTTTATCGTGAATAAACTCCCATGAAAAAAAAAATATTAAAGAAATTTAATGTCAAAATGTATAAAAAATATATTATTATTATAAATCTATTAAAAATGTATAAAATATATATGGAAATCGGCCAAAAGTTTGTTATTAAAAATATATCGAATACTGGTTAGGCTAACGGTTGTAACAGCTGCTACGAAATATATAGTATATAATAGTAGGTATGTATGTACTAAGACCCAGACCCGCCTAGCCCCTTCCCCACTTCTCCACGAAATACCGTGTATATATATATAATAATAAATATATTATATGCGTTGATGCCTATTTATAACTATTTTAAGATAAATTATATATACCTGAGTAGATATACCTGAGTGACCTACGAAAAATTGTAGCCCATCAAAAGGTATTTCGTGGAGAAGTGGGGAAGAGGCTAGGCGGGTCTGGGTCGTACTACATACATACCTACTATTATATACTATATATTTCGTAGCAGCTGTTACAACCGTTAGCCTAACCAGTATTCGATATATTTTTAATGACAAATTTTTGGCCGATTTCCATATATATTTTATAAATTTTTAATAGATTTATAATAATAATATATTTTTTATACATTTTGACATTTATTTCTTTAATTTTTTTTTTCATGGGAGTTTATTCACGATAAAATAGTGAAGGCATTATTAATTCGATTTTGTCTTTTCAGATTATCAGTATGGATGATTGCATTTTCTGAGAAGATTTACTGTAGTAACATATATATTTTTTTTCACCATCGTAAAGTAGAGATTTCAACGAACAGAAACCATACCAACTTTTTGAAAAAAGCTGATATTTTGACGGGTGAATTTTCGATTGAAAATTAGGGTGTTTTTTCGATATTAATTCAAAATAAGGTGAAAAAATAAATATTTTTAATCAAATAAATTACAGCGTATTTGGGACATAAAAAGGTAAGTTTTCACCAAATTTCGTTAAAAAAAAATAATGTTTGTAAAAGATAAAAATAAAAAACCAAAAACTTGGTTTTTTGGATTTTTCACATAAATTTTGAGGTTATGTGAAAAAAGTGTAAATACAAAAGTTTTAGATCTTTTTATTACCTACAACTTTGCCATTTGATTTTTTTCGATAGGACTTTTAGTTTTGCCGGAAATCGAGAAAAACCGTTTTTTACCCTTAAAAACTCACCCCCACCCCCTTCCCGACCTCAGATCGCCCGTAAATTATTTTTCCTTTTATTTTTAAAATATTCTCCTCCTTTTCCAATGGGTTTCATCCTACTATTATTTTTTTTCACTTTTTATTATTTTTAAAGGCTTCTACCCTGGTCTAATACTGTCCCATTTAAAAAAAACACTGTATAATTCGCCCCTGAATGTAGCTCTCGTTTGTTTTTGTTCTATGTTAAGTTTTGTTTTATTTTTTGGCCGTGTACTTGTTTATAAGTACAGCGATTCGATAACGTGAAAATTGAGTTATAAATAATGAAAGATTTGTTAAATCGGTTTTTTTATACAACAAATTACAAGATTTCCCAAGAATAGTGTTGAAATATGTAGTGGCTGTTTAATTGAAATTATGCTTGTTAATTATGGGCACAAACAAAAAGTATTTTACAACAGAAGTCATACTATTTCAAAATAATTACATGTCATCTGTGGAATATAATATATCATCGTTGGTTAGTCAAGTTACGTAGTCAATTAATACAATATTTGAGTATTTTTCAAAATGCCTCACGCCTGAAGTGAGAAAGTCTATTATTTGTGTTTAAAGAATTTTTGGTTCGGTCATTTGGAAAGGATGGATGAAAGAAGATTGACGAAAGAGATATACAGATCGAAAGTGAGTGGACGGGTCGGAAAGGGCTGCCCTAGGCGTACTTTTTCGAGTCAAATCGGTGAAATACTGGAAAAGGGCCGAATCAAGTACCTACCCGAAACCGACGTGCGTGCATGACTCGATGTATGAATGTGGAAGAAGCGAAAGTGTCAAGATCGCAGCAAGTGGAAAGAAGTGGTCTCTGCCTACCCCTCTGGGAAACAGGCGTGATTTAATGTATGTAAGAACTTTATTTTCTCTAAAGAAATATATACATTTCACTTATACAGAGAAAACATAGACGGCTTAAAGTTATGGTTTTGAGTGAACAAAGATTAATAATAGCAATGTAGGTACCTAAGCAACATAAGTTAAATAAAAGGTGAGATGAGCTTATAACAGAAAATTTTAAAAAGTGGGCATGCAATTAATAAATAACATTGATAGTTCCTGATTAATATTTACTAGCTACGTTAACAAAAGGGCATATAGTAGGTACTCGGTTGTAGAAATATGCATTTTATTGCGGGTACGCATACATACCCGCTTACAGAAAGTGAAAATAAAATTTAATAGATGATCGGAGGCCCGATAAGACACTCCTTTGTTCCTATGCAGACAGTGCCAGGGCCGGATTTAGATTTTGTACATTAGATATTGCAGTAAATTTCGGCGAACTTAAAAAAATATATTTATAATTATTTTAAATCTAATAACGTTTGAATAGTGCAAATTAGATAAATGTTTCTTTATTCATATATTGTTTTTCACTCCTGTAATAATTAAAGTAATTAACACCCCATACATATATTTATTTTTTGTGACGGCAACACTAAACTGATGATAACAATGCGATGCACGGAAAGTGCATCGCATTGTTATCATCAGTTTAGTGTTGCCGTCACAAAAAATAAATATATGTATGGGGTGTTAATTACTTTAATTATTACAGGAGTGAAAAACAATATATCAGTACAATGCCATTGAGATGATATGGGCACAAGTCAAAGGTTATGCAGGAAGACATAATACAACTCCGCCTTTTACATCAAATAAAATGATGACACTATTAAAATAAGCGTGCGATCACGTAACCCCCGAAGATTGGCGGAAAGTGGTCGAAAGAACAAAAATAATATGTTTGGAAGACTGGGATTGCGACGTAAAATACGATAACATAGTGGATGAACCATTTATAATTAATGTTGCCGAGTCCTGTAGTTCTGATTCAGATTCGGACACCGAAAATCAAACCGAATGTAATGCACGATTGTCGGATTCTGATTAAATAATACATTGATAAATTCACGTTGTTTTATTTTCATCTAACATAAAGACAATAACACTATCAAAAACCTATTTTATTACACTTCGATCAATTGCTGACATGCTTACGAATGCTTTTCTTTAAATTAGTTTAGCATATTTCTCGTAATGACTGACAGTATGTATTCATTTAATATTTTTATTAATTAAATGCCATATTGCTACATAAATGGGGAACTATATTCCCAAAAAAACGCCTTTAAACGTTTTTAGGTGACATTACTGTAATTTGTATACTTGTTACCATTATCGACATTTATTTATCGATATTTTTTCACACTAGTCGATATCTTCCAAACGAAGTAAGTTTGGCAAGACGTAAACGTAAAGTCCGATCCAGATGATTTCTTATAAATTTTAAAAATTGTGAAAATTCCAACGGAATATCATTAAAATGGCATATATCTACCTACAATTAATAAGTGTCAATTTTAGACGCCTCCAATTCGATTCTAATGTAACGATGACGCCACTACAAGGTTATAGCGTCGGAATAACTGTCAGTGTCATAGGACCCATCATTCGCCGAGGCGAGTATAATATAAGGGACGCATTCAATTTTAAACTTTATTCTACATACACATTACAAGTAAGTACTACATAAAAAATACTTCCTGTAATTATAAAAGAAAATAAGGGAAAATAAACTTAAAATTAAAATATAACTGAATGTGGGATTATCATATGCTATAGGTAGAACTTTTAAGTACTTTACAAGCAATCAGAATGGGTCAGTCAATATGGGGAAACGATAAGTTACAGGGTATTATTATGTTGTTAGAAACCAAGGCCTTGATTGTGAAAAAACCGGTCGCGTGCTAGTCGGACTCACGCACCGAGGGTTCGAAGAAAAAGGAGGTACTCGAAAATATTTCGGTGCCAGTAAATTCAGGCGGGGCGCGGCCTGTTAAGATAAGGCGACTTAATTTCAAAAAAATCAGAACGGACTGTTCTTACTACTGAATGGCGTGTGAGACCGTAGTGATAAGGTTTGATGGTTAGATATTACCTAAGAGAATTTTCATTTGCCTGAATTCCCTTCCTGTAGAACAATATCAATATCCAATTATTCAGTGTTTCTGTTGCTGCCGTTTTGGACACACAAAGGAGAAGTTTAGGTTCACTCCCCGTTGATTTCGTTGCGGTGGGTCCCATTCTGGAGATGTTTGTACTAAGTATTGAGTCACATGAGGCGTATTGCTGTAATTGCCCTCAAG
This sequence comes from Acleris laterana, assembly GCA_963966035.1. Classification (NCBI taxonomy): domain Eukaryota; kingdom Metazoa; phylum Arthropoda; class Insecta; order Lepidoptera; family Tortricidae; genus Acleris; species Acleris laterana. The sequence continues at coordinate 47,057,945 of OZ014438.1, forward strand.
GATTGGGATTGGGACACTTTGCTAACAGCAAGGCATGCTCGGAATACAATCTTCAGACTGCCTTCAAAAAATCCATGACTGACGCGAATATCTCGTCCCTATGTAGAAGCTTCTAATCTCCATGCAGAGATAAGCCAAAAATCTTATGCAAATGTTGCCGCGGCTCCTTCCCAGCCCCAGTCTACCCCTCAAGCGCAAGGATTTACGTCGTATAAGAAGACATTATTTCGTAATCCCCGATCCCCGCCGTCTCTGGATAAGAGATATAACAGAAATGCCCATCAATCTGTTATTAAAGACCCTGTAATTCATTCTACGCCTGTTTTCCCTGAATCCGTAGCCCAGCAATCGAATGAAAATTTAATAAGGGATTTGATCAAAATCCTTTCTTCTGTTGTAAAAGTACTTGCTCCATCCAGCCCCCTGGCTGACCGCTCTTTGTTATCCCACGTTGCCCCGTTTATTTCATCTCTACATACATACATACATTAGCTCACGCCTTTATTCCCAGAGTGGGGTAGGCAGAGCTACAGAATTACTAACAACTATAAAAACTTGTTAATAATTCTGTAACCACGTTTTGCACAATTAGGCTAAGATGTTTACCAGTGTATTAGTGACAGGTTGCAAGCCCATCGCCTAACAGTACTACACAGCCTTTATTCCCTTAGTCGTCTCTTACGACATCCACGGGAGGACATGGAGTGGCACTATTCTTACCCGGCAACCACATCTCTTTTGTCTTCAAATAATGGATCAAGTAGTTCTAATACTTTCCACACAGTTACAGTTTGTTAATACTTGCCACAGTATTAAGAATAAGAAACATGATCTCCTCTTTTTAATAAATAAATATACATATATACATACATACATACATAAACTCACGCCTTTATTCCCAGAGTGGGGTAGGCAGAGCTACAGAATTACCAACAACTCTAAAAACTTTTTGATAATTCTGTAACCATTCTTTTTTCCTTTATTTTAGTTATATAGGAGTAGACATGGGCGCCGCGCCGGCGGCGCCGCACCGCCGCGACACCCCCGCGCGCCGCCGCCGCCGCCGCCATTCACCGCGCGGCGTGCGTATTGTAAAGACATCGATTGTGTTGTGTTCGTTTCGAGACTTTTTGGTAGAAATTACCGAGCTATCAAAAATTAGTGTCAGCAAACTATCTGTTACTACATATTATGACGCTAAAACTCGAAGTAGTTTTTGTTGGAAGTACCTACTTTGGAAACTTGATCGTCGCTGATGGCAACAAAAAGAAAATTCTTAATTCTGAGACCCAACGGAACCCAAGGATGGAGATCTTTTATCTTATTGGAATAGTAAGAAAGAGGCATTTCCATCCCTTTCTGCTCTTGCTAAAGCATTACTTTGTGTGCCTGCCACGAGCACACCGAGTGAGAGGGTGTTTTCCGTAGTCGGATTAACCATAACAGCCAAAAGATCTCGTCTTAACCCAGTTAGAGTAAATAAAATAATATTTGTGCACGACAATTATAAAGTAATTCAATAAAATAAAGTGGTAATTTGAATAATTTTTCATTTAAGTATGTAAATTGTCCTGTAGCATTGAAAGTATTGAAACATGTTAGGTACTTAAGGTTAATAAAATCAGGTATATACTCGTATTTACAAAAAAAAAATGAAAACCACGCCGCCGCCGCCATTTTCCCAGGCGGCGCCCATGTCTATATAGGAGATATGGCTTAAATCGGACTCTAATTTTAAGTTACCTAGTTTCATCTCTCTAATGGATTGTAGGGTGGATGGTCGTGCTGGATGCACCCTGTTCATTAGAGATCACATTTCTCTTTCTTCCGTTACTGTCCCCCAACATAGCACTAATTGCCGTAAATTGAGACCGTGGTGCACGGCGACAAGATTCCTTTCAAGAACTACTGTCATAATTTGGTTGCCTTAGCATCCAAGTCCTTAGTCCAGACGTGGTCTTCTGTCTGGACTGCATGTAGTAAAAGGCGAGGGAGATTTTATTCTACGGTTCAGTCTTCTATTACAAGAAGACCTTGGTTTTTTAAGCTATATATTCCCAATCAGTTTTGCTCAACTATTATCCAAATGAGACTTGGTCACTGCTCTTCTCATTTGGCTAAAATCCACATTCACTCGGGACGGGACGGGACGGGACTCTTCATTGTGTGAATGTGGGTTAGAAGATGGAGACCTGAACCATATTTTCCTTGCGTGCCCTCTATAGAATAGAATAGAATAGATAGTTTATTTGAAAAAACATGAGTCTAAATAAGTTCTTATGGTACAGAAGTTTGTTGCATACATGTTTTGCCATAATTACAGCATTCAAATATTCAGTATTATTAAGAATTTAATATTATTATCATATCATGCCACAGTAATCCTATAAACATCATTATGAGCAAAAAATAAAACAATAATAATTATAATTGAATCGAATGTCACAGTAATTAAAAACATTATTATAAATGTCAAAGCAATAATAATAATAACTTAAGAGCTAAACGGCGTTTATTTTACAATATCTTGTGAAATCATTTAAGTCATAAAAGCATTCTTGCAACAATATCCCTAGCAGCTTTTTTCGAAAGTTATTTTCTGGAAGTGATCGTAGGTAAATTAACAGGAAGTGTATTATATAATTTAATAGCCATGCAATAACAATTGTTTTGGTAAAATTTCAATCTTTGGTACGGAACTTCCAGATCATGTCGCCTACGTTTATTGTGATCAATTCGTTTAAACAGGGATATATTTTTCTTAACAAAATTACAAATTTCAAAGATATATAGAGAAGGCAATGGTAAGATGTTTTTCCTTTTGAATAATGGCTTACAACTATCTAGGTAGTAAGCTCCACACAATGCTCGCACACATTTTTTTTTTAGTTTAAATGCTCTGTTAGCATCAGTGGAGTTGCCCCACAGTATTAGTCCGTATCGTAATTGTGAGGAGACATAGCCGTGAAAAGCTGCAGTTGCAGCCGCTTCAGACACTACTGATCGCAGACGATACAAAACGTAGACAAATCGGTCCAATTTACTACATACAAAGTCAACGTGAGCTTTCCAATTACAAAATTTATCTATGTGTATCCCTAGGAACTTTGCGGTGTCTAATTCTTTTATTTGCACGTCATTAAAGTCAGTCGTCACGTCCAAAGCTTTACTTTTATATGTTTGAAATTGTACTAGTTGTGTTTTTCCTATATTGATATTGAGATTATTTTGATTCAACCATTTAGTAACATCTATCAGAGCATTTTTAATCTTATCTTTTATCGATGTTTCGCGGTCTTTTTTAATAATTATTGTTGTATCGTCTGCAAATAAAATAGTATTGTTCTGTGTGGCATTGGGTAAGTCATTTATGTAGCATAAAAATAAAAGCGGGCCTAATATGCTACCTTGTGGCACGCCGCATCTATTTTCCATGTACTTGGAGCTATATGTTACCTTATGATTTTTAACTTATCTAGTCACGTCTACGCGCTGTCGTCTTCCACTGAGGTAGCTCTCTAGCCAGAGATACGCATTTCCTCTCAAACCATATTTGCACAGCTTTGTAAGCAAGGTTTCATGGCATACAAAATCAAATGCCTTGCTCATATCGAGCAGCAGCGCGACTACCGCCACTTTTTCATTCAGGCTTTGAGTAACATTGCGTATGAGCTCGAAACAGGCATGAGCAGTAGATTTATTTTTTTGGAAACCGTATTGATTTTGTACTATTATATTATGCTTTGTAAGGAAATTGCTTATTTTTTTGTATACTAACCGTTCAAATACTTTTGATAGAATAGGGATGAGCGTAATCGGACGATAGTTAGACATATCATTTTTATTTCCTTTTTTGAAAAGTGGTTTTACTATTGAGTCCTTAAGTCGATCTGGGAAAACTCCCTCTGTATAAGACTGATTTACTATGTAACTCAATGGTAACGAAATTAAGCTAGCTGTTAATTTTAAACACTTTGTATTAATATCATCGAAACCAGTAGACTGAGTGTTTTTCAAATTCATGATAGCTTTATAGATGTCGTGTGCAGTATCAGGTAAAAAGAAAATTGAATGTAAGTTACTATTGATTGACAATGCTCCGCTATGGGTATGTCTTTTTTGGCTATCTGTTAATTGAATTAGATATTCGTTAAATTGTTTTGCGATTTCTAGGGGATCGGTGCAACTTACATTATCTTTATTTGTTATTTTTTCTATTTCAAAGCGTTCTGGGAATGAACTAAATGTGTTTTTAATTATATTCCATGAAGCCTTACAAACATTTTTCGCTTGACTGATTTTTTTAAGATTAATTGTTTGCTGAGCCTTATTCATACATTTTTTTAGAGTTTTATAATACTGTTTATAGCGTTTAAGATTTTCATATTTATTCGATTTTGAATATAGATAAGTGCAATATAAGGATCTTTTTTTTAGACAGCATTTCTTAAGGCCTTTTGCTACCCACTTATTTGTTTTTGGTTTATCAATATGTTTCACTGTAATATACGGAAAACACAAGTTGTAAAACAATGAAAAAAGATCATGGAATTCGTTAAACGCGACATTAGTCGTATGTTTTTCGTAAACCTCGGAAAATGACAGCGAAGCGATCGCGGTAACAAATTTCATCGTATTTTCCTCACTGTAATCTCTTTTCTTTTCATACCATAGTACAGGTTTTTTATGTGGTTTGACATTGAGGTCAAGGCTACAAAACAATGTTTGTCCGGTATCATGGTCGGACAGACCCAGTGTGTGGACACCAGGTGTTGCGTTTCGAATATTGCTTGCTATCAGGTCAATGCACGTATTTTTCCTAGTTGGTATATTTATGTGATTAGTTAGATTGTAATTACAGAGAATACTTTCCAACTCTTTTTTGTGAGGATTGCATTTCATAACATTCCAGTCACCGCAGAATATGATGTTTTTATTTTTGTATCGGCAATTTTTTTTAAGAAGATCGTTAAGCGATGTAAAAAAGTTATAAATATCTGATGATGGTGTTCTATAAATGCATATTACTATTAAATTTACTGATGGAATTTGGATGCCACAGCATTCGAAATCATAGTTTTTTGTTAAAGAAGTAATATCTAATGGCATGTAACACAAATCGGAACGGACCAAAATACACGTTCCCCCCCTTTTTTGATGCTGGCGTGAGTAAAATGATGCTAAATTATAGTTATGAATCTTGAGATTAGATTCGGATCCTCGTTTTATAAATGTCTCGCTTAGGCAAATAATATCAATCGTACCTATTTGTTTACATACATTTTCTAAGGTCAGTTCAAAGATATCTTTTTTATTTATAATACCAGCAATATTTTGATGAAGTATTCCTAAGATTCTAGTGTTATTCACGAAAAAGCTTCTTAACGGGGTGCGGTCTTGACGCTGTCGGTTGGCTACCTAGTTCCCTATATACTGGCGTATGAGTTGAGCCGCAATGATCAGTTGGTGGTGATTTGCTGACCCTGTTTTCATAAAGTTTCGAGCCGTAATTAGCTTCTGATAGCGAGGTCAGCAGTTTGCTGATATCTTGGATTATGGTTTTACAACCATGATTGTTTACTCGGCCTGTTTGTTTAAAAAACATAGTGTAGTCATAAGCAAGATTTAGGTTGGAGTCAAGCAGATAGGCATATTCGAACTTCACAATGTCATTATACAATAATTCATTAAATATTTCTATTCTACGATTAAATACATTTGAAAAGTATCCACAATTAAATGTCGGTGCACATAATATAATATTTGTATGTTGACATTTTTGAACGATCTCTCGGATATAAGCTACTAGTGTTAAATAATTTTGAGATATTTTGAAATCGTTTTCGCCAATAAATATTACACAGTAGTCCTGCTGCGTGTGATTAATGAGTTTCATCTCTAAATTTTGTAAAAGACATTTGACGCCGACACCTGGCGTCAAATAGTGGCAAATATCATATGTATTACTTAAAAAACGCTCAGCAAATGTCAACACTTTGTTAAATTTATTTGGGCTTATTAGACACAATTTCCTTTTATCTGTCCTTATTGAATTACTGCAGCAGTCGGGGATTAAAGGAGAATCCTGCGAAGGAGGTCTGCCGTCCAACGGCAGAACGCTGCAAGTCAAAAACCCTAGTTTTGAGAAAAACGCGTTTAAAGGTTTTTATGTTTCATGCTACAAATCACCTATTATTTATTGTTTTCAAGTGTTGGTGGTTTTTGTAATTTATGAGTATTTATTCCTTCTACATAGCCGAATAGTCAAATAATTATTAATGAATATAATTAATATAATATATGCGATAAACTGTTTTGCCAAAAGAGCTATTATAAAAAAAACGCATGAAGGCCTGGGCAAAGGGCTACAAGTTGTAAATTGAAGCGTTATGCCGTGTTTATACTTGGACTTATGACGTTTTGGCTATTTCTCATCTCGCTTTTCTCTTTTCAAACGACAATACAATATATATTAGAACTATACTTTTACGTGTTTTAGTCAGTTAAAATTGCCTTATTATATTAGGATATTTACTGTTGTCTGTTTATTTTATATGATGTAAGGTCACTGTGGGGAAGTCCGGCATACTTTTTTTTTGACTTCGGAGTGATCTAGCTGCGCTAATTATGGACCTACGTTAACGCTTGTAATCGCATACGATGAAAAATTTCATTAATAATAGTTAAGCTATAGTGACAGATCATTTTAATCACATGTTAAGCTAAAAATATGGTATTTTTTTTAAATTCGGCGAGTAGACGGACTTCCCCTGTAGTTCAAGGTAAGTCCGTCTAGTAATGATATCAGCCATAGGTACTATGGGTGCTTATATTATGTTCGGATTCGAATCCTTAAAAAGCTTGAAGCAAGACAATGATAAACTACGTACAACGTACGGCTGCGGGTTAAGAACAACCGAGGACTACAGTACATACATACTTTGGTTTTCAAGTACAAGCATAGGATGTAAATGTATGAACGTTCAAATAATTAGATATTTTGATGTCAAGAAAATATGACGTACGACACACAACCATATTTTAAAATTCAAAAGGAATGAAAAGTATACTAATAAAATGTGTAAATAGATATAATAATATAATATAGAATATGAAGCCGATGATCATGGGTTCGAATCCCGGTAAGGGCATTTGTTTGTGTGATCTACACAGATATTTCTTCCTGAGTCATGGGCTCATACTCGTAGGTGTTTTCTATGTATATATGTATGTATTTATCTACCTTTATAAGTTTGTGTATGTCGTCACTTAGCACTGATAGTAAGTACATTTTTTGCTTAGTTTGGGGCTAATATTTAAATATATATTTATTTAATAGGTTTTTTAAATTTTATTTTCCATCACATAGTGCTGAGGGTGAGGAACACATTTCCTTACTAATTTCGAGATTAAAATTGTTAATAAACACAAACATCATGTGCAATGTCGAAAGAATTAATTTATCTACATTAGGTATATAGTAACCTTATGAAATCTTAATAATATTTAAGTCGTAAAAACAGTCGGTAACCTCTGATTCAAGGGAAATCCGGCATATGACGGACTTGCCTTGTACAGAGTAGACGAACTTTCCAACTTAACGAAATTTTAATGTAATTTCTAATATGATATTTTGGAAACGAAACTGTATTAAATATGCTATCTCATTCTATAAGCTTTTAAAGTCAATGTAACTGTCTCTTTTTCACTCGTTGCCGCGTTTTGAATTGACGGTGATGCAGCACATAGATTAGGCAAAGCGCTGCAAGTGGACATGATGCGTTCAGACTTGTCCGTTTCTCGTTCCGAGGTAGTGGCCATTTAGTACTTGCAGTGTTCTGTTATGATCAATCGGCATTACCGGTTTTGATATAAAACATCATAACTGCAGTCATGGTGTTTTGGCTAGTTTTATGCAGATTTGCCGCGTTTTGACAGATTTCTACAGCCTAAACTAAAACATATATTTGAAAGGACTTTCGTAGGTATGATAGAAGCACTCACGAGGAATCGTTTGATGCAAGTTAACACAAAACGCTGTAACTCGAGTTGCAGCGTTCTGCCGTTGGACGGCAGAGGTGTCTTGATAGTGCTGTGGTCGCTTAAGCCCTTATCCTTCAGGATAGTTTCGTTGAATTTTGATTCTTCGCCGCATGACGGGTAATTTTTTTATATACAAGAATGATTTTCTTTACAAAGAATTGATTCGATTAAAGGTTGCTTTTCCAACGTATACCTATGTTAGAAGTAATTCAAATTAAAGATAGAGATATTCACATGGCCTTGGGTGCTTTTTGTGATCTCAACAATTTAAAGTTAAGTTAAAGTTAATAATAGGCAGTTTTTCTAAGATATGGATATGTATGGGTTTATGGTCACTAACCTATAGTAGTAATGTATATGTTGTAGTACTTAGTAATGTTTTTTGCTAACGAAGGGTTTGTGTTAATTGTTTATTTTTTCCAGGAATAGCAACTATAAAATATAATAAGTATGTATATTTTTTTTTAATTTACCCTTCTCGTACTATATTTTTTATTAAATGATCTAAAAACGATATGACGCTGGCTAATCAATTGGCAAAGCAATAACAAAAAAAAAACAATACAGTACATCGTGTTGCTTCATATTACAAACTTTACAGCAGAAGACGGGGACGAGCGAGCTTTTGAAGGAGTTACTCATAAAATTCCCTTTTCGCCAAAGGACCATTTCAGCTAGATGACATAACAGTAAAATACAGAGTCAGCAAAGAGTCAATTCGGGGATATCCCAGAAGTTCCATATTTTCTAGTTCCATATGGATCTATCGGGATATTCATTTTGAAGGAAATGTCCCAGAAGTACCATATGGAACTACTGGTACATATTCATATAAATGTCTACCTCTGCTAAGTATGACCTTTGTATATATTTATATTTATTTTACATAATTGGCCAATTCTTCACATTGATTACCTACATACTTCAGTTAACATTGTCAAGTATATGACACTTCAGGTTTTACATTGTTTCTTATACAAGTGATCGTGTCCCTCGGTAAAAAATGTGTTTTACAATAGTAAAACGCGGCCGAAGTAAGCACGACGTGTTACAACATCTCGGGTGTTACAACATTGTTATCACTCATATTTTAGTAAAACAAAAACCCATATGTGCAGTGCCAACCCTAGCGTTTTCAATGATTTTGCAACACTTATAACGGGGTATGCTCCGAAGATACTAAACTGATTTAAAACTAAAATAAAAACAAAACCAGGTGTAAAGCCTAGTATGTAGTTCCATATGGAACTATTGGGATCATTTATTTGACATATACATATGTACCCATTGTTCCATTATGGAACTAGAATTATGGAACTTCTGGGATATCCCCGTCAATTCAGCTGAATGATATGAAAGTAGAATACTCTCTCAGTCAGCAGTGTCAATTTAGCAGGGCGGCTCCGAAATTAAATGAGCAACTAGACAAAGGTTTGGAAATATAAATGGTCCGTATGATTAAAATACCTAATTAGCCGAAAGTAAATTAGTCAATTGACATGAACACAAAACGACATAGTAGCAAAACGTCTAGAAATGAAATTAGTCTGTATAGAATAACTAACTTTTCTGAACTCGTATACTTTCCATGATTTTTCTGCTAACAAAATACTTGTCAGCAAAGTCATTTTAATTATTTCAATTGGCATTCACTAATTTGTCAAAAGTCAAATCAGTTGATTTTAATTATCAAGTCTAAGATCATGTATATTTAGCAATTAAGAAATTTTGAGATACAAACGTTTCAATACCGGGCCATTTAGCATTATGCCTATTAGGTAATAAAGACATTCTAAGATAAAGACTTTTCGCTACTAGAGTATTTTAAATTGTAACATTCTAAGATCCAGATGTTTTGCTAAAGATGCATTTAGCGTTTATGTCTGTATAGCAACAAAGATATTAGAGCTATTCCATGTGATTTCAACAAATCAAGTGTGCCGTATGAATTTCGATTTGAATAAAAAAAATTGAGGATATACTTAATGGTTTCTGTAGAAGTGGAAAGAGTATTTAAATTACAAAAAAAATGTGTTCGGGCATTAACAAACTCTTCGCAAATGTGTACTTGTAAACCTATTTTTAAACAACTGAACATTTTACCCTTGCCTTGTCTGTATATTTGGAAGATTTGCAATTTTGCCAAAACATTTCCTGATTACTTTAGAAGTCGTTCAGCTATGTATTCTTGTAGTCATAGAGCACAATATATGGATCTCCTGCATCGGCCGCGCTGTATGACGGATATTTATAAAAAAAATGCTTTTCATATGTGCATTCTCATTTTTAATAGTTTGCCAGGGCAAATTAGAGCACTTGAAGGAAAACAGTTTTCTCTAACCTTAAGGAAGTGGCTTCTGAATTGCTGTTTCTATAGTGTTAAGGATTTTATTAACCATGAGCATAATGAAATGTAACTATAATTATTGATGGATGACTTGTACCTTTTTTCTTTTTTTGTGTGACAATGAATATTTGTATGCTGTTTTATAACTGCTGGAAAGGCGAAAACAATATAAATTTTAAGATCTGTATCTACCCTTTTTCTGCAAATAAAAAATTTACGTCAAAAATGCTTTTAATTCGGTCGATCGTGGTGCCCTTCTAGCTGATGTCAAAAAAGAAGTTCCAGAATTATACAGCTATTTGTGGCAATGCTATGGGGCACCATCAAAATTACTTTTCGGTGACAAAATCATATCTTCATGCATGGGTTGCCAACAGGGAGACCCGCTTGGGCCCGTAATTTTTAGCTTAGTCATTCATCCAATTATTTCTGATCTAAATTCTAAATTCAATTTATGGTACCTTGATGACGGTTCCCTTGGCGGGGACGCGTCAACTATACTACAAGACCTGCAAACGATCATCACTAAATTTTCTAATATAGGCCTCTCATTAAACTTTACTAAGTGCGAAATTTATATACCTGATCACATTTCTTTGGAAAAAAAAATTGATTTCGTCACTAAGTTTAATGTAGCTTCACCCAACATTTCGGTCCATTCAAATTCATCTTTAACACTTTTAGGTTCACCAATTTTTGACGAAGCAATCAATCCCATTATAAATTGTAAATTAAATCTGTTTAAAAGTACTTCTAACCTTTTATACGAAATAAACCCCCACATGGCACTTTTTATTATTCGGTTTTGTCTTTTCACTCCAAAATTCATGTATTTGTTACGGAGTTGCCCAATTTGGAAATTTCCAGACATCATGGCTTCTATAGATATTACCCTTCAATCAACTTTGTCCAAATTATTAAACATTCATTTTAGCTTAAGACCTTGGACTCCCAAGCGGTTCTCCCAATTCGTTTTGGCGGACTTGGTATTCGATGCTCATCTAGCGTGGCACTACCTGCTTTCCTGTCCTCCGCTTATGGTTCGTTGCCTCTCGTCAGTATTATCTTAAATCTTCCACAGATACTTGACGTTGAGATTGCCAACCTGGTAGAGGCCAGGGACGCTTGGTGTGAGTCGTGTCCAGGAGTGGATATGCCAGTCAAGAGGCATATCCAAAGAGCATGGGATACACCTCGCCTCGTATCAATTCATGAATCTCTCATACAAAATAGTCCTGATGATACGGATCGTGCCCGTCTCCTCGCTGTCTCAGCAGGCGAATCAGGTCACTGGCTCAATGCTCTTCCTTCCCGCAATATAGGCACAGTCTTGGACCCAAGCTGATTGCGCATTGCAATAAGCTTGCGGCTTGGAGCTAGAATATGTGAACCTCATACTTGCTCGTGCGGGAAGGGAGTGAGTGAGCTGGGTCGACATAGCCTTTCATGCTCTAGAAGTGCCGGCCGTTTGTACCGCCACGGCACAATTAATGATCTGATCCGTCGTTCGCTTGCCACTGCCTCTGTACCAGCTGTCCTGGAACCAGCAGGTTTGCATAGAGACGATGGCAAGCGACCAGACGGAGCTACTTTAGTGCCGTGGAAACTGGGTAGGGCACTGGTGTGGGACGCGACATGTGTTGACACATTCGCCCTTTCCCACGTACAGTCAACCCGTAATCGAGCCGGTGCAGCAGCTGATCAGGCCCAAACCATCAAGCGCCGCAAATATTCATCTTTATTAAATAATTACGAATTTATGGCGCTTGCAGTAGAGACTATGGGACCTTGGTCAGCCGATATGAAAAGTTTTATAAAGGCCCTATCATCCCGGCTCATAGACGCCTCCGGAGATCCTAGAGCTGGTTCTTACCTCTCCCAAAGGATTGGGCTAGCTATCCAGAGAGGTAAGGACCTGCTAGAGGGGGTATTCTTTTTGTAGTGGTGATTTTTATTTTAATCTTGAATTTTTCAGTAGCTTAGTTTTATTTTAATTAAAACAAGTTTAGTTTTTAACAGCAAATAAATAAATTATTATTATTATTATTATTTTTGCAGAAGTGCTGAACCACCAAAATATATTTTTATTTTTCCGAGTTTTACTTATTCAAAGTAAATAGTGGGGTCAAATTCCTGCTTGTTGCTGAAAAAAGTTGGAGCATATTATACACAAGCAGGAATTTGACCCCACTATTTACTTCGAATGGGTAAAATTTGGAAATAAAAAAATTGGTTCAACACTTCTGTCACCATAAAGAATATCCTCAATTTTTTTTATTCAAATCAAAAGCCATGCAGCACACTTTTTAATTCAAATTTGTTGAAATCATATAGAATGGCCGGATACCGGTTGTTTATAGTTGCAATAAGTATGTATATACAGGGTGGTCCAAAGACTGACGTCTAAAAAAAATAATTAGATGCCTCATATCCGGGGCTATCCGAATATACCCCATGTATGTTGGCCGATTTTTTGTAGTTTTCGAGTAATTAATTATTATAGATTTTTTCAAGAATTTTTGTGCCGAGCCGTTTATCATCATGTAACTTTTTTTGGTTACGTTTTTTCTGAATGTTTTTTTTGCGAAATTATCCTAACAAACTGTACTTTCACACATAAAATAATCAGCTTCCCAACCTTGACGCAAGTTACAATAAAATTGACCAAAAGTGAAATTTTTACCTTTGAGCAAATCGAAATTTTATTTTGTAATAAAAAAAAAACCTAAAAATTTCAGAATTCTAAGACCAGAAGTAATTTTAAAAACTTTGCCAGTCTCTAAACTTGCAGAATCATACAAAAAAAGTGACACTTAATAGGTCATAATTTGCTGGATTCGACTTTCAAACGTACTAAGGTAGAATGTTCGTGGATCAAATAAAACTATACAAATTAATTTAAACACGTTATTCATAAAAGATTTTCAAATGTTCTGCCGTCAACTTCGATACATAGCCTACATCTCCTTAAAAAATTCGCTCCTAGTCTCCGGAATGCATCTCTTTTTTCTTTTATAGTCCTTTTGCTGTCTTCTAATTTTTGTCTGAGTTCCGCTTCGGTATGTGATTCCCTTGCGTAAACCAGTTCTTTGTAATATCCCCAGACAAAGAAGTCTATGGGATTCAAATCCCATAGACTTCTTTGTCCATCAGTGTTAAATGTGTGTTTATGAATACTCTGTAGTCCGGGTAATGCTGCCGTGGGGCTTCCCGGTGCTCCAATTGTTGCTGGTACAGCCTTGCCGCTAAATGTCCGTTGCCTTGAGCTACACCATAATAATAATGCATCTCTGAATATTCACTAAGAGTGTAGTTCATGTTGCTACACGAAAGTAAATTCGATCGCTAGGCAAAGTTCAAAAGTCCAAAACACAAGTACAGGTCGGTCGTAAGGCAAATCAATCAGAGTCCAGTTAACAAAGCGAGAAGAATTCACAAATTAAACGCAACGAGAGCAGAAGTAACTATTAGTTATTTCACAATAAAAGACTTGATTCCTTTCTTAAGACAAAAGAAAAACAAATTGTTTTGTTCATAAAAAGTATTACATGGCTTTATTGATGGCCAGTACCAAATTAGGTTCGGCCAAATAAAAAACAGTTTTTATATTATTAACAACAGACTCTTTATTACACATTCTACCCTAGTACGTTTGAAAGTCGAATCCAGCAAATTATGACCTATTAAGTGTCACTTTTTTTGTATGATTCTGCAAGTTTAGAGACTGGCAAAGTTTTTAAAATTACTTCTGGTCTTAGAATTCTGAAATTTTTAGGTTTTTTTTTTATTACAAAATAAAATTTCGATTTGCTCAAAGGTAAAAATTTCACTTTTGGTCAATTTTATTGTAACTTGCGTCAAGGTTGGGAAGCTGGTTATTTTATGTGTGAAAGTACAGTTTGTGAGGATAATTTCGCAAAAAAAAACATTCAGAAAAAACGTAACCAAAAAAAGTTACATGATGATAAACGGCTCGGCACAAAAATTCTTGAAAAAATCTATAATAATTAATTACTCGAAAACTACAAAAAATCGGCCAACATACATGGGGTATATTCGGATAGCCCCGGATATGAGGCATCTAATTATTTTTTTTAGACGTCAGTCTTTGGACCACCCTGTATAAAAGAGGGATGCACATAATTTTTATAGGGAATTAATGAGTATAGCCATTGATTGTATAACATAAAGCTTGTCCCAGAAAAAAGTGTCGCTTTTAATAACCAAGGTTGTTTGTCAGACTTCAATCAAATAGGTTTGAAAACTATTTTCCTAGTTAGCATATTGTCTATTATTTGAATTAAGATAAAAAAAACAGATGTCAGTACTCGTATTTTCAAAGATGTCGTCAGTTAAAGAAAAGTTTCATGAAAAAATTCTGTACAAATATGTTCAGTATCGCGGTATATCTGTAAAAAACATTGCATCGGAGCTTAAAACCTCAGTAAGAACCGTTCAAAGAGTTTTAAAACGGTTCAGAGAGGGTGGTAGCATACAGCGAAAGCCTGGAAGTGGCCGTAAACCTGGGTTTGTAAATAAAAATATAGAGAGGAACATTGTGGCAGCGTTACAGAAGAAACCTACTCTTTCTGTACGGGACTTGGCCAAAAAATACAAAACATCTAAATCTACGGTGCAAAGGGTGAAAAAACATAATTCTATTAAGTCATTTAAACAAGCTAAAGTACCCAACAGAAGTGCGAAACAACAAACGGAGGCTAAATCCCGGTCCAGAAAGCTCTATTCGGAAATGACTAAGAAAAATTATTGTTATGGACGACGAGACCTACTGTAAACTTGACTTCAAGTCACTTCCAGGACACCACTATTATTCAGCCACTGATAGAAAAACTGTTGATGAAGAGTATAAGGTCATAAAAATTGACAAATTTGCAAAGAAAGTTCTCGTGTGGCAGGCGATTTGTTCATGTGGCAAATGCAGTACACCGTATTTAGCCAAAGGAACCATTAATGGTGATATCTGTGCCTCCTGTGACAAGTGATACAACTTGAGTTGTAGCAGTTAACGTGTTCTTTCATGAAACAACTTAAAAAAAAATAACGCATCGTTTGCTCCAACTCCCGTGTTCCTAGGCTTTCTAGTTTCCAAGATACTTTCGTGTAAAATGATACAACTGACCCTTTTTTTCACATTTTCCGTGTTTAATGATATTTCTCTAGTTAAAACACTTCAAAAAACCATAACTATATATTTTTTTTCGTGCCTCATGATATATCGAAAAATGTATTATTAATCACGGTTTTTTGCCTTTAAAAATGTTTGTGTCTTTTGATATAACTCGAGTTATATCATTTATCACCAGAGTTTTGCGTATTTTGAAAGATACAACTTGAGTTAGATCAAAAATTAAACCTATATTTGCTTCACCTGGTATGTGTTTATTGATACAACTCGATTTATATCAAATGTCTTCAAATATTTCCTAATTTTTGCAAATGTATAAGTCAGTTGTATCAAAAATGTGAGAATATTACGACCATTTAGAACCTATAAAGTTTGGTGCACAGTGATACAATTACTATAAAATAATAAAATAAGCATACGGGGACAATCTCACACCAACTGACCTAGTCCCAAACTAAGCTCTAGGCTTATACTTTGGGTACTAGACAACGATATATTAAATGCTTAAATAGATAAATATATCTTAAATATATATCTAAACAAATTTATTAATGCTTACCATAGAACCGTGTCATAAAAAAGTGTAATATGTAAATCGTAAGGTCTACTAATATTACTTTGATGTGACAGAGTTTTGTAAAGATTAAGAATAAAATAGTTTATCTTTAATAGTTATGCAAAAAGAGACCAATAATATCCGGTTTCGAGATATAGCCGTTGTTAGGTAATAATAATAATTTATTACTTTCTAGTAGGTTTTCTTAAACATAAATAACCCAAATTGATAGAACATAGTATGATGTACTTTATTTAGCACATTTTACACAAATTAACTGGAGTATTCGGAGGTTTTTAAAAAAAAACAATGTAGTAGGACGTTTTCTATGTAACTAATATTTGTTATATTGCTGTCGATCGTAATTCAATGAAAGCGACCATTTTTATGCTGATTTATGCTGATTACAATATTGCATTCTTTAGGTCATTAATTAAGGTTTTTGGAGTACCTATTCGTAGGCTATAGAACTAATATTTGATATCCTGCTTTCGATCGTAATTCAATGAAAGCGACCATTTTTTTAGCTGACTTATGCTGATTACAAAATCGCATACTTGTTTTTTGGAGTATACATAGGTTTTTTAAAAAAACAATGTAGTTGGACGTTTTATATAGAACTAATATTTGCTATCCTGCTTTCGATCGTAATTTTAATGAAAGCGACCATTTCTTTAACCAACTTAACTGATTACAATATTGCATTCTTGTATTTTTATAAAGAGAGCTATATGATATTACTCAAGTTGTGTCATGCTCATTATAAAAACAAAATTGTAGTATTTATTTAGAAAGAGCTATATGCTGATTGTAATAAGTAAAACACTCATTTAAATTCTTTTTATTTTATCAAAGGTTATAAAAACATCACTGCGAAAACTACCAAACATGAGGTAGAACGAAAAACAAAAATTGCTCAAAGCGACTATCTGCCTAGTCGTTGTAAGTAGATTACTTACATAAATGTGCTCACTTGATAAGTACATTTGTTTGTATTCCGACTAATCGACTAATAGTAGATTGATTGTGTTCTGCAGATTAAAAATATCATCTTTTAACGGACAAAATAGACTAAATCAAGTAAGTACTTTGGCGGCTTTCGACATTATAGAACCCACATATCGTAATTGGCGGTTTTATACATAATGTATACATAACTAAGGTTAAAAATTCTAATTTACGACGGCATAGCTAACTCATTTTCCGAAAAAAAAATAGTCTGGTCTCTTTCAACATAACTATGGTCATAGTGTCTCTACGTCATCGAGGGTGGGAGCGCACGCTCGCTGTGTCGCCATGAACCGACGCGTAAGTATGATTTCTATTGATTTACTGTCATTAAGTACAAAAATAAATTCGTCCACAGAGAATTAGTCGTCAAAACGGAAAAAATGACAAATTGAAATATACCTATTAGGATAGTTTTCCATCCCGAATATTGTCCAAAATAGAATCATGTCCTCTGGTAAAATTGTCAAAAATTAATATAGGCCGACAGGAATAATAACCATTTGTATTTATGTTCACTTGGAAGTATGACCATTTTAAATATGTACAAATGGAAATACGTCCATTTGTATTTACGTCCATATTTATTATTATTTGCAAATACCTTCCCCGTAAACCATGTACGTACATTGACAATCATACTCGTAGATATTACGTCCATTTGTATTTAGGGCCAGTCGGAAATATAACTACATCTCTTTTTCCCTTCATGGTCAACTGATCCCACGCACAACTCAGCCCGCGGGTTCAGTTGACTACGTTTATTTTTTCGGGGGCAACTCGGCCCAGAAATTGGCTATGGGGTCGACTGAGCCCATACGGTCTCAGTCGACTACAGTTTAAAGTTATATGGTTGACTTAGCCCACGGGCTCAGTCGACTACAGTTTAAAGTTATATGGTTGACTCAGCCCACGGGCTCAGTCGACTACAGTTTAAAGTTATATGGTTGACTTAGCCCACGGGCTCAGTCGACTACAGTTTAAAGTTATATGGTTGACTCAGTCCACGAGCTCAGTCGAAACATATTTCTAAACAAAAAGTTACTGGAAAGGGTAGGGTAGAGTGTCTCAGATTGAACCAGCCAGCTAAAGTTAACCAGAAGTTTATTTTGGAAATGTAACGTTAGCCGAACCGTCCTAACACAGTAAAAGTAGTGTAAGGTAAATGCAGCTATTAACGACCCTCCTAAGGCAATTTTGAAATTGATCATACTTATTAAGAATATTGGTAGCCGTCACAGTATTTTTATTATTTTTATATGGTAATATTGAATGTTGGGTTTACATTTACCACATTAAATGCTTCAAAATAAAGCATTTTCTTGTGAAAAATAATTAATAAAGTGGGCAAGTCATTGGTTTTAGTGGTTTCTGTGATCCAGTTATAAAACATTTGGCCAAAAATGGCAATTTGAAACAAAAACACTTGATATGGCTTGTAAATAGAAAAAATATATCCTTAAGACTTAAAATAAACACACACTACGGATCTCAGTTGTGTAGAAAAAGAACAATATCACTTCAAACACAAGGTAACTTACCCGTCTGCTAACTACTGCCCCATACAACGAAAACACGTCTGCGACACGTCAACTTTAGATGTCCGCCATGGTTCAACTAAAGCAACTGAGTTGAATTTAATGTTACCATGATGTTACTAGTAAAGATGCCAATAAAAAAAAAATACTTTGTAGGGTAGAAATTAAAAGAACCCTTGATTTACGAAAAACGGCTCATTTTGTTCATTCACTAGCACTGTTCATTCACTGGTACGCTTACCCTAGCATCACATGTGATCAGTAATTAATATTACTATATAGGTTTATACTAATTTATTACGTTCGATTAAAATGAACTCAGTAACGATGTAACATTATAAATAATTATATTTGATATTACATCATACTTTTGACTTTGACTTTGACTTCGAAAATTATATTTCACATACGGCGGCTCCATGGATTTTAGAACCACGGTATGCCACGAAAAGTCCTAAGCCTAGTAATTATTACGTATGTTTATAGGCTGCGATGTCTGTTTACCATCTCGTGGACCCGCAAACTTGTTAACCAGCCAAGTAGTATAAAAAAGTAGCCTATTCGTTTTTTCTTTAGAATGACCTCTATTTCCAATTTGTAAAAATTGATCGTGGTAACTTCCATTATAAAAACGAAAATTAAAAAAAACAAAACAGTATTTAATTTGCAAACATAATTGTAAACAAACACACACACATTAAATTCAATTTTGAGTAGGTCGTACTGAGAGCAAAACGTCCTGTGTTGCATTTAGTCTGCTAGGCATAATGTCCGTTAATGAGAAGGACCTCAGTGAAGAAAGCCCAGGGAGCAAAACGTCCGCAATTAAAAATGCCCTTGAAGCAAATCGGCATCAATGAAAAATGACAAAAATGCATAACGTCCCCAACGCATAATACCTAGTCGATGTGGATGTGTTTTTTCTTTGTTTGGGCCAGAATTAAGGAGTCAGGTGTGTCACGTTATGATTATTTGTTACCCTGTACCTTTCATACGTAGTTTTTATAAATTTTGCGAGTTTATTGTAGATTGGGATAGGTTACATGAACTTTTTACGAGGTGATCAGTATATACTTGTCGCAATTTATTCTAAATAACAGGTGTTCTATAACTGGAGCTCTATAAACACACAAACCCAGTGAAAAAACGAGGGTGTTCGTTCATTCACTAGAATCACATAAATATTCTCTTTAAGCGATTTCTATCATTAATTTGACTGGTTGGATTAAGATTGCAATTACAGAAATGAAACCACAAATAGATTGTCAATCTTGTATCTAGTGTTCGAACAGTATAAAAAATACTTTATAACGTAGGTTCATTCACTGGATTTGAAAATCTAGTAAGTGAACTAGGGACAATAAATTATAGTTCATTCACTAGAGTTAAGAAACCAGTGAATGAACTTTAATAAACCAATACAGTAAAGGTAGTTCATTCACTGGTTTTATTTCGTTCATTAACTAGAATTTCTTGTTCATTCACTGGGGGTTTTGGGTATTTTTCCATTTTTTCTCCTAAATAGTAGAATTTCGTAAAATTGTGCAAATATGTCAATGCAAATGCAATATGTAGGTATGTGTGTATGTGTGTATGTTTTGCGGGTGGTAGGACCTTGTGCAGGGTCCGTCCGGATCGCTACCATCATCTTATCCATTAACCTACCGCCAAACAGCAGTGTTCACACTGTTGTGTTCCGGTTTGGGGATAAGACAGCCGGTGAAATCACTAGCATAGAGGCATTCCATCTTAGTCCTCAGGGTTGGCAACGCATTTGCAGTCTTAGGATTGCATTGCAGTCTTGTGAATGCGAATGTCTATGGGTCACAGTTTCCACTTACCATCAGGTGGCCTGTGTGCTCGTTTGTCTTCTCTATGCCATAAAAAAAAATGCGTTTATCAAGGTAAATAGATTCTTAAGTGATACTTTTAGTCAAGATTTTTATTAAAAATTGTTTTCTTAACAAAACTATTTTTTGAATACGCGTAACCGCTTAACCATTCATTTACTGGAGCCTCCACCCTACTTCTCTCAACCGCCATGATGTCACTGATGCTTCAGAGTTGAAAAATATGTTGCCAACATTTTCTAAATAATGTTGCGAACCGAAAAAAAGTCATGATAATTATGGAAAAAATTCACAGAATATTTAATTTTGAGAAAAACGTGTCTAAAAAGTACGTTTTGTTCATTCACTGGAACCGTTCATTTACTGGAGCCTCCACCCTACGAGTAGGTACACGTTTTTATCCTCCTAAGTCCCCGCGTACAAAAAAAAATCGCATTAGATATCAAACAAACAAAAAGGGCTTCCCGAGCTAGTGAGATAAAAAATAAATTGAAAATGAGACCTTTCTATGTAGCTAACATCAATATTCATTAAATTTAATATAACGACTCACTTCCTTAAAAAAAATAAACATGATATTTTATGCTAAAGATAATTCTTAGATAAGTGTAGTGTAGAGTACTATTTTAACTGCGGACGTTTTGCTCCCGTGGTCATTTAGGTTGCGGTCGTTTGATCAATGTGACATTTTGATTTGTTGACACAGGGCCTTTTAAATTGCGGACGTTTTGCTCCCATGACGTACTACGTTACGGACTTTTATTCGACGAGGACATTTTGCTATGAGGACATATCACTCCGAACTCATTAAATTGTCCCCCTAGCGAAAGACTGAGCCTGCGGGCCGAGTTGTCTCCTTAGCAATAGACTGTGGTCAACTCAGCCCGGGGCTGAGTTGTCCCTCTGGCGGTAGACTGTGGTCAACTGAGCCCGCGTCCGCGGGCTGAGTTGACCTTGTAGGCCGAGTCGCCCCCAACATATATTTTAGAGGTCAACTGAGCCTGCGGGCTGAGTTGTCCCTCTGGCGGTAGACTGTAGTCAACTGAGCCCACGGGCTGAGTTGACCTTGTAGGCCGAGTCACCCCCAACATATATTTTAGAGGTCAACTGAGCTCGCGGGCTGAGTTGTGAGTGGGCTTAGTTGACCATGAAGGCCTCTTTTTGAGGGTAAAACTGCCGGAGTAACTACTGTTACGAGAGATAGTCCATCTGGCAACTTGGACATAATTCGTTTTGTACTTAAATTTACATTACGGTCTCAAATAAAATTAGACAATATTCACTTTGTGCGTATTAAATTTTGCACATTTTTTATAATGGACATAATTCATTTCAAACTTAATTAATTTTTAACGAAAATAAATTTGGTCATAATTACATTTTATCAGATTTACACTTTGGTCAAAATTCCAAATGGTCAATTCAAGTGGACGAATTTGTTTTTTGTACTTAATGACAGTAAATCGTTATTTGTGTAAAATATTATGACAGAAGATAAAAACGGTAAAAATCTCTCGACGGAGAGAAATAGGTATTTACCAACCAATGTGTTTTATTTTGTGAAGTGGCAGGTTAGTAAATGCTACTGTTCTGTGGCGACTTAAATTATTGTATCAAATTCAGTATGAAATTCAGGTGGACCATGCGTTATGTCACTTAACTCCCTACTCGTCGTACATTGTCCCCTAATATTTTTTTTTCGTACTTCCTACTTCGTCTGACGGCGAGCTTAATTTAAATTACTTTTTTTCTTACCTAGCTGAGGTTTAGTTATCATTCTTTTCATGTTTTGTAGGTGATTATTGAGAATTATTATTTGATTTGTTGTGTAGGTCTATATAGTTTTTGTTTTGAATGACATTATGCACAGTTTAATTTACCTACTGTATGGATGCAACATCGAAAAGTTGCTTTGAAATTAAAGAGTGTAAGTTAATTTGGTTACTCAGTGATTTAATGTCGTCATATTTAGTACAAAGATATCATGATTGCTATTATTTGTTTTAATCAATTACTTACTTGTATTATTTGACACAAGTTTATTCGTAATCAGACCCAAGAATAACTCGATATGTAACATTAGTCACGGTTTAAATTACGTTTTTATTTTGTGATAAATGATGCAACTCACTAAAAATCCTTATATTATGTCCGTTTGTTTTAAGAAATATTGCTAATTCAATTCCCTACAACTTGTGTATACAGGTTAGGCCTCTAACTCAAGAAATAAGAGAAAAATGTAGGTTTCAAAAAAAAGTTGTATCAGTCATCACCAGAGCTCCTTGATTACACTTTTTTGTGTTAAATAATACAATTCGAGTTGTATCATCTTACACGGGTTAAATAAGGGTCATACACAGATTTAGGTTCGCGTCTTTCCTGTGGACATACCCAAAGTTAACGTGTTTAAGGCCTAATTTTCTGGCTGAACCCACATCCGCATGAACGGTGTCAGGCCTACTTTAGTCCTATCAAATAAAAATATAACTTATATGCACACAAGCCCTTAACTATTGACCACAGGAGAGACAACTTTTGTTTTTGTGATTGTGTATGACCCATAAATCAATCTGAAATGTAAAATGATACATTATGGACGTTTCTTTGAATATCTCAAAATCTATAACTAGTATCATTATTTTTGTCAAACCAGTTAATAAAGTGATATTATATGTTATCAAAATCGGTAGCAATGTTCAAAAAAATCTATTCGTTTAGAAGCAGTATTTTTTTTAAACTTGTTTTCGCTCTCCTGAAAAATCGTGTTTTTCGAGTTGTATCACTTGTCACAGGAGGCACAGATATATACCTGAATGAATGCCTTAAAAAACGATTGTTGCCATTCATTAGGAAGCACAGTAAACCTGTCCTCTTTTGGCCTGATTTGGCCACGTGTCACTACACGAAGCGGGCAATAGAGTGGTACAAAGCAAATAGTATCGATTTTGTTGAAAAACACCAAAATCCTCCCAATTGCCCTGACTTACGGCCCATTGAGAAATATTGGGCTTGCATGAAGCAAAAGCTTTTAAAACACAAAAGTAATGCCACTTCAGTGGAAAACTTCAAACGGAAATGGAATGAAGCTTCCAAATTAATCACCGATGATGATGTACAAAAATTAATGGCACGGGTTAAAGCAAAATTAAGGAGTTTCTGGATGAACAAAACTTAAACCGATGTTTAAAGGAATAAAATGTATTTTAAGAATATTCAAATACAACTGTATTGTAAAATTTAATTAATTTTATTATTTGGTGGAATTTTTTAACAAGTTAATATGCAACACTTTTTTCTGGGACAAGCTTTATTAATTTATAAAGATTTTATGTCATTTCCTTTTATAGAAACTCTAGTAGACCAGATTATTCTGCATACAACAATAGTCTTTTTCATTTTCTTAGGTTTTCCACTAGCATAATGCTCAGGGTCCACTGACTCTTAGCACAAATGTTTGTAAGGTCACAGTTTACAAACTGTTTTATTTATTGAACCCTGCATTACCTCATTCAAAATTTATACTTTAATTTT
This sequence comes from Acleris laterana, assembly GCA_963966035.1. Taxonomy (NCBI): domain Eukaryota; kingdom Metazoa; phylum Arthropoda; class Insecta; order Lepidoptera; family Tortricidae; genus Acleris; species Acleris laterana. Next base: position 47,081,964 of record OZ014438.1, read on the forward strand.
ATCAAAAATAATAAAGATTTACCTATTTTTTTAACTTTTATCTGATTATATATAAAATTGAAGGCAAGTAAATTCGAGTAAATGTAATATGAGTACCACTAAACCAACCATTAAGCATGTGAAGCAGTGGAAGTCTTACGGTAGACATGATGATAATGATCCAAAATATAATGAAATAACAACCTTTTCCTGTCTGTTCACTAAGAACTTAGACCATTGGGTCAGCCAAGGTAAAGGTGAAGCTATCGTCCTGCTATCTCCTTTTCACATATCTTTTAGAATAAACCATGTTTAAAGGGAAAGATAAAGTAAAGCTAAAAGGACAATTTTTTTTCTACCCCTCTACTGCACATAGTCCTGCTATAAGTTCTGTCCTTAGGGTTTAGTGAAATAAAAGTAATTTATGGTTACTTTTTTACAATCAAGTACATATTAATTAAAAGCATTTTTAATATATATTTTTAAGAAATATCTTCCATTTTAAATGGTTGCCTCAATATTTAAATGATTTTTTTTAATTTAAGGAAGGAATTGTCAGAAACACGCTAGATTTTTCAGCTAATTTCAGTTTTTATAGTGGTTAAAAGTTAATCTTTTATTAAAATAGGAAATTTGGTTCTTTCATATTTTGAAACCTTTTGTTCTCAGGCCATATTGAAGACTAGCATTAGACTTGAAACCGTTCTCAATCTCAAGTTATGAAGAAAGATCATATGGAGAGATTTTGAATTTCTCAGAATTCATGCAAAATCGTTAAGTCGATTTAGGGATACATGAACATTGGCGATTGTGTAAGGAGATCTGCAGTTTATTTGCAATATATTTACCTATATCGTTAATGGAGTAAGTCTGATTAATACGTCATATAAATTTGGACAAGCTGCGTCAACTTTTACAAAAGCTATAATCGATAAGAGCACCATCGTCGTCGCATGTTTTTCACCATGCTCAACCAACCCAAAACAGAAATACTAAAAGCTTGTACATCAACTTATTACAATAATTTAGCATACATTATATTTTTTCGTAAATCTATATTAATAAATGTTTTGATTTATGCATAGATTTATGAAAACATTTTTGTATCTTGTTTTTAAACTTTAATAAATCTCAGTGACAGAACTTATGGCAGTGCTAGGTACATTGAAATTTTACTGACTTGCACTATAAATAAATTTAAGTCAAAGTCAAATAGCTCATTTACACAAAATAAATAACTTAAAGGTTCTAAGTACTATTCTTTATAAAAAACGAAGACCTAGGAAATTATATTTTTGTTATAACATTATTATACTACAACCACACTGTACATAGTACCTAAATGAGCATCATATTATTATTGTATTGTAATATCAACTGCCCTATGATTAAATTAAATTTAATTTTAATATGCCACATCAGGCAAAATAATTTAAACATGGGAACCCAAAAAACGGTATCTCAGTGGTATCAAAAGATAATCCAGAGACGACGAGATAATGTTATCTTAGAGCTCTGAGTCACGAGGGTCGCCGACTACGCACCTGGCACTTAGGGCCGATGAGGCCGAACACCAGCTCGTTCTCCTCGCGGCTCAGCAGGACGCTAGCCCTGTGCTCGCCGCGCGGCATCCTGGTGCCCACTCCTCTCGGCTCGAGTAACTCTAATCGGTCTACACACATGCACACTTCCAGGTTGCCCTCATTCCTGCATGTGACCAATCAATATATATTTATCCAATGCTTGCTTCTGTCTTAACTTCACCAAAAGGATATTGCCTGAACTGATATGGTTAGATTTACTCAAACGCCATAAACACAAAAACTTGCAATAAACTTTCTCCCTTTAACCACATCAATCATCACTCATAAAACTGAAGTTAATGTTGCCAGGTTTTGTGCTACTGTCAATATAATCAAAAGGCGATAAACGTCACGTCATTGCTCTCAATCGCCACTCAACGATTTGAGACGCGTTATTTAAGCGGGGCGATATCGCAATACAAACGCCTCGGAACAAAAAATTGATGAATGAAAATTTAAGTTCGAAGTTACGTTAGCTCCATCCCTGTCACTCGTCATTCGAGACTATGTCGAGTCGAGTGCAAGAGATGGACGTGACTTAACTTAGAATTTAGATTTTCAAAGTAGGGCCTCTGTTCGCACGCGTACAGAAACATTTTTTTTTTAATGTTAGCAACGGATGTGTAATGGTTTTCGTTTTGATCGAACTAATTGTTGAACTTTCATGGGGTAAAAGACGGGCGAGCTTTAAAACCGTGTACTAGAAGGTCGCGAACTTACTCGGCTCGCGTCGGTGACAGGCGCACGAGCTATACAGCTCGCGAACTTACTTGGCTCGCGTCGGTGACACACGGAGAAGCTTGCTCACACGCAAAAAAAAGACGTCGAAAGAGGAAGCTTTACGAAAGGATTACATCATATAACATTTTAAAAATCACTAATTTTAGGTCTTAGCTAGAATTTCTGAACCAAAGTAAACAATTTAACACAACACCGTCACAGCATTTATATATAGCTATTTAGCTATACAGGGTGTCCCAAAAGTACCACGCCACAGTGACACCGGAGGTAGGTCAGCTCAAGAGGAACCTAACCAGCCTAACATGACCTCAGTAAAAGTTGCACGGTTTTCGAGTTATTAGCGAAATGAAGATTTTTAAGAATTTTCCCCTTTGCTTTTACATTTTTAGTACCAGTATCGACTTGGACAGCTTTTAATAACAGTTTTTTATGTGTATCAAATCACGAATAGCTAATTTAGAAGTCTAAAGTGTTATTTTGTCAATACCTACTACAAGAATCTAAAAAAAGTTCGATTTATCTCGATTTAAATTGTCACAAAAACATTAATTTCAACATTGATCTGCCACAAAAAAAAAACCATTAGAAACGAAACAAACAAGTAACGCCAATAAATTAGATACATTATGCAGATTCAGAAATGGTATAACACATGTTATCTTACTGTGAAAAGATAGGCATTTTTGTAACCTTCCTGATGCTTCACGCCATCACTGCTCACACTCCCGCACAAGTTGTCTGCTACCTGGACACTTATTAGTGTTATTACAAACTCTGTACTAAAAGGATAGGATAGGATAGGATCTGTAGGAAGGGTTTGTCTGTATAAAAGGATTTGAAGTTAGAAGTTCAAGTAATTATTTTCCAGATTTTGTAACATTTTAAAGCATAATTTAAAAAAAAGTATGACACACTTCGCGTACAAATTACAGGAATAATTTGCTTAATTTATAAGCTTTCTAAAAAGGTACAATTTATGACATTTTAATATTAATTTTATTTAAAAATTTACAATTAACAATAATAGCAGAAATGTTTGCGGTTATAAGCTCCATCGTTTCAACCAAAAAACACAGGAAGCGTTGTAGTAAAATGAATTTAGAACACAGTTCTTTTTTTTAAATTCAGCCACGGGCTTAGTGTCCTATTTTTAAATAAATTTTCTTTTTAAAAACCTAAGTTGCGTTCCATTTTTAAATTTAGAGCATCTCAAATCGTTCTCTTTTTTAAATTCAGCTAAATTAATGTCTTACGACGTTCTATTTTTAAATAATGATGCTTTTTAAAAACAAAGTGCGTTCCATTTTCAAATTTCGAGCACCTCAAAGTTTTTGAGTGACCTACGTAATCAGTTAGTTTCAACTTTCTTTTCAATTCGGACGATATTGATAATTAAGCTTCTTTCTCAAATGGCTGCTTACCAATTCGAAGAATACGCAGATATCGTTTATTGTTACGGACTCTGCGATGGAGACGCCGCTGCAGCTAGAAGAGAATACCAACGTCGTTACCCTAACCGCCGTTTACCTTACGTAAGTGTGTTTGGTTCATCGTACCGTCTTATTCGGGAAAGAGGATCAGTTCAACGCCGCCAAGCTGACGCTGGAAGACCTCGAAATGATCCTGCTGAAGAAGAAGAAATCCTTCAGTGTTTCCAGGCAGACGGCACTACTTCGACGAGAAATGTGGCTAACCAGCTCGGTATGTCGCACTGGAAGGTGTGGTTTACACTGCACTCAGCTCGGCAGTACCCGTATCATCACACTCCAGTACACGCTATTGAAGAGGGAGACCCAGCGAGAAGGATAGATTTTTGCAGATTCTTAATTAATGCAGATATCGAAGATCCCGAGTACCTGAAGAGAATTTTGTGGACAGATGAATCCAATTTCGACCGTAACGGGATAACAAACTACCACAATCTGCACTTTTGGGCTCCCAAAGGTCAAAACCCAAAAAAATCAAGAGAAGGAGCTCACCAGCAAAGATTTTCTTTGAACGTGTGGATGGGAATCGTGCACAACAATTTGATCGGACCTTTCTTTCTGCCAGCACGATTGACCGGCATCGCATATGAATTTTTTTTGAGGGATGAGCTACCGACGCTACTTGAAGATGTGCCGCTTGCGACAAGAAGGAACATGATTTACCAACACGATGGCTGCCCCGCTCACTATTACCGGGGCGTACGACAGTGGATGGATCAGAACTACCCAAGAAGATGGATTGGTCGAGGCAGCCCAACCCCTTGGCCAGCCAGAAGCCCGGATTTAACTCCATGTGACTTCTACATCTGGGGTCACATGAAGGCGTTGGTCTACGATAAACCGATACGTAACGTAGAAGAGTTAAGACAAAAAATTGTAGAGGCGGCACAGACAATGAAAGATAGGCTTTCGAGACGAGTAACAATCACCGAAGTACGAAAAAGGCTTCGTGCTTGCATTCGAAACCAGGGCAAACAATTCGAGCAAAATTTGTGATGTAATTGATTTTAGTTTTTAAGATTAAAGTTTATTTGATAGTGAAACTGTTTTTTTCCTCATTTTATCCTAACCTTGCTTAATCACTTATCAAAGTATCACTTAAGACTTAAGACAGAAACTGAAGGCAAAAAACCCCACGAATTCGAGACACAAACAAATTAAATTAATTAAACTAATGACCCTTTGTTTGTGTCACCAAAGGCAATCTGCTGTGCCTTCTACATCAAGAAGATAAGTTAAGATAAGAAACAGAAGACAAAGTAAGCCCTCGGAGAATCTAAAACGACACAAACAAACCCATATATTAGAGTCAAGTACGCTAAGTAAAGTCTTCTAGCTGTTCTGCTATTATTATTATTATTAATTGTATTTTTTTTGTATTAAAATGTCATAAATTGTACTTTTTTAGAAAGCTTATGAATTAAGCAAATTATTCCTGTAATTTGTACGCGAAGTGTCGTACTTTTTTTTTTAGCTATGCTTTAAAATGTCACAAAATTTGGAAAATAATTGCTAGAACTTCTAACTTCAAATCCTTTTATTTGCAAAACTTTGCATTTTTTTTGTCATTTTTTTTTATTTTTCGTAATCCTAATCAGTGGTTCATTGGCTATTCGAAAAATACTTTTTTTTATTTCTAAATGACGAAGTTTTCACAAAATTACTAGTTTTAGGTCGAAAAGAGTGTATTTAAAAAAAAAAACTAAAAACGTGAATAACTCGAAAACCAATGAGCTTTGACCCCTGGTTAACTGGACTTAAATCATTACAAATGAGCTGTAGAATAACCCCTTTCAAGGAATACGGCGAATTTCCTGTCACCCTGTATATACTGTGACACAATTATGTCAAACACCTCACCCACAGACTGCCGAAAGATCGTGGCTCGCTACTCGCGGAGGTGACAGACGTGCGAGCCAAGACAAGCAACGAGTAAAATTCAAACATGTTGGATCGCCGACGAACGTACTCGGCGGTTTTTAAGTACCTAGATATACGGCGAGTAAGTATGTAAGTATACCAGAATCTCATGGCAAATAGAGAAATAAAAAAATGAAGAGGGCAATACTGGGGAAATTGGACTAAACGGTATTGATACTGTGTAATTTTTAATCGGCTTAAAATAACGAGGAAGTTTAAAATTCGACGAATTTGTATTTTTTTATGTTTTTAGGATTCTTAACATAAAATATATGACACTAGAGGTCTATTACACTATTACATTAAACTTCCAGTATAGGATAATAATTATTGCTCACAAATAAAATAATAAACACACCATTCTTACTTGCCAAATTGATATACTTATAATGAGTATAAGAAATAACTTGAAATCTCATCTAGAACTAGAAAAAGATTCTAAAAATTCTACTGTCATTTCTTGTTCTTCATCTGCTGAGGGCGATGAAGAGAGAAGGAGTATTTATAATAAACCGTTCTTCTAACATTTTCTCTACTTGTTGAGAAAGCTTCTTCTGTCAATAATTTAATATCTCTGGCAGGTCTGTTTACATTCTTCTCTGCAACTTTTTGTTTCATTATACCCTAAATCATTTCTATGGAATTTAATGTACAATGATAAGGTGGGAGCCTTAAAACTTCGTGGCCATGTGATTTCAATAATTCATTAATTTCCCCGTGTGGTAGCCGGATTAGAATAGTGCCACTCCGTATCTTTCCGTGGATGTCGTAAAAGCCGACTAAGGTAATAAAGGCGTGTAGTACTGTTAGGCGTTGGGCTTGCAACCTGTCACTAATACACTGGTAAACATCTTCGCCTAAGTGAGCAAAATGTGGTAACAGAATTATCAAAAAGTTTTTATAGTTGTTGGAAATTCTGTAGCTCTGCCTACCCCACTCTGGGAATAAAGGCGTGAGTTTATGTATGTATGTGTATGTATTAATTTCATATAAGGGTAGACTGGTTTTGTTACACGGCTTCAAGTAGTTGATATTTACGCCAACGATCATCATAGTGCCCTCGGTTATAATTCGACGTATGGTAGTGCTTGGAACCCCTGTAATAAGTAGCATTTATGTTAGACAAAATATACCTAAACCTAAAAGTATCAAAACAGTTCGTTTCAACTTACCAGTCAACTCCACGATACGCCTGTAGACACCAGGCATAGAGATACTCGTATGACAGAATGCTAGTGGTGCACAGTGCGGGTAAAGTCTGGCTTGCTGTGAGACTGTGTCATAGTTGCTTGAGGTCGTCAGGTTGCGTAATTGTCCATTGTCGAGGGTCACCAATGTAGGAAGAGAGGACAATAGAGAGATCTCTCTCCAGCCGGGTGTTATGCCTGGGGACCGAAGTCCGTTGGAATGAAGTTGGAAGTGCTACATATTATATCAACTGACTGAAGTAATTTCGCTTGCGCGATGTAGACCACTTTAGTTCCGCTGTCTGACGCTGTGGCGTTGTTGGCGCTGGCGAGTTGGTGGTACATGTTTGCCGTTAGATGTCGCTATGTCGCCACAAAGCCAAATACACATCGATCTACACGCATGCATTTAAGCTCAACGATGCGCAAATGTAAGATTTGCAGTAGGTACACTTCTAACAGTTGCAATTAAATAAATGAATGTAAATAATTTGTATTTCTAATGTATGGTAGTGAATGTTGGGTGTGGCAGGACAAACATGAAAGTCGTGTAAATGCAGTTGAAATGCGCTCTTTGCGTAGCATGCAATGACTTGTAGTATATGTGGTGTGAATCTGATTGGTAGAGTAAGGAATGAAACAGTCAGAGAGAAATGTAGACTAGGTATTTTAAAAGAAGATGTAGTGACTAAGGACATGCTTCGATGGTTCGGTCTCTTGCAAAGAATTGATAAAAGAAGGTTGACGAAAGAGATATACAGATCGAAAGTGCGGAAGGGTCTAAAGGGGCCGCCTTAGGCGTACTTTTTCGAATAAAATCGGGGAAATACTGGAAAAGGGCCGAATCTTAAGTACCCGAAACCGACGTGCCTGCATGACTCGATGTATGAATGTGGAAGAAGCGAAAGAGATTTGTCAGGATCGTAGAAAGTGGAAAGAAGTGGTCTTGCCTACCCCTCTCGGAAACAATCGTGATTTAATGTACGAGTATGTATGTAAATAATTTGTAGAAAACCGCAAAGCTTGGTTGCGCTCATTTAATGCTTAACAAATAAAACTCATTTCATAAAACTTTATTAAATAATACAAAGAAGTAAGTACAAATGGCGGACTTAATGACTTAACACATTCTCTACCAGTCAAACACTGCAAACATTTTTAATCAGCTTGCCGAAGTTTTATTTAATTTATCTTACACAATACAGTAGGAATGTGCATTACTGCGGGGACCACCGGGAAAATGGCTGTTCCGGGACGAGTAAGAGTTAGCAAACGCTCTTCCCGGCTGAGGCTCGTTTAGTGCTTTTCTCCAACAATGCGAGTAAATATAACACAAACAATGGCTAATAATATTAAACAGTCCCAAAATTTCCTTGAAAAAAAAATTTGTTTCAGAACCGTAAAATGCCGCAACTTTGCCATTTAAGCTCAGATTACTACCATTTTGGAAAAAAATTGATTGTGTTACGAAATCAATCTATTTTTGCACATGTGGCTGTTGAGTGGCCGTCTTTATATAGTAATGCTTCTGAGATGAGTGGTTATCAAGCAGTTATTGAAAGGAGCGGACTTGGCCAACTTTTTAAAATGTATAGGTTATCTTGACAGCTCTATCCGATAGTTCTAGGATCTGTGGTCCAAACTCATCGAACATTCGAAAAAAGGGCGGGAACGTTGAAAAGATAAGGCACAACATTTTAAAGAATTTTTAAATATTTTATTTTAGCCCCTTTTTCGGTAATAGGTAGTTGTTTCTCAATAATTTCAAAGTAATTTAGAGTAGTTTACTTTTTATACATATGGACGACGAGGACGGGGGTGGGATCACGGATCCCATCCCCACAGCGTTTGTGGCTAGATCCTCCAAAAGGAAGGCTGATATGCCAGTTGAGGATAGTGGAACTTCCAAACAAAGAATGTCATACATTCGTAATAACAGAGGACTTATTAAAGATCATCATCCTTAGTATAGTGATTTGTCCAAAAAAGAGTACCTACCCTGTTATGTTGCAGTGTTCAAAAAATAATGAAAAGACAAAGTTTCGGATGGACTTAAAGTTAGTAAAATATGTAAAGCCTGTGGGTAACTTTTACACAAAAGTGTTTTTTGGTGCAATGAAAGATGCCAATTCAGTTTTGTTGCATGCCAGTTTAGTCGAAGAGAATGAGTGGATTTTTAAAATTCCTTATGATAGCATAGAACGCCAGGGTATCATCAGAGCCCCAGTTGAATTAACTGAAGAAGATTTATTGGAAAGCCGAATGTTCCATTATGGGTGTAAAACGATTTACAAAACGTCAAGACACAGGCCCTCCCAAGCCACTTCAAACAGTATTAGTGACCTTCTTAGAATCAGCTCGTCCGGACCATGTGACCTATGATCACATTTGGATTAATGTGTCCGAATACATAAGGCCAGTATTGCAATGTTTTAAGTGTTACAAATTCGGTCATGGAAGCGGAGCCTGCAAGAGTACACAGATATGCTCCATCTGCTCCAGTTTGCACTTCTATAAGGAGTGTCCCAATCCCGAAATATTGAAATGCTCCAACTGCAGTGGACCTCATGCTGCAGTGTCATATAGGTACATGCCCGGTAAAGTCAGCCAAGATAGGCGAAGTCAAGGACAGGATCAATGGGAAATTTACCTATGCCTCTGCTGCTGCAAAAGTGCCGTTGCTGCCGCCTCAACAAGTCAGTGCTAGTAAAGCTTCAGCATCTTCACAGTCTATACCTGCTAAGTCCCCCCAAGGGCGTGCTCTAGTTTCAGAAATCTTAAATTCAGATTCTGTAATATGCTCTATTACAAAAACAGTAATTAACATCCTTAAAAAAAATCTAAATCGCAGCATTGTCCTGTTTCAACTCAATTAATTAAAGAACTGCTTAGGTATATGTCTGGAATTGATAAAGGGGATTTTTTTAAAATTCCCCGTATTCCTATAATTCCGATAGATTTACCATATATATATATATCTTTAAAAGAGTGCAGTTCCCTCTAAAAACAGCTTGTGCCATGACCATAAACAATGAGCAAGGAGAAACACTAAAAGTAGCCGGCGTACATTTAGAAGCAACCTGTTTTTTCCATGAGAAACTATATGTAGCATGCTCACAAGTAGGTACACGAAGCCCATGAAATCATCCCAAACAATCAAAAAAAATACTATAATGTATTAACCTTGATGACGTCATCCACTTCTCTTTGAATCTCGATCTCAATATAGTAACGACGACGCGCTGGCCTAGTTGGTAGTGACCTTGCCTACGAAGCTAGCGGTTCTGGGTTCATATCCCGGTAAGGGCAGATATTAGTGTGATGAGCGCGAATATTTGTTCCTGAGTCATGGATGTTTTCTATATATTTAAGTATATATTTATCTATATAAGTATTTATATCGTTGTCCAGTACCCATAATACAAGCCTGGAGCTTAGTTTGGGACTAGGTCAATTGGTGTGACATTGTCCCCTGATATTTATTTATTTATTTATAGTACGGGCGGTAATGACCATAGGTCAAAATTTTGGTATCGGATGAATTCACTTGGCACAGCAAACTTTTGAACATCTCACACTCACGAGTCGGTCTCAAGCAACCCTCTCCGCAAAGTACGGTGGGCTTGGCATTTGGGGTACTAGTCGTGTTTGTCCGATACAGAGGATGCTTGACGTGTCTGTAACCCGGGCGAGGATTCGCCAGTGGGAAAAGCTAGACAAGCAGCATGGGATCGCAAACTTTTGGCAAATAGACAAAATTCATCCGAGAAGGCCCGTTGCTCCTTCACGAACCCGAGGAGGGTCTATTTTAGATCCTATCCTAATACTTTAAAGATAGCAGTGTGCCTCCGCCACGGTCGTAAACGAGCCGCATCCTTGTTACCGTTGTGTAAATGCAGTCGGCGACCTAGGACACCACGGTCTGTGTTACCAATCCAGTGCTGGTCGAGTTTACATACATTGGGTGACACTATCACCCGTACTAATATAACATATTATGTTTAAAAGATCATTCTAGCTAGGGAGCACGTCAAACTATAAAATTACTTACAACTATTACTGTATTAAACTGCGATAAACGAGTTCGACGCGGACGAAGTTGCGGGCAAAAGCAACTTAATTAATACCTATATTAATGCAATCATAAGAATTACAGTAAATTTGAAAATAATAATAATTGTAATTAAACATTAGAGAGGTTTTATATGTTTCATGTAAAAGCACAAAAGTGCAATTCGGACCCGATTTAGGGGTCAAACGAAGGTCATTTCTTAATTTTATTATAATTAATTCATTGTAACATATATTTTTACAAACTTTTATTTAACTTAGGTACATATGTATGTAAGGGTCAAATCTTCGTAAACGACCGAAACGATTATCGTACTTATTGTGATCAAAATATAACTTACCCGTGTGTGGGCCCAAAAAAACACATCATAAATACCTAAGTTCCTTGCCAGGCCCACGCCTCGCTTTCTCCCAAGGGATGGCGTTAGAGCTGTTACCTATATTTTTTAATGTTGTATGGAATATTTATTAAATAAAAATAATGGTTAACGTACTTTTCTTTAATTTCAATTCAGAATTTAACAAAAATATCTGACAGGGTTATTCCTATAGCTGCTGGGGTAGTTTTATCCCTTTCGCTTTACAGTTATTACACGATCGAGAGTAAGGGACAGGGCTAACGTTCTATGTAAATTCGAACTTCTATTTTAACAGTACTTGTAGAACCCGTAAATTTTCCGTCAAAATTATTTTGTTCTTTTTTATATAAACAACTAACATTTCAAAAATACAAATCATATTTTAACCACAAAACCAGTTAAGTATTTCAGATAAGCCCAGAAAAACAGTAAAACCTGATTTCCACAGCGGCGCACGCTTCATACGCACACGTGGGTAAAATTCACTTCGTACCAAAATGTATGTAAATACGAGTACCTACAGTCTCCTACAACGGCACACACACGAAATGACGTCAGTGACTCACGCCATGACACCAATAACATTAGTGGTTCGTGTGCGTGTGCGTGTGCGTGTGGCGTATGTATGTATGTATGGGAAACACTTAAGGTCGCCGTCAATAGAACTTGTGAACGATGTTAACAAAATTAGTACTGTTTGACACATAACCTCAAATATTCACCAAGCGTGTTTTTATTAAAAAATAACGTATATACAGTGTTTTTTTTTAAATGGGACAGTATGGGGAAATCCGAATCTAAAGGAGATAGAGGAAAAGTGTCAAAGGAGACATTAGGTGTTTTTTTTATGTTAACAAATTTGGCTCATTAAAATTTTTGGTCAAGCGTGAGTTGTTCTTAAAAAATTATAAAGTTGGTCAATTTTTTTTTTGACGCGGGTCGACTCTGTTTCATGTAAGGATTATTTCATTGTATGGAAAGAAAATAATCTGAACAGCAGAAGTTGGTCAAATTTAATGAAAACTAATCTTCATACAGTTGGTTTATTACTTGAGTAAATGTTCGATGTGGCCGCCGTCTTGTCTTATGCAGGTACGAGCACGCTTCAAGACACTTCTAGTTGCATTTAACAGAGACTTATGGTGAATTGTGTTTAAAGTGTTAAACTATCAAATATCTTGCGATTCGGTACTACACGGTCAGGATAGCGTTCTTGATACCACTTAAGTGCATTATCTCTACTGCGATAATTAAGAAAAAACGCCTCAATCAAATCAACTCTATGTGAATTAGTTAACGCCATGATGAATAAAATTACAAGCATGAACTGATTGGAAACAAAATCACAGCTGCAGAAATATCTTACGTTCCAAATTTGAATTCTTTTTTTTATAATTTCAAGACTATCGCGTGCCATGATGTTTACGAAGATTAAAAAAAATTATCTTCTCTTGAATCATCTGGAGCTCTTATCGATTATCAAAATTTAAAAATAGAATAATTTTAAATATTTTTTTTACACGCCTAGGCACTTGTAACAATATTAAAAGGCGAATACTGCAATTGTATGAAGATTAGTTTTCATTAAATTTAACCAACTTCTGCTGTTCAGATTTTTTTCTTTCCATACAATGAAATAATCCTTACATGAAACAGAGCCGACCCGCGTCAAAAAAAAAATTGACCAACTTTATAATTTTTTAAGAACAACTCACGCTTGACCAAAAATTTTAATGAGCCAAATTTGTTTACATAAAAAAAAGACCTAATGTCTCTTTGGACACTTTTCCTCTATCTCCTTTAGATTCGGATTTCCCCATACTGACCCATTTAAAAAAAACATTCTGTATATATATATACATATATATACATATATATAAGCCTATTTTCCAATTCCTTGGGGAGCTTTAGAGCTCTAGGCCTCTTCTGGCTTTTTACTTTTCAAATATTTATTTATATCTTTATTGAATTTTTTCCTATCTTTAGCACGATCAATCCAGTCTTTCCCAATTATATTTGTTGTCTTTTTCCCATCTCATTCTTGGTTTTCCAACTTTTCTTTTTCCCATGAGTGGTTTCCACGTTGTTACTAGGTTGGCCCATCTTTTACCGCTCATCCTGGCGACATGTCCTGCCCATTGAAGCTTTAACTTGAATGTGTGTTCAGCTGCATCTATTACTTTGGTTTTTCTTCTTATTTCAGTTGCTTTGACTCTATCTCTTATTTTTATGCCTAGCATGCTTCTTTCGATGGACCTTTGGCACACCATAATTTTATGTACCAAGTCTTTAGTGAGACTCCAGCTCTGGCAGCCGTAGGTGAGGCATGGTAGTATGCAGCTGTCGAACGCTTTTTTCTTTAGCCTTAATGGAATCTTGGCCTTAAAGATGTTTTTCATTGCCCAGTATTTACTCCATGTCAAGGCGATTCTCCGGTCTATTTCTTTTTGGGTGCACTCATTGAAGGAAATTAATTTCCCCAAATATATGTATTCTGTGACATATTCAAGTGTAGCGTTTTCTATACTGACGGGTATTTTGGAGTAATTTGTCATTACTTTCGTTTTAGTGTCACTCATTTCCAGGCCATTTTTCTACTTTCTTGGTCTAACTCTTGTAGGAGGAGAGATAGTTCTTTCACACTTGACGCAAAGATTACCAGGTCATCAGCAAATCTCAAGTTAGAGAGATATTTATTTCGTATACAGACACCTTTTCTTCTTTCTATCCAATTGAGTTTCCAATTGACTCAAAATAACGTATAATGAATAGTTATTTTATCTTAAACTTAATATGAAAAGAATTATCTGATGTATAAATCATTGCAGAGACCTCACTTGATCTTTAAAAGTACAGTCGACGCCATAAATATGTTTACACTTTAGTACCTTGTCTATTTAACGTTATGTTTAAACTGCCATTTGAAATTGTCATAGCGGGTAAAGTGACGAGGTACTAAAGTGTAAACATATTTATGGCGTCGACTGTACATGATTATCGAGTAATCATGGTGAATTGGTTCGTTTGGTTTTGTTTACCTACATCTTTTGCAAGTTCTATTGACTGCGACTTTGGTCCCTGATTAATGACCACCATATGCATGTATATATTTAGTTATATGCTTGATATTACTTTATAACGGTTATTATTACACTTGCTTCAAAATAATGTTAACAGGACGCATTTACCTCTAAACACATTCACTGCCCCACGAAACAAAATCCCAACCGTAGCGTAGGGTCAAATAGGACTATACTACCCAACAAGGTATAGAAGTTGTAGGTCCACATTTCGTTAGGGCTTAAGGCATCCTCCCGGGATATCCCGGGAATTTCATAGTGCCTAAAGAACCGATACTGAAGATTACATCCCGGCTCTCCCGGTTCTTTTTATTGCATATGTTTAAAAATAAAGTTTCAAAATGTTTTTTCATCATTTCATCTCTCAAATCTCGATGGGTGGTGGTGATTTGAGGTATAAAAAAAGAACCGGGTGAACCAGGAATCCCGGTACCGTCCCTGCTTAGAATTAGAACCGAGAAATGGAATACTCAGAACCCGGCCCGGTACGGCATCATGCTAAGGACTAGGTTGCAAATACGACCAGATCGCTTTGCGACTACATCTCAAAAAGTCCGACCTAGGTAGGATAATGAGTAGGTTGGGTTCGTTAAGTAACTTCAAACCGTGGTGTTGCTGTGTAAATCTTTGTTAAAAAGAACAGTTTATGTCTTCTGGTACTTCTGTCTGTATCTGTACTTATAAGTACAGATTAGTAAACATGTGTGGTGTATGGCGCTCTGCTTCGCGTTTTTTGGCTTGAATTTGAATGGCAAATTGGGAGTGCCATAGAAATATTTCCCAGATAGTGCTAAAACCGGCACTGTCGGTGCACGCTCGATAAGTTATCCGTGCCTTACTTCCTTTGCTGTATATAGAGTACTATAACGAACCCCCAAGCTTTTCACTTTAGATAAATACACACGAGTACATTCGTTCCCAAATATCCGATCTCGAATGCTACGGCCACATTAAGGGGATTCGACGAATGTTCCTATTGGTCGCTTTCTTGATTTATATTAAAGAAAGATATGCTAACGCAAACCTTTGCCGAAGCCCGTAGATCTGGGCACAGTGTTACAATGAGCGTAAAAGTATCTAGGTAGGTAATTATATCGTAGACCAAAAGGAAAATATCTCACTTTACAATAATTAATAATTTACCGCTAATAATAGAAACTACACGAAATATTGACAATACACAATTGTACTTTCTTCTTATAAAACTAAGAATAAATAACATTCAACTTATAGACTAAAGTGCATAACTGGACCATAAGAAACGGTCCTAAGAAAAACTGTACAAATAATATTGATCTACTTTTTTTCGTTTCAATTTCAATGTTTAACACATACTTACTTAGTTCAAATAATGCTCCACCAACTGTTTTATGATTCTTTTAGTTTTAAACGCTAGTTTTAGAGCTAAATAAATAATAAAAACTGTTACAAACGTAGGAATATTACATGACAAATTGTTTTTATTAATCGCCAATGAAATCCAGACTTGGAAGTAATATGAACCTCACGCAACATTTCCAGTTTCCGGGTAGATTTGGCGATTAAATTTGACTGAATGCCCGATTAATACATTGCCTTTGAACCTAACTACAGAGATACGAAATCTACCTTCGTCACTCTGTACGTCTGCTTTACAAAGTTGCACCCGGTTCAACGAACTGTCCTTCCTACAAAAGCTAAGGCGGGACTCTAACTCGTTGCTACACTATTACCTGACTGAGATTACTTTAGCTTTGGGCAAGTCCTCGGGCGCCGAGTTCAGCTCAACTGCAATCTTTTTTATTAGTCGTCGAATCATCTTCTTTATTTATTTCAAGCTCAGGTTTCGATGTGCCCGGTTGCGGATTGTCAGAATCTAAAAGGAAATATGCCGAATACAGTGTTAGCTACACAATTAGGAACGCTTGCGTTTTTCACATACAATTGCCTATAAATGGGTACTTTAAACTTAAATCCCTATAAATAAACGGCCTACAAACACGCAAAAAATAACTTCATTTAAAAAGGTAGGTAGGTAATATAAGTCAATCGAACTGAAGTCGGCTTTTGGTTAAAAATATTATGAGTCGCCGACTTCAGTTGGACTGAATTGCCTACCTACCGTTTTACTAATTTATTTTATACTTTTAAGTGATCATAATAACCTGTTATTATCAAACCGCGATTAGAATACAAATGAACACATATGTCGTTTCTGAATTAATACATGAAATGACATTGTCAATGGTAGAGTGTGCAGATAAATGAAAAAGCTTATTTCTGTACGAAGAAGTTATAAAGCTTGGGAAAAAACATAAATAATAGTAACTACTTGAAAAAAAATACAAATTATGTAATAATTATATTTAGGAACACCATCAAAATGACATTAAATTAATTTGACATTTAATTACCATGAAAGACTTCAGAAGAAACTTTTTTTTTCTTTTTTATTATTAAAATATGTTAATGCATTGAAGATTATTTCTCGGCACCGACCGTTTAATACTTTACCACGACTCATATTATATAGGTACTACACTAATTTATTTTCGACAGGTACAGCAATTAATTAGGCAACATGAAAATGATGTGAAAAATAATGACATTGATTTGTCAAATACTTTTATGACTTTAATATTTTTTCATAAAACAAATGACATAGCATTTACAGAATAGGCAGAGTTGTTATACGTTCTGAATGATTATGATGAAGCATTCTTTGTAAATATTTTGTGTCTGTAGTTAAATATTTATTGATTATTATGTACTTTTATGCTAACGGTACTTGTGAAGTGTATTCTAATCGCGGTTTGATAATATATAGTCCCATTTCTAAGTTGATATGAAACTAGGACATTTCAAGCTCGCTGCAAGCAACACCGCGGGAAAGTCATAGTCATATTTAAACAATTATATGTTCTTCGTTATAGTCGCTAACCCTTGCCACCCTTGAAATAGGAACCTTTCCGGTGGCCATTTGTGGTCATGATGACATCCATCGTTCCACTTCTCCAATTGATAGTTTCTGAGTAAAAATGCTAAACTTGTTGCTAAAAATACTATTATCGATACATGTATGTACAAGGTTGTCTGGAAGAGATCGCTATTTAGCGGTAAGACCGCCTGTTGTATACCTATAGTTAAAATGTACTGTTCCGTGTTTTGTTTTCTTTTGGTGTTCAATAAAGAGTATTTGTATTGTATTGTATTGTATTGTATGAGTATATTATTTGAGGAGTTCCCTCCATTCCTCACAGATCCCCTCATCATATTCATATTTGGTGACAGTGGGAATACCTCGGAAGTATACTCTATCAAACCAAAAATATTTTAAAATTGATTTACAATTGACAGAGAAATAGGTGAACATACATAAAAAAAACTATACTTAGTGGAACATAGAACCTCCTCATTTTATGAAGTCGGTTAAAAATAAAAGTTCCGTTACCAAACAGTCGTCACACTGTTCATCAGTTTAAAGCGTTTAAACCTGAATTATGATCTACAAACATATATACTAGCAATAAAACTGCTTCAGCACTTTTCGGTTTGTGGTCAAATTCGATTAGTCTTAGTTTGTAGGAAAAACGAAATCGTTGTTATGTGAGGACCACTGTACGAGTGTATAGTTGATCTTGTCGATCCTCGGAGGTAAGCGAATGGGCCTCACCAGAGGTGGCGAGCTGCTGCAGGCGCGAGGGCAGGTCGGCCGTGGTGCACTCGGCTCCGGGCGGGTGCAGGATATCGGGCATGGCGTTGCGGCGCCCCGTCCGCCCCGTCTCGAGGAACTCTTTTGGAACTTCTTCACTTTTTATGTCCTGCATTATTGCCATCATTCTCAGTACTGGAAATTTATACAATACATTACCAATAATATTGCAGAAAGGCCATTGTATCTAACTGAGAGATACATTGAGAAAGTTTTGCGTTTTTGCGAAATTTTGGCACTTGTTTCAATTTCTTCTAATAAAGTACCCCAAGAAAGCGTTTTTAGGGTTCCGTACTCAAACTAGGAACCCTTATAGTTTCGCCATGTCCGTCCGCAGTCTAGCTCAGAGACTCATAGTACTAGAAAGCTGTAATTTGGCATGAATATACATATTAGTCACGCCAACAAAGTGGTAAAATAAAATTTTGAAAATTTTTTTTTTTAATGCACCTTCCCTACACGTAACGTGGGGATGCTTTTTTTTTTCTTGCCTACCCCATAGTGTGGGGTGTCGTTGAATAGGTCTTTCAAAAATATTGCGGGTTTATGAAAACAATTTTTCGATTAAGGGATCCGTTTATGAAATATTAAGCTTTTAAAAAAAATATCTTCAACGAAAGCGCATATAACGAATTTTAAAGGAAAACTATCACGGCTAAGTAGATATGATTAGTTCCTGAGATACAGGCGACTAGTGTTTATACCTATCAAAATCGCCTATGATAACTTTGATAGAAAAATTGTTAACGGGGCCTGCACGCGCGGGGGGAGTCGAACTGTCCAAGTAACAAATCGAGCGCGAGCGCCTAGATGCTGTTCGGACGTGCCCCGGAATGCTACCTACAAGTTTGCGATTTGCGATCTGAAAGTTTACAAATTTTCGATTAGATTATTGATTTGAGTTGAGTATCGTTTGGAAAACTTAAAATTCTATTTACTGGACCTTGTTTTTTTTTCGATTTCTATTAATTACTTTATAAAAGATTAAACTTTTATTGTAATTTTAAGTCGGTTTGAAGCAGTTTAGATACCTAACTACCTACATAGGTATACTGATCTCACACTTAAAAGCTTGGCTCTTGTTTGAGATATTATAATACGAATTTATAAGAAAAAGAATCATTACTAAGTAGGTATACTTAATTAGTTCCTGAGATACAGGCGACTAACGGGTTTATACCTACTAAAAATCATCTAAGACAGCGCCAAATAACTTTAAATTGAAAATTGGTTCATACATGTTGATTTTTGAGATAGTTTTTTGTGTTTTTCGTTACGGCTTCGGAACCCTACACTGAGCATGGTCCGACATGCTCTTGCCCGGTTTTTTAAGTATCCTTGTTGCGTACTTTTACTTAATTAATAAAGATAACTAAATTTGCTACAATTTGAGCGAAGTGAGCACGTTGAGTTGCGGAGATACAGCTAGTCAAAGATGAGTACTTATTTTTTTCAAAAAGTGGAGAAGTGGTAGGGCCATTATCCAAGACACGCACCGGCTGAATTAATACTCCTCGGTAAGCTCCTAGGATTTCAATAAGCTTTAATTTAATACCAACTAGCGACTCGCCCTCGCTTCGCTTCGGTTTATGTGAGTTTTCTGTAACACCCTCACATAAAACAGAATTTATTGTAAATAAAAATCTTCCTCTTGAATCACTATCTATTAAAACAAACCCGCATCAAAATCCGTTGCGTAGTTTTAAAGATCTAAGCATACATAGGGACAGACAGACAGCGGGTAGCCTCGGTTTTATACTATGTAGGCCTCGATAGTATCATCCAAAATAATAAAATAGTAAATTGTACATTAATTATTTTAGATGTACAATATGGCTACAAAAAACATACACTAAACAAATAAACATACATAGGAAAACAGCGAAAATTTTGGCACTTGTTACAGTTTCTTTGAAACAATTACCCTAAGGAAGCGGTTTTCAAGTATCTTGGTTAAGTACTTTATAGTAGGGGAGCCTAAGAGGGGATTTTGGGATTTACTCCAGCGCGGCAGATGAATATACAGGGGAATACCTTGTACCTGCTTAAGTACTTCCACCAAATATGAGCCCCTATATCGCCCCCCGTCAAGGAAAAAGGACCAGATTAGTAAAAAAAATTGATCATCTGAAATTCTCCAGCGCGTCAGATTAATAAAAATAATAATAATAATATAAAGGGGCAATCTCTCACCAATTGACCTAGTCCCAAACTAAGCTCTACGCTTGTACACACAACAACACACCTAACTAACCATTAAAGACGGAGCAGAGAGAAAAAGAAAGAGATGTATATATGTGTATTATGTCAACCACATTCGATTCTAGTGCGACTCTCTTTCACGCAATATTTCAGATTTCTGAAGTGTATAGCTAGATGTGTTGCTGTGTGTACTATGGGTACTAGACAACGATATAAATACTTATATAGAGAAATATACTTAAATATATAGAAAACATCCATGACTCAGTAACAAATATTCGCGCTCATCACACAAATATCTGCCCTTACCGGGATTCGAACCCAGGACCACTAGCTTCGTTGGCCCGGGTACGTAAGGTACCGATGTAGTGAATAATCCTTTCCCATCGTTTTTTGTCGGATTAGTTCGTATATATCTAGCTTTCTCAATTAGCTTCAGTATCCATCAATAAGCCTACTGAGAAAGCAAGATGAATACAAAGTTATCCGACCAAAAACGATGGGAAAGGATTATTCACTACATCTGTAGGGTGACTTAGTTACATGCTAAAACGTGTATACGTATTCCACTAATCTGACAATTTGAGAGTGACGTAAAGAAAGGGAGGCCTACAAAGTTGTAAAAAAAACGGTCATCTCGACATTCTCGAGTGTCGCTACAATAGGCTAAGTAAAGTTTTTGGAAGATATGTATATTATTATTTTTTTCGATAGTCGTCATCCTGAAGATCATGGAACTGCGGCTCTTTTATTTTTATTTCCTCTAATATTTTAGAAATATTTTTTTTAGTTATGAAGTTGACATTTGTACACTTTAATGACCGACTAGCTTGTTGCCTTCGTACTTAATGAAAAAGAAAAAAAAACACTCCTATATCTGTCATTGTCAAATCAAATCAAAGTAAACAAACGATTCAATACAACGGCTCTTTTCTGTTTGCTTGTGTTTCATGTGATCAGTGTTTTTAGAAATATTTTTAACGATCTCAGAACGAACTCCGGACTTTCGTTTTGCCGCTTTGCTCAAAGACCTTTGCACGATATTTGGTCTACGCTTTATTTTCGAACCCTTTGGCACTTCTTCTTGGACACCGATTTCTTCCTTTCTCGACGACTCTTGCCCTGCTTTTTGATAGCCACGAAAGCACTTTTGAATTGTACAATCCACGCAATGAATTCAGGCAATCCCACACGGACTGTGGAAATGGAGTATTACAAAGATTTACTTGAATTTACTTTTTTTTTTTTTTTGCCCCGCGGCGACTTTAACAGCTACTACCGCCGGGCTATGGCGTTTCCACGAATTAGTGATTTCGCCAGTGTCAAGTGTATATAAGTATAAATCAATATAGCAATAAAATACAATCCAATCTTCTCTGGGAAAATTGGGAGCAACGTTGTTCGGTAGTTTGTAGGACAGAGGTCAAGATAGTTTTAACCTATGTACCACTTCGAGTCCACTTGTAACGAGAAGAAAGATGCCAGATACGCGAAATAAGTCCAAGTTTTCAATCACTGTGCAACACAATGGCATAAAAAGTACAAATCACTATCAGAAAAGAACTTTGAACACCTAAATACACAAAAAAATAAAACTTAAACCAATTACACATCCGCCATCTTTTAACGTTGCAAATGGCCCCTTGAATTTACTTATTTGAACTGAACTGTTTGTTTACTTTGATTTGATTTGACGTTGACAGATACAGAAGTGACAGTTTTTTTTTCTATTTCATTAAATACGAAGGCAACAAGCTTGTCGGTCATTAAAGTTTACAAATGTCAACTTCATAACTAAAAAAAAGATTTCTAAAATATTAGAGGAAATAAAAGTAAAAGAGGCGCAGTTCCATGATCTTCAGGATGACGACTATCGAAAAAAAATATAATTTACATCTCTTCCAAAAACTTTACTTACCCAATTGTTTTTATTTTGAAGGTACTTAATCAAAAACCGTTCTAGTAAACAAGACGTTTTTGAAAGACCTATCCAACAACACCCCACACTATGGGGTAGACGAAAATCAATTACATCCCCACGTTACGTGTAGAGGAGTTACCACTTTGTTGGCGTGACTAATATGTATATTTATGCCAAATTACAGCTTTCTAGCACTAAGGGTCCCTGAGCTAGGCTGCGGATGGACGGACATGGCGAAACTACAAGGGTTCGTAGTTTGACTACGGAACCCTAAAAACATACACTTTTCTATTTTAAATTAATTAATAATATAATAATAATAATAATAACGCCGGGCAGTGCTCGTTGACGTCACTATCCCGCATGATGAGAACCTCGTGAAGGCTGAGAAGGACAAGCTCAGCAAGTACCTTGACTTGGCTCACGAGGTGACCGCCATGTGGGATGTTGACTCGACGATCATTGTCCCAATAGTTGTTTCGGCAAACGGTCTTATAGCGAAGAGTCTTGACCAACACCTCAAGAGACTCTCGCTAGATGGCTGGATCAAGGGCCAGATACAGAAGGCAGTACTTCTCGACACGGCACGTATTGTGAGGAGGTTCCTCTCTCTGCAGCCCTAACCACCGGTAGCTTGAGCCCTGCCCCGCTGCCGGCGGCATTCGTAGGTTAGGTTTTTTATAATGTTTATTTTTTATATTAGTATTGTTATTTTACTTTTATAATTGAATATTTATTGTAAAAAACCTAATTTACAGAAAATTAAATAAATACTTAAAATAATAATAATAATACAGTGTGTAAATGGAATACGAGCAAACATTTAAACTAGACGTAGGTTATAGCTCTACAAGTCATGTAAATGTGGAATTTCGTTAATAACTCTAATACATAGAGCGCAATTAATTTTTAAAGGTCCCATCGAGCAGCAATGTATAATGCATAACTTTTTCAGACCTTTCGTATATCGGCAGCCAAACTAGCGTAATTATGGCATTTAACGTGAAAAATTAGAATTGTTCTCTAAACAAAAACGTTTTATTTTGTATTATTATTGATTTTAACGTGAAACGATCATAATTTAATGCACCCATGCACGTAAATTGTCGTACATACTACTTACTTATCTTTACTAGGTATCCAGTGTGTCATCTATCACACACATACATTATTCACACATTATTGACATGATCTTTTTTGTGGGCTTGGTTTTATTAATGGATTTACAGATTATGTATTAATTTAGCGGATTTAATGTGGTATTTATCAACAAAGAACTGTAACTGTCAAAAGAGTCATGACCTGTGGTAATCAATTCAGATGACCATAGACGAAGAAGTTGTATTGTACCTACCTACATACTTCTTTATTATGAAAACAGTTTAGATATGAGGAATTGCACTACTGCATACAGAAAACCCATCATGTAGTAAAAAAGGATAACAGAACTATGACATAAAATATGCTGGAAAACAGTTACATAAATCTAAAATGCCGCGACCATCTAATTTTAGTGCTCAGGAATTGAGTGATATGATTTTAGCATATGGTGAAGCTCAACAAAATGGAAACAGAGCGTTAAGTTTGTACAGAGAGCGGTTCCCGAATCGCAGAGTTCCGAGTAGCGCTCGAGTGATTGTGAACGCATTACAGCGAGTTCGAGAGGATTTGCCTGTGACCGGAAGAACTGATGGTGCAGCAGTGAATCGAGAGGTTCCCGTTCAAACAGAAGATCGAATACTGCTCCATTTTTCGTCTAACCCAGAGGATAGTACCAGGAATGCTGGGCGACGCTTTAATGTGAGTCAAACGGTGGTGCACAATATCCTCAAGCGCGACAAGCAACATCCTTACAAATTTTTAAAGGCTCACGCTTTGCTCTCCAGGGACTTGCCGCCACGAATTGCACTTTGTCAGTGGTTGCTCAGCCAACATCGAGAAGGCGGCGATTTTTTGGCCAAGATAATCTGGACTGATGAGAGTACATTCACGGTGGCTCGGGAGGTTTGGCCCACGTCGCTGGGCGGCTCGTTCTCCCGATTTAACGCCACTCGATTTTTTTCTTTGGGGGGCAGTTAAGAACGAGGTGTACTCGGAACCTAGGACGTCGGTGGAACAGCTCAAAAACAAAATAACCGAAGTTTTTGAAAAACTGAGACAAACGACCGATCTCAGCCACGTCATAGACTCCATTAAACGACGCTGTGAAGCCTGTATTCAAGTACACGGTCGACACGTGGAGAACAGCTATCTCAGGCATGTACACCGGCGGCAGTGAAAATTTCAACAGTATCTTTTTTAGAGTACCAGTCAGTATGTTTGTAAATAAAATTAAATTTGATATTCGCGTTATTGTCCAGTTCGCCATTTACTCATTAAAGGTCTTAATGTCCCTTAGGAAGATCACCCATAGCATCTTTTTCAGCGATGAAATCACCATACAGTTGCAAAACCCGCGATACAGTCGCTGGTCGTAACCTTTGCACTGGTAAAGAACTACGCTTGTGTAAACGCAATACAGCAGTGTCACGATTTATTCAATCATCGTTACTGATCGAAAATAGTATCATAAATATGAGGTACCTAGGTTTAAGTTATGTTAGTTTTGCAGCTGGCCTGAAGGGCTAAAACGCCCAGAAATAGGAGCTCCGCGCCAGCGGAGATCCGTCAACCCTGTCAATTTGATATTGAAATAGAAATCATTGGTCAGTAGGACTACGCAGTAGAACCACGGGCAAAGAATGAGAATTTTTTACATTTATTAGTGGGATTAGTGGGATTAAGTACTTAAATGTTATTATTGTAGTATGCAAAACTTTGAATTAAGTAGGTGTCTAACTTCCTTCGGTACAATTATTCTGTAGAATAAAGATTAGATTAAAAGAAATGAAAGAAGTTACAAAGTTAACTCGGGCAAAGTACCGTGGATGTTTGTGTTTCAATCACGCAAAAACGGTTTAACGGTTTTGTAGGAATTCGACACCCACGGATCGACTTATTATGACTCATGACACATAGGACAGTTTTTATCTCGATATAAGCGATAAACAATTTCTACGTGGACAGACTCGCGGGCAAAAGCTAGTAAAAATTCTGCTTGAAACGAAAATATTTTTCATAGTGCCAATAAGATAGAAAACTCTTTTGGCAGGGCAGGTGAGTATAGCCAATGTTGACCTTATGTCATTACGAGTGGCCGTCAGTCACATAACCTAAAGTATCAATCAATGCTGTGTGCCTTGGTTGTTTGTTGATAGATTTTTATTAAGAAAAACGTTATAATTTTGCATTATTATGGAGAACAGGTATCTACATTGTCTTGTGATTTTACAATGGTTTCCCCTGATTTACATCGCTGAGTTTGGAACATCGTGGATCAACTAAGGATTAAACGAAGATATTTTTTTTTAATTTCTGTAAGTGTGAAGGAATCAGTATGTGCATGAACTAAGTGTTTTTTATTAAATTAAGAACAAAATAAAAAGCATTTCCACTGCTTTTCATTCTAAATAAGTTTTAAATACACATAACTACGACTGTGACCCGAGTCTAACCGAGTTTTCCCGAACCACTTGAAACCTTGTCAGTTGAAACGAAGATTTAAGTCGCAGTTAATTGCAGGTTAATTGAGTTATTTGTAATACATTGCGTGGCGAATTAATTAGTATGAAAAAAAATATTACAACTTAGGTTAACGATACACATGTTTTTATGTTAATTAGGATGCATATTAACCGTCGTTAAAATATTTGCTCGTATTGGATTTACACACTGTATAATAAATCATTTATTTAGACCAACAAGGATCATTGTGTTAGTAATACAAACAAATAGATTTTTCTCAAACATGCTATGTAATGTCGGCGTTATGTTAGTTATTTTACCGCCTGTTTCACAATCGGCAAGTAAAGCGTATTTGACAGATAAATTTAGCCCTTTCTCTTTCTTACACTTGAAAATAGACAAAGAGAGAGCTAACTTTATATTGCAGATAAATTTACTTGTCGATTGTGAAACAGGCCCTTAGGCTTCAAAGTGCCACGTTCCCGACGGAACAACTCGAGAGAACTGTAAAGGAATTTCATACAAAATTTAAGGCCTAGGCCGGGAAGTAATTTTTTTTTTATTTTAATATGGCCATGACAGCTGGTTTTATGAACAGGCTGAATATCTAAATTATATTTTTAAATTTTTTGAGAAAATGTTATAACGTCAAATACTAGGAGTGCATAAACGTTTGGGAGACATCCGCGCTGTGTCGTGTGCGCCCGCCGCCCGCCCGCCGGTTGCCCGCACCGCCTGAGATCTAAGTTGCGCTATTAGTGCAGTCATTGAAGCGAAAAATACGGTCTTACCTCCGAATTTTTTTACTGTGAACCGATTTGCATGAAATTTTGGAATTAGGCTCATCTTACCCTTAACTTCAAAAGTGAAAACGATCTGAACTCCGCCTATTATTTTTAAGGGGTGTAAACAACCCCTTAATGGAAAAATTTACATTGAGCCATTTTATCGCTAGAAAACATGTCTAATAGTAAGTGGTGAAATTGTAAAGTGTTTTCTAACACAATTACCTCATATTAAAATCATTTTCAACCCCTTGAAAATCTTACAACCCTTGCAAACAACCCCTAAATTGAAAAAATCACAAAAAAATACTTTGGTATGACATAAAAAGATGTAAGTATAGAGTAAGTAATATTTTATATTCTCTATAATAATTATCAAATTTTTAACCCCCTTTCAACCCTTGAAAAGTACCCCTTGATAAAAAATTGTTATTTTTTTTTTGTTGATAATATGAAAAGGATTTAAATATTATTCCACACTCTCGAAAATGATTATCATATTCTTAAGCTTAAAACTACCCCTAAATTAAAACAGTAAATATATATGATTATTACTGCTACTATTTTACGTATATAAGTTAGTAACATAAGTTTTTGGACCATAACTCCTTCAATTTTCATGCTATCACAATTTATAAAAAACCATTGTAAAGGTAATTAAGAGAGCTACAACATCCTTCATTGCAACACATAGTAAAAAACCTTTTTCTAAAACGGTGAAGGGTTAAAGGGCTTAAGAGAGGCTGTGATTGCGCTGCCACGCGCTCTTTAAACAATCATATCTCCGTCATTTTCTGTTTAACAGAAAAAACAAAAAAAACAAATTGTTTGTCAGAAAAATACCTAAATTTTTTATCCCTACACTTTTATACGTATCTGTCGTCATTTTTGAGATATTATGAAAAAAATGTGGGTGTTTTAAGAATTTGAAATTTTTAGATTTTTTTAAATCGTGACTTTTTTGAAAAATATGTGTCCTGAAGCAGCCAAACTGATACAATCTATCAAACTCTTCATAATAAAGTTAATTCTAGGCAGAATACGATTAATTTTAATTTTTGTGGAAATGGCACTTATGAAACCTATTCATTTTTAAGGATAAACATTAGATGCTCCTCTTATTTGCAATACAGCTCACTTATTTTACGTGCAAAAGACTTTTAATAGTGCTCATTTTAAAGCTTATTTCAAGCACTACAAAACCCTTTTTTATTAGAATGCATAAAATGCATCTGCTCGCCGCTAGATGGCATTGACCACATCGATTAAATTTCAGACAATATAAATACGGCTTTGATCTTTAATATCTAGCTTAATATTGCACTTAGAATACTTTATAAAAAACCAAATTGTTAATTTTTTTACCTGCTACAATTTTGTTCCTTATAAAAATTTCGATAAAACCTATATTTTTGGAGATATTTGCAAAAAACCGATGAAAAACGTGAAAAAATTGCGAATTTTCAATTGCCAATAACTTGAAAAGTATTGGATTTTTCGAAAAACTTTATAGATAATTTTTTGCTTAAAATTAGGCTTTCTATCGATATCTGAGGTTATTTTGAAGAAAAAAACAAACACCCCCGAGAAGTGGTGGCAACCACCCCCAGGGTGGTTGCGGAGTTCAAATCATTTTCACTTTTGAAGTTAAGGGTAAGATGAACCTAATTCCAAAATTGTATGCAATTCGGTTCACAGTAAAAAAATTCGGACCAATAATGCTTCAATGACTGCACTATATGCCTGATATACCTCCTAATTACCGCTGCGCTCCTGGTACTTTATTTTAACACCCAATTACTTTTCTTCCCTAGGGTGGACATTTTATCAATTGACTTTTTTGAGTGATGTATTTTTTATTTAATTGCATATGTTTGAGAAAAGCACTATACGTACCTCGCCGTGAAAAGGGGTTGCCAGCCTCGTAAGTATCCGGCCTCGCTTCGCTCGGCCGTCTATATCACTCGGCCGGCAACCCCCTACTTCCCGGCCTCTGTAGTAATGTACTATACTTACGGACTAATTAACACAAGAATAACTTATTTTAATTGCCGCACGTGATGCTTCCAATAGTGCTTCACGTACGGACAGTCCCCGTCTGCGAACACGCTCAGAAGGCTGTTGGCACTGGCCCGCACCCTGCGCACCAGAGGGTGCGGGCTAGTGCCAACAGCCTTCTGAGAGGCACTGCGTTTGCGCATAGTAGCGTAAAAGCAGTCTACTCATGCGTCTGCAAACATCCCTGATGCACTGCCGTACCGGGGCAGCCCCATCAGCATCCTAAACGCGTTGTTGTACTGCATGCTCAGAGCGCTGTACTGTTTCTGAGCCTAATTTACCCACAGGCTGCTTGTATAGAAAGTAGTACAGTGACCTTCAAAAAGTGTGACCTTTGCACGCAACTTTAGAGCACTTAGCAAACCTGCGAGCTAATCATATGCGCTCGTACAGACAGCGTTCTGCGCTCGCGCTCAATATCGCCATCGTCCTTAAGGTTCGGTGTCAACAAATGCCCCAGAAATTTAAATTGGTCCACTCTTTGAAGTGGTACTCCATCTAGTTTCACCGGTGAAACAGTAAGTGGACATTTGTTTCCAACCGTAAAGACCATGCACTCGCTTTCCTTTACGTTGTACACTAGACCGTGGATGGCTGCGTAAGTATCATAAACGCCTATAAGCTTATTTAGGCCACTCGGCAAAACCATGTCGTCTGCAAAGGGGTAAGGACCAAAAAGTTGTCCACGGGTGGATTAGCCTTTTTGATTATTTCTTAATATTTTTTCACTTTTTTGAAAATTGTTTGTTTTTGCGTGTTTAGCGAGTGAAATTTAAAGATATAGTAATAAGCTTTAAAAACCTGCAGGAGGCACCATTATGCAATCATTAAATTAGAAGTTATTGGTCTTCAAAGTTAACTGCTTGAAATGGTAATGACGTTAGTAGTATGGAATGACTATTTTAGCAATGGTAATGATTCCAAGTAACTGGTAATGACGCATATTAAAATGTTTTTTACACACATGTTTATGTAATGTATTTTATTGAATATAAAATAAACTGTACGACACTACGACTACATATATCAACAAATTCTTCAAAAAAAATAGTTTCTATTAATATAAGCTCTTTGGTAATAAACATGATTTTGGAACAATTTTCTTAAATTAAACTAAAATACGTACGATCTTTTCCTTTCTGTGTAGGTAGGTACCTTTTTTACGACCAAATGTAATAAAATCTTAATAATATTTTTCATCACACTTGCTCGTAAATAGTGTCCTAACATGCTAGAAAAATCGACCGTAAATCCAAAATAATAACCGCGGGCCTTTTTTTTACCATTACGTTACTTAAGTGCGTAATAGCTTTTTTTTTAAAATATTATACGTGGACTCAAACTATCACAATACGTCAGGACCCCAATTCTTGTGCCATTCGATATGAAGTTTCATTCGAGATGAAATGTCAGTTGAATACTATTTCCTAACAATCTCGCATAATAAACTATTGATCTCATATGTCACTAGAATCGGACTCCGAACACGTTTGACATTATCTGTGGTAAGCCACAGACAATGATGTAGTCTGCCGCTAATAAGTTAAAAATATGATCTTTTGTCTGATTTTATTTCATTTCCTCGCAATTGTGATGAAAAACATTGTATGTTACACGGGTGGTAAAGGAAATACAAAGCTCGAGTCATTAAAGCCCTCAGCCTACGGCTTCGGGCTTCTAACAGACTCTCGTTTGTAATTCTTTCTTTACCACCCTTAATACACAATGTACTATAACGTTACTTACGTAAATTAACAATATCTTAAAAAATCTAGTTTCTATTAATATTAGCTCTTTGGTAGTCACCATGATTTTGGAACAATTTTCTTAAATTTAACTAAAATGCGTACGATTGTAATAAAATCTTAATAATATTTAACGTTACTTAATTAAGGCTGCTACTTTTTGTTGATTATAATTTTACATAAAAATATAATATAATGCAATGAACAAAATATATTGCCATTACGCTATATGAAAACACAATAATATAATAAAAACAATCAAAAATCGAATAAATCTAATTATATAAATACAAGACAATATTAATTATTATATTAATAATAATATTAAAATGTCTATTCCAGGTGATTTATTTAACAATATAAAAATTTCCAAAGACCATCTTGAAGGACGTATAAGAACGGATATTTTCTTTCTATGAACTTTGTGTTCTAAGCCACTATGGCGATTTTAGAAGGTAGTCCGGTCTTTACCCGTGTACGTCCGATATTTCCCCGAATTTTAAATTTTTATTCGTATTTTTAACAACCAATAAATAGTAGTTGTCTCGTTTATATTTAAATAAAATACATTTCTATCTATAGCTTATTTAATAATGATCAATCTTCACTTTAATTTATTCTGCTAACTAGCGTAATTCTCGAGAAAAAATATTTTTGCCATCATCTTCCAAATACACTTAAAATCCGTCCGAACATACCCCAACGCACCTACAATTGACAAAAATAACTTTGAAATAGTGGAATTGACTACTTTGTTCACAGCAGCTGTCATTGGACAGTAATTAGCATAGCTCGGACAGGTCATACCAAAACAATCGCAATACGGTAATAGAACAAGATTAATAGACTCGTAGGGTGAATCGCCTATTACTGGCCGCCCTCCAGTAACTGGTCACTTTGCAAAAAAATTTATAAAGCAAGAGATTTGCTAACATTTTTGCGATTGAACTAGAATACCTAGATCCTGAGTTATTACCCGTAGTACTGTCCAAGTATCTTTACTAACAGCATCAGTAAGAAATTTGATGGCTAGTAACTAAATGACACTTTCTAAAGTGGCCAATTATTAACGATTTACCCTCTCTCTCTCTCTTCTTCCACAGCATTTATTTAGATGCCGACTGTTGTATATGCCTCTCCAATTATTTTCCATTTTGCCCTGTTTTGAGTTAGTCTGGTCCATAGAGGGCCAGCATCCTCTCTAATGTCATCAGACCATCGAGCTGGTGGCCTGCCAACACTTCTCTTTCCCACCCAGGGCCTCCAGACTGCAACGCATTTACTCCATCTATTGTCATCCCTACGAAATAGGTGACCTGCCCATGTCCATTTGAGTTTGGCAACACGGTGCCCCACGTCAGTGATTTTAGTGCGTGCTCTTATGGTCTCGTTCCTGACCCTATCTCGTAGGGATATTCCGAGCATCTTGCGTTCCATTTTCCGCTGGGTAACTTTGAGCTTTTGTATTAGACCTATGGTCAGATGCCATGTTTCACACCCATGCGTCATTACCGGCAGAACACATTAACCCTATTATTATTTAATTATATTTTTCAATTACATTTGTAACGGTAACCAAAAATTGGGTTCCTATCAAAATTCCGTTTTCGCCAAAGGACCATTTCAGCTAGATGACATGACAGTAAAATATATTGTCAGCAAAGAGTCAATTCAGCTGAATGACATGAAAGTAGAATACTTAGTCAGCAAAGTGTCAACTTAGCAGGGCGCCTCAGAATTAAAATGAGCAAGTAGCCAAACGTTTGGTAATATAAATGGTCCGTATGATTAAAATACCCAATTAGCCGAAAGTAAAATTAGTCAATTGACATGAACACAGAACGGCTTAGTAGCAAAACGTCTGGAAATTAAAGTAGTCCGTAAAATTAGAATACTTGCCTAATTCATTGAGAGTAAAATTAGTTGATTGTCATGACCACAGAACGAGTTAGTAGCAATACCTAATTCGTCGAAAGTAAAATTAGTTGATTTTAATTATCAAGTGTCATATCAATACGCCATTTTAGATCCAGACGTTTTGCTACCAGGCCATTTGGCGATCATGTCTATTTAGTAATTGAGACATTTTGAGATACAAACGTTTTGCTACCGGGCCATTTAGCGTTTATGTCTATTAAGTAATAAAGACATTCTAAGATGAAGACGATTCGCTACTACGGTTTTTGAAAATTGTAACATTCTAAGATCCAGACGTTTTGCTAAAGATACATTTAGCATTCATGTCTATATAGCAACAAAGACATTACACAATCCACACGTTTGAGCTATATTGTCATTTGGCAAAAAGGGAATTTTGATAGCAACCCCAAAAATTAAACCGCATGTTTGCGAAGGTAATTTCAATTGACAGAAAACTGTTTCAGGACGGCCCCTTTGACAAAATTATGACAGATATGCATCTAAAAAAAAGTTACATTATGATAACATCCGCTTTAGAAAATAGTAATCTTAGGTATTACAACTATTCAATCTATTGAATCTTGTTCTATTTCCATATCTGTTTTTGCAACATGTTATTGACAAACTCGTGAAATTTGTTATTTCATATGTAAGTTGAGATGCAAAAATTAATGAGAATGCAAATTTAAATTGAGACAGGAAATATGAATAACGGCTTGATTTAGAAGTGGAGTCTGCAATTAGTTTGGTTAATACTCGGTTAGGATAGCTATTGTGCATTAATGAATAAACCAACTAAAATAGAAAATCATGTTACAAAAATTTTCATTTTTGTTTTCCATGCAAATCTAAGAAAGTATTCATGCGTTATCTGCCGAAGGCTGCTTACTGCAATGTAGTACTTGAAGCATTCTGCACTCTCTTGGTTACAACATTAAATTAAAAATGCTTATACTTTAAACTATGCAATTAGCTTCCCTCTTTGGCATCACGGCCGTAACCGGAGTCAAGCTAACTAGAAACAATCCTACTGTTATTCCTTGTATTCCTGGATACTTAT
Source organism: Acleris laterana (assembly GCA_963966035.1). NCBI lineage: Eukaryota > Metazoa > Arthropoda > Insecta > Lepidoptera > Tortricidae > Acleris > Acleris laterana. Next base: position 47,115,317 of record OZ014438.1, read on the forward strand.
CAAAACATATTTGAAAAATAGAAAACTTGTTGATTTAAATAAAACGAATTTCTTAAAAAATACAAATATATGTATTTATAATCATATGATAATAGTTACTTTAAAGTCAGAAATAAGAAAGGGTTTATAATATCATAAGGGTAGTAGAATATCATGAATTATGTACCATTTGATCCCCAAGGGTGGCCAGCAGTGGGGGAGTGATATCTCACCTGCTCCCACCTCAGCTTGAGCTAAGAGACCATCACGCTATGCATCATGCACCTTACGACCCTGGATCAAGTCAAGTTAATATGTTAGTACATCAACTATATAAGTTAAAACAAGTATCAGTATTTTCTGAGTAACTAAAAATACCTCTACTTAATTAATATTTGAAAAATTGGCTTGGTAGGGGGTTGTTTTCAAAAATATTATACAAAGTTAAAGGCTTATTGAAAACAAAATCACAATCGCATCTTTTGTGTAATAAAAGTTAGTCATACAAACTGTATGGGTAACTTTCGTTACACAAAGGAATCAATTAAGTTTTGTTTTCATTACAGTCTTTAACTATGTACAATGTTTTGAAAACGACCCAGGTATGGAATGTTTTTTTTGTCATTAAGCTGAGCACTACTAAAATGATAATCGTCAAGCAGAAATCAAGCCCCGCCTTGTACGGGAGTATAAGCGGACCACTAGCATGCAAGATTTGCAATACCTGGCCGATTCTTCATACGATGGCCTCTCCTATGTTTACTCACACGACCTGTCCGGATTCCGGACATTTTTCCCGCATTTACGTCACACTGTCGGTATTAATGTTAAACTGGAACTATCTTACGAATAAAAAAAAACAAAAAAGAATAAATCGTACAACTAAGTAAGTATCTTCAATTGTTCGCCACCGCACAAAGGTAAAGCGAGAAAATGTTTGCAAATAATAATGAAAAATCAACGATAACAAGGGATCCAAATATAAAATCACAAACCTCTTATTATGTTACACACATACCCACGTTAAATACTAATTAGAAAACCAAGAACTAAATATTATTCGCGCAGTAGGTACACATGTACATATACATAGTAGAGCGAGCGAGAAAAGGAAAAGAAAGATTGAAAGATGACATGCGTGACATTGACAAGACAATAGATAATAGATACTCTTTATTTTGTGACCTTGCTACTTTGGACTGATGCTGGTTGGTCTGCTAATCAGTGGTAATTGTTAAAATAAACGAGTTTTTCTAATTCTTAGAATATTATGTATTTTCCTATTATAAGTATAAAATCAGGTAATGTTATTATTACTAATTATTACTGACCTTAACACTGTCTATTAACTAAAAGAGAAATGGATGGTTTCTTTCTACTGTATTAAAGGCTTGCTTAAATTTTCAAAATGAAATTGGCCAAATGATCCAATTATTATATAAATTATTCAAAAACAAGCTGATCAAACAAAAAATTGCAAAATTAGTGCGTATAAGGTGTACCAGAATCTCGTGGCGAATAGGAAATAAAAAATTGTAGAGGGCAATACTGGGGAAATTGGACTAAACGGTATTGATACTCTGTAATTTTTAACCGACTTCAAAAAAACGAGGAAGTTTAAGATTCGACGAATTTGTATTTCTTTCATGTTTTTAGGATTTTTAACAAAAAATGTATGACACTAGAGGTCTATTAGTCTATTACATTAAACTTCCAGTGTAGGATAATAATTATTGCTCACAAATAAAATAATAAACACACCATTCTTTCTCAACAATTAATATACTTATAATGAGTATAAAAAATAACTTGAAATCCCATCCAGAACTAAAAAATGATTCCGAAAATTCTACTCGCATTTCTTGTTCTTCATCTGCTGAGGACGATGAAGAGAGAGAAGTATTTATAATAAACCACTATTCTAAAATTTCAATTATTTCGTCTTGCTCTATGAAATCTTTTTAAATTTTCTCTACATGTTGAGAAAGCTTCTTCTGTCAATAATTTAATATCGCTGGCAGGTCTGTTTACATACTTCTCTGCGACTTTTTGTTTCATTATACCCCAATTCATTTCTATGGGATTTTATGTACAATGATAAGGTGGGAGCCTTAAAACTTCGTGGCCATGTGATTTCAATAATTTATCAATTTCATATAAGGGTAGACTGGTTTTGTTTTACGGCTTCAAGTAGTTGACTTTTACTCCAACGATCATCATAGTGCCCTCAGTTATAATTCGACGTATGGTAGTGCTGGGAGCCCCTGTAATAAGTAGCATTTATGTAAGACAAAATATACCTAAACCTAAAAGTATCAAAACAGTTCGTTTCAACTTACCAGTCAACTCCACGATACGCTTTCAAATCAAAGATTGTGTTTGATTTACACCTCCTTCTTCGCGTATTGTATTACACACATTGTGTACAATACTCCTAGCTTGAGATCTAAGCGGTTTTCTCGACATTTTCACCAAATAACAATCGTTGAAGACGAATTACAAAATGTAGATAGATAGATAGATCTTTGTTTAGTGGCATATGTCATTTGTGTTGTGTTTATAACTTAATTCTATAATTTTATGAATGAAACTAAATGTTTAATGAGAGGACTATTTACAAGAGTTAATAAGTTTTTCATATTTATAGGACGAGGAAATTCCAAAGGGATTAAGTCGTAAAGAGAGCATGGTTATTTAGGGCACGAAAAGAAAATATGATCAGGAGAGCCTTCGTCCAAACCGCACTCACAAAGAGAGCTATCTATCCTTTATCCTGATCTTAGCTAAGTGGACTGGGGTACAAGCATGACTAAAGCGAAGGCGACAAAGGGTGGTGGTCACAAATCTATCAGCATGACGATAGCGGAAAAACCAAGGCTTAATTGGAATATTTGGTTGGATAGAAGCATAATGACGACCTTTTTGAATACTGGAAGTAGTCCAGTTGTCATTCCAGGACTTTGCTAGCGTGGGGTTTGCCAAGGAAAATAGGTCAAAAGAATAATTTTTGCAGTGTACGAGAGTACCAGACTGAGTAGCCTCCTTCGCACACGAGTCAGCCACTTCGTTACCAGCAATACCAGAATGGCTTGGGATCCATGCCAAAACTACATTTATATTTTTATTAAAACGCGGATAAAGAGCTTCCTTAATTTTATAAAGAACAGGGGACGTTGATGACTGCCTAAACAAATTTGAAGAGATAGCTTTCAGGCAGCTATGGGAGTCAGAGAAGATTATTGAATTATTTAAAGAGTGAGATTCTACCTACATATAATACGGCCTCTAAAACAGCAATAGCCTCGTCAGTGAAGACCGATGAAAAGGGGGGAATTTGTAGCTCACAATTATACTGAACTTTGGAATCCAGACAGCAGCACCGACACAGCCATCTTCAGATAGTTTCGAGGCATCACAGAAAAAACATAACCAGTCCTGCCACCTCTGTGCTATCTGTCTATTAAAGCATCTGTCATCAGAACCAGAGTTTTTGTCAATACCAAAATTAATAATTTGTGGATTAAACACCAGGGTTTCAAAGTCAATCAGAAATAAAGGGTTCAAAGGGAACTGCGATAAAGGTCAAGCCAAATCTTTAACTTTGTTGAAACTTTTCGATATGGGAGGAATTACTTTACGAGACCAATACCGTGAAGTGAACACAATAACTGAAAGACTTTGTGATTTTAAAAGCAAGGGATGAGGAGAGGAATATTGCGAAATTTTAAAGAAAAACCGGTCACAGAGGTATAGTCTTCGAAGGAAAAGGGGAGGATCCACACACTCTACTGGGCGTTCATGGGAGTGGATTTCATAGCCCCACAAATTATACGTAAATACTTACTTTGGATTTTGTCAAGTAGGGATAGCACCTTTTTATTGCAGGGTTCTAGTAGAAATGACGCGTAGTCGAAATGACTACGAACAAAAGCATTATAAACAAGTTTCAATGGGTAAGGATGAGGCCCCCACCAAACACCAGCGTGAGCGCGTAGAACATTGACACCCTTTTCACATTTATCAGCTACGTAAGACAAATGAGCTACGCCGGTTAATTTGGAGTAAAGTAACACACCTAAAAACTTGACTTTATCAGAAACCGGGATAGTCTGGCCAGCTATCTTTATTTCTACTGCAGGGGTAGACCTCTTCCTATAGAACACCACTACACTACTTTTGGCAGCAGACAAATACAGCCCGTGATTATCCAGCCAGAGGGATAAATAATCCAAAGCGGTATTTAGACGCGAACAAGCGACCGACACAGAAGTGGATGGGACATTATAAAGCAATGTCATCAGCGTACTGTAGTATACTGCAGAGAGAATCAACTGATTCCTGCAAACCTATGGTATAAATGCTATAAAGAATGGGACTAAGGTCAGAACCTTGGGGTAAACCTTTGAAAAGGTGTCTGGGAGGGATTGAGTAGCCTTGTAACCGAATTACGAATGACTTGTCCATAAAAAGATTACCTATAAAGTTAACCATTTTCGCAGGAATACCCAGGTAGATCATTTTCTGCACAAGGGTAGGGAGAAGGACACTGTCATAAACAGCAGAAATATCCAGAAAAACACCAACCAAAGACTCATTTTTTGAAAAAGCCAGACTTATATCGGTACATAAAATGCCAAGACTATCTACAGTGCCTTTACCCTTACGAAAACCATATTGGGATGAAGCCAAGATACCTTTGCTTTCCATCAACCATTCCAACCTGTTTTTAATTAAATGTTCTAGCAGCTTGCAGAGAACTGAGGACAGAGCTATAGGCCTATAACTAGAGGGATCAGAACAATTCTTTCCAGGCTTTAGTAAGGGCAAAACAAGTTGCCTTTTCCAAGATTCTGGAATTATTCCAGTTGAAATAAAAATGGTTTAAAAGACAAAAAAACTTTTTTAGCCTCAGATGATATTTTTTTAATAAAAGAGTAAGGAATGCCATCTTCTCCTGGGGCAGAATCCCGAAGGCCAGTTAGCACACACCCAAACTCCGAAAATGAGAAATCAAGGTCCGAGATCGTAGGAGAAGTTAGCGATAAGAAAGGAATATTATCCTTATATAAGGAACAAATGGAGGGGCTAGCTTATCACAAAAGCCATCCAACCACTGCGATGGATCGTTTGACGTGGACGTTGGTGCTGCATGAGAGCGACCCACGGAATCTCCTTAAACCTTGCCAAACAATAGAACTAGGAGACCTTAGAGAAAGCGACTCGCAAAAGTTTTTTCTCAAACATGCTAAGTAATGTCGGCGTTATGTTAGTTATTTTAGGCTTCAAAGTGCCACGTTCCCGACGGAACAACTCGAGAGAACTGTAAAGGAATTTCATACAAAATTGAAGGCCTAGGCCGGGAAGTAATTTTTTTTTAATTTTAATATGGCCATGACAGCTGGTTTTATGAACAGGCTGAATATCTAAATTATGTTTTTAAAATTTTTGAGAAAATGTTATAACGTCAAATACTAGGAGTGCATAAACGTTTGGGAGACATCCGCGCCGTGTCGTGTGCGCCCGCCGCCCGTCCTCCGGTTGCCCGCACCGCCTGAGATCTAAGTTGCGCTATGCCTGATATACCTCCTAATTACCGCTGCGCTCCTGGTACTTTATTTTAACACCCAATTACTTTTCTTCCCTAGGGTGGACATTTATCAATTTACTTTTTTGAGTCATGTATTTTTTACTTAATTGCATATGTTTGAGAAAAGCACTATACGTACCTCGCCGTGAAAAGGGGTTGCCAGCCTCGTAAGTATCCGGCCTCGCTTCGCTCGGCCGTCTATATCACTCGGCCGGCAACCCCCTACTTCCCGGCCTCTGTAGTAATGTACTATTTCTCAAACATGCACGAAAAGACCGGTTTTCCGATTGAAACACAAGGTTGGAAAGTGCCTCATTTTACTCGTAGGAGTAATAAAACCATATGAAACACTTTCCGTCCACGTCCGTATTTTTCTTAAAAATGCTGTCATTGCATACAAAATCAAAAGGACTACGACAAAAATTCCAAACAGCCAAGGTAACTGCTCGCTCTTTTAGCACAGTGCGTGTGTTTCTTTTTGCATTTGCATTCCAATGTCTATGGTTAGTATTTAAAAACAATTGACAGTCGGTAACATTCGTTCATTCTGCATTATGTGAAACCAAATCTGAAACTATTGTTGTGCGAAATACTTACTAGAAAAAATAAGCTCAAGCAACGAAATAGGTACTATACCGCCTATATTAAAACCTAAACTGGCTCCTGGAAAAACTATAAAGTTTTTATTTACAAATTGCCCAAACATGACCTACATAACGTTTAAAGTGAATTAAATTAAATTAATTAATTGTTATTTCCTCACATGTTTGAGAAAAGCATTATGTGTGCCTCGGCGGAAACGAGAATTTCCTGACTCGTATTTTTTGTCGTATATTTTCCGGAAAACTTATGTCCGTGGCGCAATGTGGGCGAGAGCAAAATACACAACAGGCCTTACTGGTTTCAACCACACATGATGACCCAGAATGCTCCTGAGCACATTTGTAGCATCGGGGTTTAGACCTACACTGCGTAGTTTCCGTCCACGTCCGTATTTTTCTTAAAAATGCCGTCATTTCATATTAAATCAAAAGGACTACGACAAAAATTCCAAACAGCCAAGGTAACTGCTCGCTCTTTTAGCACAGTGCGTGTGTTTCATTTTGCATTTGCATTCCAATGTCTATGGTTAGTATTTAAAAACAATCGACAGTCGGTAACATTCGTTCATTCTGCATTATGTGAAACCAAATCTGAAACTATTGTTGTGCGAAATACTTACTAGAAAAAATAAGCTCAAGCAACGAAATAGGTACTATACCGCCTATATTAAAACCTAAACTGGCTCCTGGAAAAACTATAAAGTTTTTATTTACAAATTGCCCAAACATGACCTACATAACGTTTAAAGTGAATTAAATTAAATTAATTAATTGTTATTTCCTCACATGTTTGAGAAAAGCATTATGTGTGCCTCGGCGGAAACGAGAATTTCCTGACTCGTATTTTTTGTCGTATATTTTCCGGAAAACTTATGTCCGTGGCGCAATGTGGGCGAGAGCAAAATACACAACAGGCCTTACTGGTTTCAACCACACATGATGACCCAGAATGCTCCTGAGCACATTTGTAGCATCGGGGTTTAGACCTATACTGCGTAGCAATGTGGCCGTATCTACAGCAGGATCTACACTGGATAGTAGGCAATTGGTACGGTTCTACAACAATTGAGCAGTAGTAACTGTATACGTGAGTCGGTAAGATTTGTCCTCTAAAAGAGAGTACGACAGACTGGGTGGGGATCCATTTTGGCGAACCTACTTCTTCAAATACTTTTCGGTTTAATCTACGAGCCTTCAGGACCTTCCCATAATTGTCCGGTAGCGAAAGGGACTCCACAAGCTGATCCATAGACCACTCACTCTGTTGGAACGCCACGAATAAGACCCATGCGAGTCACATTAAAAGTCGAAATAATCGCCTTATACTTGTGTTTTCCTAAATCTAATTAAAAAAAACCGGGCAAGAGCATGTCGGACCATGCTCAGTGTAGGGTTCCGAAGCCGTAACGACAAACACAAAAAACTATCTCAAAAATCAACATGTATGAACCAATTTTCTATTTAAAGTTATTTGGCGCTGTCTTAGATGATGTTTAGTAGGTATAAACCCGTTAGTCGCCTGTATCTCAGGAACTAATTAAGTCTACTAAGTAATCGAAAAATTGTTTTCAAAAACCCACAATATTTTTGAAAGACCTAGGTATACAACGACACCCCACACTATGGGGTAGGCAAGAAAAAAAAAAGGCATCCCCACGTTACGTGTAGGGGAGGTGCATTAAAAAAAATATTTTTCAAAATTTTATTTTACCACTTTGTTGGCGTGACTAATATGTATATTCATGCCAAATTACAGCTTTCTAGTACTATGAGTCTCTGAGCTAGACTGGGGACGGACGGACGGACGGACATGGCGAAACTATAAGGGTTCCTAGTTTGACTACGGAACCCTAAAAACGCGTTCGCTGAATCCGTCGATTTAAATTCAACCGACGATTGCGACCAACACTCTTAGTGCCGTCCTTCAGAATGTTTTTTGAAATGTCCAATTTTGAAATAAATTACCAACATTTAATTGGACGAATGGAGAGCCCCGCGGCTAAATCCGGCTCCACGCGGGAGACATGGACAATGAACGGAGCAGGACAGTTCGGGGTATAACGTCTATTTTCCTCCGCTAAGTCAGGATCAGTATAGACTGTCTGCACAGAGGCAGAAGGTGGGTCCGAAGTCAATGTCACCTTCCTTACACTAGTATCGGATGGCATTTCCTCATTACGACGTTTGCGTGAATTTTGACTCGTATCGAAAATAGAGTCTTGAGTCAAGTCAGTTGCAGTACGGGGTGGAGAATCAACTGCATCCGGAAGAATTCAATTCTTTCTGCGTTTACTGTAAACAAAGAATGGAACTTGAGCCTTGGCAGAATTGTCCCACTGGAAAGTAGCCATTCAACAAAGAATTGAACTTGAGCCTACTTGCGAAAATCTTACATTATCTCATACGTAATGCGGTAAACGTTAGCAAAAACATTGGAATAAACGAAGATCCAGCTATGGCGTCTTTGGTGAACACATTTACCAAAGCAGACAGTGTCAATTTGCCGAAAGTCGACACAATAATGCTGGCAACTTTTTTCGCGGCGAATCCAGCAGAGTGTTTTTACAATGACAATGGAATCAAAAGCTAGAGTAAATAGAAGCGTTGTTCAAACAAAAATTTAGTGTTTAGATCCGGTGACCGAATTCATAGGTTAGTATACGTATTTATTATTTTTTGATAATCTTACTGACGGACTAATTAGTTTTTTTTTACCCAGGACACACCCCTATTATCTTAAGTGTTTGCTTATACTGCATTTCTACTTGTTAAATCAGTCCGCCCTCGCAAAGCCTTTTTCGCAGCGAATCCAGTTTTTTTTGTATTATTTACGCAGCTAAATACTACACCACAGAATTATATCGAGATAGAAGGAAAGAGTGTATGTACCTCGCGTGCCGAAAAGAGGTTCTGTGGACTGCTTTGCTCGCCGCGATGCTCAGTCCGCTGTTCTAATTTAAAAACAAAATGCCCTGTTGCTCGGTAATAAACTGTTTAAAACACCACCAAAAAAGTAGGAGCTTTGAATCAATATATTTCTTTTCATAGGTAAGTACTCTTTGCCCTAAAATATGTTATTATTTATAAAACAATTTATTTTGTTGCATCGTATTAATTTCATATAAACAGTAACGGGCGAGTCTGTGTCTAATGCTACTTTTCCATTGCGGCTTTAATTTGACGCGCCAGACTTGGCATGCATTGAAATCCAAACTATCGAGCACTTGTCGAGACGCGTTCAAGGTTGATTTCTAATTTTTCTGTCAAAAGTAACATGTAGTGTTGTACCCGGCGATTTTCAATGCCGATTTCTCAGTCGAATAAAATCGTTTTTTAAAACAGATAAAATGATAATTATTTTTACAAGCTTTTATTTAACTTGTAATGTATGTATATGCGTATGTAAGTATGTATGTATGTATGGGTCAAATCTTGCAAATTAAATTGGACCCACTTTCCGTTAACGGAATGGGCTGAAATTTGGATCACATAATGTAAACTCAAGACAATGCAATATTATGGTATCTAAGAGATGATCTGATGATGGAGTCGGAAGGTGGCGACAGGATCTCCGCTATTCTTAACGTAGACACACCGTGTTAGGAGTCAATAGTTTGGTCTCGATAAGCAGATAAAGATTTTGCAAAAAAAAGTACAGTCGGCAGCAAAAACTTGTCCCAATAATATATTTTTGACTATTATTTAGCCGTGAGATGAAGTAGTAGTCAAAATGAAATATTATTTCCAAAAGGATAATAATTAAGTATAGTTTGCAATATTGTTTCATTTTTCCGAAAAATCCTGTTACAAAATATATATGGGTAGAAGCAACGGGTCGAAAAAACTGGTGGACCAGCGCGCGAGCCTCTCCCGTCGAAGTCTGTTGACTCGCTGATGATGCTCTTCCCTTGCGATCGATGACACCACAGATTAGAAACGATTTTGTTTATGTTGTGCACATCACTAAAAGACTCGCGTGACGTCAAAGTGCCTACGCAAAATGTTACACTTACACGCTCGGTTCTCATATAAAGCTGCGACGACACCGCTGCTTAGAATACGGCGACGGTACGGAATCGCAGTGACGCGTCGTATCAGTACCGTTTTTGACGCATGCTCCTCACACCGCTGCTTAAAATACGGCGACGGTACGAAAACGCAGTGACGCGTCGTATTTACATATATAAGCATTGGTGTGGGCGTAACTTAAATCGACGAACACTTTCCTTCTATCTTGATATAGTTCTGTGCACTACACAATACTGGTAATAAGATTTTAAATTCATATTGATGTATCATATCATAATTTACAATACTACATTGAATGGTTAGTAGGTAAACACAAATATAACCCCACTTTTATAAGTTTTATATTGTCCGTTGGGTTGCATGACATTTAATAAGGGTATAATATGACGTCATAACACAGATCACACAGCAAGATGTCGTTTTGGCTGTAAAGAGTTAAGGCAATGTTTTAGTTATTTTTTATTATTGTTATCGGGTTAATATCCCTGCGAGTTTTTTTTTACTAATATAAAATGGATCACAAATTAAGTATAAGTACTTTTCACAAAGTAGGCAAATACCCTTTTAATGTATGTGGGTAGAAAACTAAAATAATAGTGCACAATAGTCGAGCGAAACGGCTTTGCGAGGGCGGACTGATTTAACAAGTAGACATGCAGTATAAGCAAACACTTAAGATAATAGGGGTGTGTCCTGGGTAAAAAAAAACTAATTACCTAGTCCGTCAGTAAGATTATCAAAAAATGATTAATACGTATACTAACCTATGAATTCGGTCACCGCATCTAAACACTAAATTTTTGTTTGAACAACGCTTCTATTTCCTCTAGCTTTTGATTCCATTGTCATTGTAAAAACACTCTGCTGGATTCGCCGCGAAAAAAGTTGCTAGCATTATTGTGTCGACTTTCGGCAAATTGACACTGTCTGCTTTGGTAAATGTGTTCACCAAAGACGCCATAGCTGGATCTTCGTTTATTCCAATGTTTTTGCTAACGTTTACCGCAGTACGTATGAGATAATGTAAGATTTTCGCAAGTAGGCTCAAGTTCAATTCTTTGTTGACTGTCCAGTGGGACAAGCTAGCTATATGCAAAGCACCTTTGTTTATTATAACCACAGGCAAGTACCCTATTCTTGTAACTTTGGAATTAGAACGAGTGACAAAACATGTTTGTTAAATACAGAATCCTGACCCACCGTGATACATTTTACACTAGTAGGGGGGTGATCCTGGAAAATGGAATCATTCCCAAAGAAATAAAGTCATGAACTGAGTCCATCACATCACTTTTATAGGGCTGGTGGAAAATCAAGTATCAAGTCCTTTAAATCCTATACCCTAGAGTTGCAGGCCCTAAATTTGAATTGGGTGAGTATAGTTTTTTGAAGTGGTGTATTTTATATTTTATTTCGATAGGAATTATTATATAGATCTGAGAATAAAAATCCTATTATTTTTATCTTTTATAGCTTTTCCGAAATATTTTTTTAAAACAATGATGTGTCAGTTCATAACTTACTATGCCTGTTCCCTCTTACACCTTGGTCTCCAATGAAAAAAAAAAGAAATGAGAAATAGTAATCGTTGACAGTTCTCATTTGTCAAACAATCCGTTAGGTACAATTTCACCTGTATTGATTATTTTGATTTCGTTTGCAAGTTTATTTCGACTGTCCTATGTCCGAGTTATATGCACGATTATATAATTCTTGTTTTTCCATCGCTACAAGTCGCTGAATCGTCCAAGAGGTTTGAACAAACCAATTTGTGTTTAGTCCAAAAACAAAATCGTTATCAAAGTGCCGCAAATCATCGAGATAATAATCGATCGTTGTCCGAAATCCGTGCCAGGGTCATGGAGAGATGTAGAAAAGCCAGAGTCCAGGGTGCAAGCAAGAGTTGTCGTTAAAATAGGTCGAAACAAACTTGCAAAACAATCAAATACAGATGTAATTGTTTAACAAACGAGAACTGTCAACGATTACTTTTTTTTTCATTGGAGACCAAGGCGTAAGAGGGAAACAGGCATACAAAGTCATGAACTGTCACCTCAGTATTTAAAAAAATGATTTCTGAAAAACTATAAAACATAAAAATTAAAGGATTTTTATTCTCAGATCTATATAATAATTCCTATCGAAATAAAATATAAAATACACCACTTCAAAAAACTATACTTACCCAAATTCCCTTTTTGTTATGAATGAGATTCTGGTATAGCTCTTATTATTCCGATGTCTAGGGACTCAATTCTCGTGACTTCGATATCGGTTCGATTTCGAGATATTCCGAAAGAAAATGGCGAATCTCGATTAAGTCATTTTTCGTATTCTAGTTATCTCACTATAGAGATATGTCTACTCTCACCGCTCGACATGCAACGTGTGGTCCTTAGTAGTCGAGACTGTATATCATATTCATATGGTATATCACTGTGTTGTATTGGTGGTCTTCGCTGTCTATGTAGGTAACTAGTCGAAAATATTTATCGAATAAAAAAAAGGTTTGATTAAGAAATGGCCCACGAATTCATGGCGGATTTCTCCACCAATTTAGTGGATTTAGAGGTGAACGATGGTGTATAATTTTTTTGCAGCTGACTTCATATTAATCTTGCCATGTCTGAAAATTTTGTCTATAGATTTTTTTTTACCATTTTCTTGAATATTTAAATTTAAAATTTTCATCATTTAAATCATCACATCAACCTTGTTAATGTTATTCGGAACTCACGAGAATTTTGCGTTTCGCTCCACGTAAGTACTTATTATTGAACGAAGTGTCAAAAATAATTAAAATGAACAAAAGAGCACTTTGCGTATAATATACTATCTACTTCATTAAAGTTTATTAATTAGGTACTTTATGTAGAGTTCAATCTTTTAAATATATTTAAAACCACCGTGTGTTGTTTATCGATTATATAGGTCTACCAGAATCTCGTGAAAAATTTAAAAGTAAAAATATATCGATTTTCATACGGCAATGTTACGCCTGTCAATTCAAATTCCACAGCTTGTCAGAGTTTGTTAATGTTTGTTGTTTTTACTGAAATATAGCGTTAGTTATCAGGAAAATACCCTTAAAGCCCTCCGATCCCAGGCGAAAAATATCATTAATCATGTGTACTGTAAAAATTGTGAGCAACAAGATGTAAATCAAACACAATATTTGGTTTAGTGTCGTGTTTGTAATGGACTAGTAAATGAAGCCAAATAATATTAATACTTTATGTTCCTTTGTACATCTGCAGGAACGTTACTTGTTATAACTCCACTTGGCTTTTATTTCTGAAACGTAAAAGTCCATATAGAAACCTTAATAATGAGGTGCCGTTTAATTACAGGATTATTTATTGCCACCACCTGGGCGGCACAGTCTTCATGATGTTTTCATGAGAAAGAAAAAAAAACTTCACCTTTTCTTCAGAATACGACATTGGTGTACATTAAAATGCATATAGTCGCTTAGGTAACAAAACCGCGTAAATCAACGATTGAACATGAATTAAGAGTTAATTTAATATGATAGGACATTCAAAATTGTACACATTAATTTGGCGGTATTGTTAGCAGCTAAGCAACGATACGTCATTGCGTTTTTGAAGTCATTTTCAACTAAATTCTAATAAACATACATAATGCACATGATTGTTTTAATTTAACCTTAAACAATACTTAAACAATAAGAAATGCAAGTCCAAAGTTAGTTTTAAGGGTTAGTTAGGTAACTTACCGTTATTAATTAATATTATAAATATTGGTTTGTTCCGTCCCTCTACAGTTGTTCCATGTTCACGGCATAGATAGTTAAATGCACAATGTGATATTTAAATTTTATCCCGGAAAATGGAATAATATCCAAAAAAAAAACTACGCGGAGTCAGTCCGCCACATCTTTCTGTTAGAAAATCAAGTATCAAGACCTTTAGTTCCCCGGAGTGGCAAGCCCTACATTTGAATTTCCCTTTTTTTCATGAGATTCTCGTAGACCTATACCTGCTACACAATCGAGGTAACAAAACGCAGTTTTCTATAGACAACTTATTATCTTACGACATTCATATCAATCATCTCTATTGGCAGCGAGAATACGATTTTTCTGTGTTAGTCGTCATTTTCGAGACATTTACAATAGAGATATACAATACGAGATCATCACGAAATATACCTTATCTCGAAGGAAGTGAGAATTGGGTCCCTAGGTCTGAATAAGTGTACTGGTTATTAATCTGTGGTCTGTGGGCTGAATAACGGCCCTAGCCTGTTCGTAAGGACAAATGAAAAAAAAAAACAAAGTGACCAAAAACAGGCAACACTTCATCGTCTGACATTTGTCATTGTCATATTTGTGGGATATCCAGTAGAATATAGATGTAAGTAGTAATGCTGTGGGTGGCCTTGCAGACGAAACTGAACCATTCCTAGCGAAGTTAGTCGAATAATTACGTTCCTCGCCAGAATTTATGAATAAAAACTAGAAGACCATCTCTACAGAGGTTGCTTTTTATACATACTAATAATAATATTTCCAGTAGAACTCGAGTGCGAATCTCTTTATACTTTATTTCATTCAGATGCTGCGTAAAGTCGTGATAGGATCAGGTTTGGTTACCTTGGTGCCATCAGTGTATGCAGCTACACCCGTTAAAAATGAGCCAGACGCACCGACAAGGCCGCCGCCCATGAGGCCTTCAGATCTACCTATATATGAGGCTCCACACGCTGATTACGGAGAGTATGTATTATTTAGGATTTAAAGCGATTGCCTTGTTATGTAATTTTGTCAACTTCGGCGTACCCTACAATTTCACAAATATTTGAAGTGATAGTGATATTCGAAAGTATGTATTTTCTGCTTTGTGAATATTGCCTTTCCTTTTTTTTTATATAAATTGGTTATCATTTGTTAACAGATTTATTGAAACAAAAAAAAAAACAGAGAGGAAAAGTTTTATCAAGTCTGCATTGCAGGCTCCCGTGAGTGTAGTACGTGAACAGGTACAAACAGTGTGGGCCCAGACTGACTCCATCAAAACCTCAATACAAGATAACTACCAGGAATTTGAAGACCATACGGATTGTGAGATTTATTATGTTTTATCTTTTATTTTACGCGACTGGATGAAGTTGGATGCGTCTATATTGGAATCCCTAATTGTCATTTTCTGAAACGCGTTGTTTGTCCAAAATTTCATTTAACCACCAGCTATTTCTGCCTGATTTTTTTGTGTTCTTAACCTTAACCTAACCTGAGGTATTTTTGAAAAACTTAAAATATTATACGACACAGCTGAAGTTTAGCACTAACAATGCATTAGGACAAACAATATTAGGGATTCCGAGGGACACCCTAGTTTAATATTAAATACTTCACAATTAATTGTTAGCTTAGGTCAGGTCAGTTGTCAGTTTCTATCAGCACATTTAAACAGTTACTGAATTGGTAATTCACCATGAAAGGCCATTTACCCTAATCTGATGAAACATGGGGACCAGTTGAATATTTCGAAACCACCCTATGTCCTCTAGGACCCATTAAAGGGGTCAAGAGGACTTTATGTACATTCATATCCGTTAACAGAGTAGAGTGAATTAAATAAATCTAAATTGCGTTTCAAGTAGCAAACAATTAGGAATCTTAATGTCTTGGGATTAAGTTCATTTTCTCAAATGGTTAGACCTTTTTAGGTATCTACGCCATCCAATTTTGTTGGAATTTTGTCCCCTTACATACGGCTGAAATTTTCACCATTTAAATTTTTTTGGTTACCTATGCAGTTACATCTTCTTGAATTTTTATCCAAGCAGATACACTCGGCGTCAAAAATATCGCACCTCGTCGAAAATCAGATTCAAGCAAATCTAGCCCTTAGTAAAATTATCCCACCTCGTAAGTATTAGTGTCAATCGAAAACACGTTTAATGTGTTTTAAACTAACAATATTTAATTTAAAGAAAAAAAAGTGTTTTCGCTATCTCGAGTTTCGAAAAAAAAGTGCCAAATTACGCGTTTCAAGGGTCGCGAGTGGTGCCGTGTTCCAGGTGTATAAAAAGTCTGGTAAAGGTCAAATCTCAATCATTCGCTATCCAGACGTTAAAGAGAACACATCTAAAGGAGCTTAAGCAAAAAAACGACCCTCAAAAATGGAAACCACTGCTGCTGAATCAGCCCAGGTGGTCGCACTGCTCCAAGCAGGAGTTCGGCAGTGTGATGTCGCTCGGCAACTGAATTTAAGCCGGTTTGCTGTCCGCCGAGTATACCTGCGGTTCCAGGAGACAGGAAGCTTCATTAGGAGGCATGGAGCTGGCCGCCGACGCTGCACATCTGAAAAAGACGACCGTTTTATTGTGTCGTTGTCTCTATGCAATCGCTTCTCCAATGCTGTTGAGAAGCTCGGACGACCTCTTTTAGCACCTCCACCATTAGGAGAAGGTTGCGGGAGAAGAAGATTGTGACCCGCAGGGCTGCTACAGGTCCCCAACTGACCGCACAGCATCGCAGAGACCGCCTGCAGTTTGCTCGTGCCCACGTCGATTGGACATTCGACCAGTGGAGGCAGGTTCTCTTCTCCGATGAGACGAGGGTCTGCCTCTATTGCAACGACAGGCGTAGAAGAGTCTACAGAAAGTCGGGAGAACGATTTGCTCAAGCCTGAATTGAAGAAACGGTGGCCTACCAAGGTGGTTCGTGCATGTTCTGGGGCGGTATGTCCACAGATGGTATACTGACCTTCTGTAGGTCCCCAGGGCGGGGGGCACTCGCGGGCAGTGGTCTCTGACTGCTCACCGGGACGTCACGGAGATCCTGGAAGAGCATGTGGTCCCATATGCGGGTTTTGTCGGCACTGGATTCACTTTAATGCACGTCAACGCCCGCAGCCACACTGCATTGCTCGTTCGTGATTACCTGGGAGAGGTTGGGATCCCTGTTATGCAGTGGCCAGCGAGAAGTCCCGACTTGAACCCAATCGAACACCTTTGGAACGAGCTGAAGCGACGTGTTCGGTCACGTGATGCCATCCCTACCACTCTCCAAGACCTCCAGGACGCCGTGATTGAAGAATGGGACCTCATTCCTCAGTCGGACGTAGTGAAGTTGGTTCGGTCAATGAAAGACCGCATGGAAGCAGTAATTAAGGCAAGGGGGGTAACACTAGGTTTTAGGTTACTTTTAAGTGTCTTTTTTGTTTTTTTGTTAACCATTTCATTGATGTTAATTTAAGATTTAATAAACATTTTTCTTGTCTTCGCATTAAACTTCTTTTTTTTAAACCTGGTTACAATAATGATATTTTTTTAGCTTTTTTTAAAAAATACATTTTATTACCTTTCAAATAATACCTAACAGTCATTACTTTACCCTTGATTAAATAGGGTATAATGTCGGTTGAACATATTTTTCCCGAAGGTGCGATATTTTTGACGCCGAGTGTAGTTAAAACATACTGTTACAGCAAATTTTTCTGTTATTTTCGCATGTTAGTCTTTTTTGTGAATCCAATGCAACACATTTTTATGGGCTCGCTGTGCGGTTAGATCTATCAGCAGGCGACTGTACACTTAAATCCACTTGGAGTGGTTTACACTTTTTAATACACTAGGATTCATCAATGGATTTAAATACAGTAGAACCCGCTTAAGACGATTCTGAGGGGACCTAGCAAAAAAAGTGTCTTAAACGGGAAATCGTATTAAACGTGAAAATAAAACTAGTAATATTTCATGTACACACATTTACATGTAATTTGTTTATTTTAAATGGAAGATACAAAAAAATATGTTTATGTAAAAGTGTATATTAATAACAATTGTGTTACTTAAAGTAGGTAATTATTTATTTTAGATTGACGTAACGATTTGGATGCATTTTTCATAAAAAGATATTTTTCAATATAATTTAATTTATGGATCGCTTCTTCGCTATTACCCATATATATATAGCGTCTTAAATCTGCTACAACTGACAACGCCTGAGCATTTTGTACCTGATTTTTAGTTTGTGATTTTTCTTCGTCAAACAAATCAAACCACAGCCACACAAACCGCAGCGTGCAGCGGTAACGAGTGAATGAAATTTAAGTGTAAGTACCCACCAATTAGCCGATCGCTTAGTCGTCACAACACACAAACTTACCTGGACTTGAGGTGTCGCTAGAATCGCGTCCCTTAGTACGATATGCTCTTTTTCACCCGCGTACATAACTTGGTATTATGGTTTTAGAAGACGTATTAAGCGGGACGCGAGTCGTATTAACCGTGAAAAAAATGTATGAAAACAGGCCTTAAGTTGCTGGGACCGGCAGAAAATGGCGTATTATGCGGGAAATCGTATTAAACGTGATCGTATTAAGCGGGTTCTACTGTATATACTATACCCTGTCCACGATAAAGAGCTAGTACTAGAAAACTTGGACAGCACGTGATTGGTCAGCGATAAGGGCAATGCATGTGCACCGGGTGAGTTTACATGGCGGTCGAAGTCCAGTCAACATCTGTCTCCTGCACAGTGCGGACGCGTTATAGTGCTCTCCTTTCAATTTTTACCGGTTTAATCTGTGACTCGGCTTGTTTACTGGACTATCTTGCATTTTAATAGCTTGAATTATAATGTTGTTTAGTTCCTATTTAGTTTAATAAATGATTTTATTATACATGAACTATTTTTGATTTCAATATTTATGATCAATAAATACTTTTAGTTTTCTTAAAAATACTTATGCGGCATTAGGGTAAGTCCACCAATTCTTCTTTTCATTATTGTTTAATAGTTTGAATAAATGAATACAAAAGTAAATACTTATTGGATCCTTTATTATTTAACTAAACCAGAAAAATCATAAGGGATATTAAAATAAATATTCCGAGCGACGAAGCATGTAAGCCGAGCATGACAGTGAGGTGCCATAGTTCACGCCCACTCTCCTCTTTTGTCCCTTTCATCTACATACAAAAGTGCAAAAGAGAGACCGCTATACTAGCTCTTTATCGTGGACAGGGTATAGGTATGAAGTCTAAAAAGATCCATCAATGGTTTTTTGTATATCTACTACATTGTCCACAAGTATCCATCAATTGATGGACCTAATTGTATTAAAAGTTTGATATTTGTATACATAGTTTGATATTTGTATAATCCATTCTTTGATACTTGTATACATAGTAGTGTACTAAGATCCATTGATGGATCGAAATCTTATTAAGTTGCACGGATCTAACATCTGACCACACACCAGTCAATTCAAGGGTGGTGCTGGTTAAAACAGTGCAAAGGCTATACAACAATGCCACTAACTGGGTAATGTATCAGGAAATTGTGACAATAGAAACTAAGCTCTTGAATCCATTACAAACAGTAGAAGACATAGAAGAGGCTATAGAGAGCCTCAATAAAACCATACATATAGCAGCTACAACCCCAACAACAGCGACGAGAAAATTGCCTCCAATGCTAAATGAATACTTGAAAACGATCAAAGATAAAATAATCGTACGCCGTACCCTAAGGAAAGTGGCATGGAACTAGATATCCTGTAGACAAAGCTGCGTTTAACTGAGCCTCTAACGAAATGAAAACCTTGATTAAAACATTCAACAACAGTAATCTACAAAATGTTCCTTTCTAATCTGACTCCAAGTTTAGATACAAACTACTCACTCTGGAAGGCGACACAAAAATTAAAACGTCTATATAACTATGTACCTCCTATTAGAAAAAACAAAAGAAACTGGGCCAGGTCAGACACGGAGAAGGCTAAAGTTTTTGCGGAACACCTTAGTAAAGTGGTTCAACCACTAACTGTGCCTACCAATAAAATATGTAAGTCCCACCGAAATAGCCGGCAATTTTTTTTTTTTTTTTAATTTACTTTCAATAAGAAAATACATTTAAAAAAAAATTGCATTTACAGCAACAAAACACCTAAAAACACCTAAAGGACAGAAAAACACCAGAATACGACCTTATAGACAGCACTCTACCTAAAAATCTTCCACAAAAAGAAAGTGTTGCAATAGCTAGGATCTTTAATGCCTGCCTACGACTTTGCCACTTCCCAGGACAGTGGAATATAGCACAGTTGATAATGTTACCCAAACCAGGTAAGCAACCTAATGAAGTAGACTCATACCGGCCTATTAGTCTTCTGCCCGTAATAGGTAAACTTCAAAACGATATTGCTGAAGAGGATGAGGGTGCACTTAAATAATGTAATCCCGAATCATCAAATTGGCTTCAGGAAAAACCACAGAACAATCAAGCAAGTCCACTGTATTGTCGACGTAATAAGCAGATCGCTCGAAGAAAAGAAGTATTGTTCGGCAGTCTTTCTGGACATAAACCAGGCCTTTGATAAAGTCTGGCATGAGGGCCTGTTATATAAAGTTAAAAAGATGCTCCAACACTCATTTTACCACTTACTGCATTCATATCTCAACAGATTATGCTTCGAAATTAAGTTTCACGACGAACATTCAGACTTGTACGAGATTAAATCAGGAGTGCCAAAAGGAATTATGTATACTGGGACCAGTCCTTCACACCATATTTACGGCTGACCTACCAACCACTCACAGTCACAGCACCATTATTGCAACATATGCAGACGATACGACTTTACTCTCCACACATACGAATCCAATAACTGCATCTCAACACCTACAACATCAAATTGATAAAATTGAGAGAAAATCTGGAGAATGCACGCAAATCATAGCAAGTCTACTCACGTAACATTTTCACTCAGGAGAGACACCCGTCCTCCGGTGACAATAAACAACGACGAAATTTCGCAGGACGATCATGCAAAATATCTGGGCATGCACTTAGACAGAAGGCTAATATGGCAAAAACACATTTGGACCAAGAGAAAGCAACTTGATTTACAACTGCGCAGTATGTACTGGTTAATAGGACGCCACACGCAGATAAGCAAAAGATGACAGTTTATAAAGTCATTTTAAAACCAATTTGGACTTAAGTTATCCCGCTCACAGCCAGCTATAGCAATATTGATATACTGGAACGATTCCAAACCAAAACACTGAGATAAATCTTCGACATACAGTCCCGAGATTAAATTTGGTACCCACCTTAGGTCCAAAGTCAATCTGACATTCTACAACAATATGGTTGAGTTTCCTTAAAGTTACAAATGACTTGACATCTCTAATGACATTGATGACTTCAAGCATATTTTTCTTGAAATGGGTCCCAAATTAACGCTCGTGACCGTACCACAGTACATCAACAATAGAATTATACCTACAGGGTGTTAGGTAATGAGTGGATAATTCTTGAACTACGGATAGAGGGTACTTAGGACATTATGAAAAAGCTAAAATAGGTTCAGTAAAAGTCACACGGTTTTCAAGATATTTGGACATTTAGGTTTTTTTCGAAAATGAACACCCTTGTTCAATGTTTTGATCATAGCACCATTGTAAGCTATTTTTTTTTAATTTTTATTTTTGCTCAATATTCTTGAATACTTGTGTTATCAGATAGGCATCACCATTTTTTAGCCACCATGCTTAGGCCCAATACTGTGGCCTCCGCGTTCACCGGATCTGAACCTTTTAGATTTTTTTTATTGGGGTTATCTCAAAGAGAAAGTGTATAGCCGTCCGATTATCAGTCTTTCTGAGTTACGAGAGCGAATAAGAAGTGCTGCTCAAGAAATACGGAACTCTGGTTACACCAGATTCGTCAGGCGTTTCTTTATACGACGGTGTAGAGCTTGCATCAGGGTTGGTGGACGTCAATTTGAGCACATTATTTAAATCAACTTTATTAAAACATTTAAATTTTATGTTTTTTTATTTTACTGACAGCATAAGTTCAATCATTCATCAGAAAAATGGCTCCTTTGCTATTCCACTACCTACTTTTTAAAAGTTTTATTTATCAAAGGCAACAATTATGTGTACATTTTTCAAATCTCTATTAAATGGGCATGTTTTTAAGCTCATGGGCTACCTTGTGGTAGTGTATTTTTTTTTCACTGTGAGAGCTGAAAGTTCGGTCAATGTACGATTGAAAACGCAAAAATTAAGTTCGCGATTTTTTTTTTAATCTAATGTAGTCTCACAAAAATGGTGATGCCTATCTGATAACACAAGTATTCAAGAATATTGAGCAAAAATAAAAATTAAAAAAAAATAGCTTACAATGGTGCTATGATCAAAACATTGAACAAGGGTGTTCATTTTCGAAAAAAACCTAATAGTCCAAATATCTTGAAAATCGTGTAACTTTTACTAAACCTATTTTAGCTTTTTCATAATGTCCTAAGTACCCTCTATCCGTAGTTCAAGAATTATCCACTCATTACCTAACACCCTGTATATCTCGACCTGAAACTGTCAAACAAGAGATCATGGAATATAGCATTAACTACCCGAAAAGACTTGCGAACCATAAAAATGAACTTGCCCTTGAACTGTGGGGAGATAAAAGTACATGTTAAAGGAGATTGAAAAGGCATAGTGTTCAGACACTAATAGATAGATTTATCAGGATGGAATGAGACACCCAACTGAGCAGTGTCTCACCAAGCTTAAGAACCAAAACATAGGTACAACATATTTATCATTCATCGAAATGGCGTATTGTTGTGTTCAACAGATTGGCATGACCCAGAAAAGATTAAAATCTCGTATCTTAAAAAATGGAGTTGAAATTCAAACATTGGCGAGAACGGTGGCACAACTTGGTGCAAGTCAATCCGTTCCTCATGCACGAGCACATAGTAGTCATGGCACTGGGATGAACAATTGAAGGACACAATATCCGTGCACGCTTTGGGGACGGGCTCGAGGATCATAAGAATGGGAATATATTGGTTTTGATGAAGTCTCCACCCATATGACTAGGGTTCCATCAAAATTATGAATATTTCGCATATGATATTCAGTACTACAAAAGTATTTGATTTTACACTAGCACTCCATAGATGATTCCATATCTTCTTTCCTAGACGTAAGACTAGACGTAAGACTAGACGTAAGACGTAAATTATAGCAAATTTTGTGAGCTAAAACATGCCAAAATATGTATGGGAGGAAAAGTGCAAAAGGTAGAAATTTTCACCAGTAGCAGAGAGAGTGAAAGAAATTTCACAATCCAAAAGTTTCAGCAAATGTGATCTATAATTATTGTCTCACAATACACAAACATAAATAAGCTGTAACCACATTTTGCACAATTAGGCTAAGAAGTTACCAGTGTATTAGTGACAGGTTGCAAGCCCATCGCCGTACTACACAGCCTTTATTCCCGTAGTCGTCTCTTACGACATCCACGTGAGGACATGAAGTGGCACTATTCTTACCCGGCAACCACACGGGTGTCTCACAATGGTTTGCGTTAAAATGCACTACGAGTAAAACGTAAATATGGAAGAAAAAAAGATGATGATGCTTCCATATCTTCGTAGGTCCCTAGGGGTATCTTCGTAGGGGTCTTGGATAAAATCGGTGAACCCAAAAGGTTTAGCAAATTTTGCATTCTACAATATTGCAGAACCATGAAAAGCACTAGAATGAACTTTAACTATATTAAAGGCATAAAACGGAAAAAGAGTCAGTTTTTCCAAGATGGCGGAGAAAGATTATAAAGCTGAATGGACGAAAAATTTGGGATTGCAACCCAAATACTACATAACTACATTGTCCTTTACAACATATCAAAAAAATATAAAAATGAGACCTTTATTAGGGTACCGGAAGAACGATTTACTAAATTACCTTTTGCGGTATACCGTACTTCCGGTTCAAATTTCGGAATAGCGACAAGCAGATCTGTATACTGCAGGGTCAAAACCCTCTGATAACGTTTTCACCCCACCTGTTACATGATTTGCGGCTTGCAATCTAATTTTGGTCATAGACTATGCTTGTCCTACGGCGCACAAACTTGGATTTTAAAAAACCAAACAAGAAATAAAAAAAGATCTTGCCAACGCTTAATGGAACGAAGCATTTTGGGTATAAAGCTTCTAGACAAACAAAAGAGCACAATCATAAGGAAAAACAAAATTATAGATGCCGGAAATGGAAATGGGCAGGACACATTGCACGCGTTTCAGATTGGAGATGGTCAAGGCATGTAACAGAGTGGGCAGGCCCAAGTTGATAAAGGACATGAGGCAGACCTACAGACCGCTGGGTCAAGAAATCCTACAAATTTGCTGGCAAAAACTGGATGACAACTTCAAGAGATAGAAAATAATGAAGAAGGTTGGAGGAGACCTATACCCGTAGTGGGGTTATGGTCATGACTTAAAAGATTGTATGTCAATAAGTCATGGAAATAAAGGATTAAAAAAAAACTACTAAAGCAGTAGTTTTTGTAAACACGCAAGATCATTTGATCATTTGCAGATTTGAGGGTCTGCGTAAGGTGTCTGCTGTTCTTAATACTCTAATATAATTCTGTATTATTGAAAATCACATGGTAGCATAACGTACTGGGGGCAAAAGAGGCGGCTAGCATTAGTTTACAATAATTCGCAATTCCGATTTTTGCGGGCCATATCTCATATCATATTTGTCGAAAGTCATAATAAATATATTCATAACTTTTAATATCATTATGTTATAACAATATTGTTTAAGATAATATCACTTGTCATGGCTACTATAACGTTTAAAGTGGTTATGCATAAAATTTAAGTACCTAAGGGTGCGGCTCCACTGAGGCGGAGATGAGCGGAGCGGAGCGGAGCTGTGCCAATATTAACCAATAGAAGGCACATGCGGTCACGTCGAGCGCGCCTTGCGTACGTTAGCTTAGATTCTATTGGTTAATATTGGCACAGCTCCGCTCCGCTCCGCTCATCTCCGCCTCAGTGGAGCCGCAGCCTTACCTAAGGATGTAATAGCAGTAACCTTTCTCTAAGTATATAGTAAAAACCTAATATTGAAGGCTAAACCGGACCTCGGTTTTACACTGATCAGACTTGTTCGCTCGCTGCGTTCACTCACTTCACTGGAACTTAACAGGTTCACAGTCCCAAAGCAAGGTGCAACCTTCTTTCCACACATCCCCATTAGTAATATTGACATTAAACACTCGATCGTATGTGTTACATATTAAGTATTAATTTACATCACTGGGCATGAGGCACATGTGCCTCATGGACGTACCAGTAAAACCACGCATGAGGAACATGTGCCTCATGGGACAGGGAACCTGTTAAGGCAATGTAATGGTATCACGGTCTAAGATCCGAATAGGAGACGACCTTCACCGGGCTTTTTAATCGATAAACAGTATTTTATAAATTTAATGTTATTTACCGCCTGTTTCACAATCGACAAGTAAAGCGTATTTGACAGATAAATTTAGCCCTTTCTCTTTCTTACACTTGAAAATAGACAAGGAGAGAGCCAACTTTAAATGGCAGATAAATTTACTTGTCTATTGGGAAACAGGCCCTTAATATTATAATTTAATATGTAAATGCGCATGGGTGGGCTGAAAAATTTAAATCCAGTAGGTACTTATACAATGAATTAAAAAATTAAACCTGATCTGTTTTTAAATATCAATTTCTTGTTTAATAGACAAATTACATACTAATCGAAAGTATGAAGCCTATAAAATATGCAACCGTTAGGTTTGCACAAAATACAATCATACTTAAAAGCAAGTAAGAAAAAGTAAGTCGATATCGATTTAAAGTGATCGACTCCATCCTCAAACCACGTATAGGCGTGCATTTGATCACTCCCATCCTTCAGTAAACCATATACAATTTGTTAATATATTGCTTTTGTGCAGGGATTGTTAGATATCTTCGCGAAGAGAAAAATAAACAAGTCAGATATGGTGCTGTGGCAATGGGTGGTCTAACTGGCTTTATCTTTGGACTGCGAGGAGGCGTCATCCGGGTGAGAAATATTGCTTTGAGTATTCTTCTCTTATGATGTGTGGCCAGGTATTTAAAATAAGCGATTTTTACCAGGTCTACAGGTTCCCAATTCTACAGATTTTCTATTCATCAGAATCCCATGTCTACAGATTCCCGTTATAACGGATTTTTGATTCAACAGAATCCCATGTTTACAGATTTCTGATTCTACAGGTTCCCATTTCTACAGATTTTTAATTCAACAGAATTCCATATCTACAGATTCCTATTTCTACAGAAGGCCCAGGCCTAGTCAACCGTCCCTGAATTGTCGCTCCTGGCGGTAGCTCCTTCGGTATCCATAGAGTTAGAAAACTTTAGAAAATCAAAGGGCATTGGGTAAATTGGTTTGAAGAATGTTGTCATATTTTTTTTAGCGGCCACGGATGTTTTTTACATAGTTATTTAGAGCATCTCTATTGAGGCCCGACATAACAGCACTGGTAGTAGGTAGGTTGCGAAAAAACTTTGGAACAAACTAGAAAACAAAATGGACCGTATAAAGTAATGCTATTACGCCCGGAAACAATAAGAATATGAATTAAGTTGAAATCTAAATTTACTAAGTGTATCTGAACGAATGTTTACTGTTAAACAATTGATTGAGGGTTGAGACTTGCGTTTGGGAGGGAATTTGTCGGGACGTGCGCACTCAAACCACGAGATCCAGCAACAAGACCGATTTATTTCAAAGTTTTTCTAATCTATATATATATACACTCTGGAGCAAAAAAATCGAGCCACCCTTGCATTTTTTACGTCGATGCTAATTGTGTAAAGGTCGTAAGTGTTATCATGAAAATTCGAATGCCATATGATAGGTAGTTTTGTCTTCTATCGATAGATACATTTTTTTGTGGTGGGGATGAATATTTTCAGTCATTTCAGGGCCGAAAACCGCAAGGCCCTCAAAATGCTCACTTTAGAACCGAACAATACAAGGGAAAAATTAAAAAGTTTTATGAAAATTAAAACAAAATATCGGTTTTTAATAACGTGTATTGCCTCCTCTAGCCAATCGACATGCACGCATGCGATTTTTCATTGAACGCACGAGTTTTTGATGAAAGTCTTGAGGTATGCCCGCCCATTCTTCCTCGATCGCTGTCTTGAGCTGATGCAGTCTCAGGAGCGGGATCTCTGGCCCGGATTCGCCTCTTGAGCTCGTCCCAGACGTGCTCTATCGGGTTCAAGTCCGGGCTTTGTGCTGGCCAATCCATGGTAGGGATATTAACCTCTCTTAGGTACTCCTGAGTGATCCGGGCTGTATGTGGTGTGGCGTTATCTTGCATCAGCATGAAGTTTTCACCGATGTAGCCAGCAAATGGGACCACATGTTCAGCGAGGACCTCTTCAATGTACCGATGAGCAGTCAATCCTCTTGAATTCGCCCCGACACCAGGCCCAGTGACGAACACAATGTCTGTCTTCGCATCCAAAGAAATGCCGGCCCAGATCATGCATGAACCGCTTCCATATGCGACTCGTTCTTCGATGCAGCATTGTGAAAATCGCTCTCCAGGCCTTCGATAGACCCTCTCCCTGCCGTCATTGCCAAAAAGACAAATCCTGCACTCGTCGGAGAAGAGTACTGCCCTCCATTGCTCAAGGGTCCAGTTTTCATGTTCCTGAGCAAAGCGAAGACGTACTTGACGGTGACTCGGGGTGAGTTTAGGGCCATTTGCAGCCTTGTGTGAAGTTAAATTCTTCTCTGCCAGTCTTCTTCTAACAGTCCATCAGCTGATGGACACATTCCGGGTCTCTCGTAGCTTCTGCTGAAGCTGAACAGCATTGAGTCGTCGATTCCGTAGCGAGTTGACAACAATGAAGCGGTCATCTTGCTCCGAGGTAGAGCGTACCCGGCCAGTGCCAGGTCTTCTGGAGAACGCACCAGTCGCTTGGAACCTCTGGAACACACGCTGGCCAGATGAACGCGTCAGGTTCAGTTGTCGGGCCACTTCACGTTGACCCAACCCAGTTTGCAACAGAGTAAATGCTGGGGCGGCTTCAGACGGGGTAGTATCCATGTTTCTTCAAGGTTTTCCAGTAGAATCGAGCAGAGATGTGTTCAGGATAACGTATCACAAACAAATGATGTAAACACAATTAAACAAAATGGTTTTATACCTAATGACGTGGACAATCAATATGTGCACTAACGAGCTAATTAGAGGGCGGGTATTGTTATTGCCCACAATGAAGGGAAATACCCATCCCCACCATTAAAAAATATGTCATTTGATAGAACACAAAATTACCTATCATATGGCATTTGAATTTTCATAATAACACTTACGGCCTTTACACAATTAGCATCGACGTAAAAAATGCAACGGTGGCTCGATTTCTTTGCTCCCGAGTGTACATAGCTATCTCTTTCATGCCTATTCCCCTCTCTTTCTTCGCTTGCATAACTATATCTTTCATTCTGATTCACCTCTCTTTCTCCCTTTACATATGGCCATACAGAAAACTAGACCGGAACTGCACGGTAAAGTTATTTTTAATCTAATTTACATTATAAAATTGCTACTTAGGTTTAATTATACTAGGATTTATTAACAGTTACGAGGGGCGTTCAATAAGTTCTCGGTATTAGTATCTTGCAAACCTTTTTAGTAAACTTGTTAATACTGGCCGCTAAGAGTCATTCATTGACAGTAAAAAAAAGTAAATTTGAAGCCCACACATTCTTTTGCTTTTCTGCTACTGCCGAACAAACGTGATCACCATGAGCGATATTACAATGTTAATTAAATTGGAGCATCGAGCCGTGATAAAATTCTTGACTAAACAGGGAAAAAATCAAAAGTCTATTAAAAAAGAAATGGATTTAGTTTACCGTGAGTCCGCTCCTTCATTAGGTATCTACTGTCCAA
This sequence comes from Acleris laterana, assembly GCA_963966035.1. NCBI lineage: Eukaryota > Metazoa > Arthropoda > Insecta > Lepidoptera > Tortricidae > Acleris > Acleris laterana. The sequence goes on from OZ014438.1 coordinate 47,144,310, forward strand.
AAGTGGTCAAATGAATTTAAGCGTGGGAGGGAGAGCATAGAAGATGACCCTAGACCTGGTCGGCCTGTTGAAGCTACTTCACCAGAAAACATTCAAAAAGTGGAGAAAATTATACTGGACGATGGTCGAGTAAAGGTTAGGTCTATAGCACAAAAAACCAATATTTCTATTGATACAATACATGATATTATCCACGATCATCTTAACATGTCTAAAGTCAGTGCTAGATGGGTACCTCGAATGTTGACACCGTTTCAGAAGCATACGCGTGTTGCTTGTTGTTCTGACTTCATTGAGCTGTGTGGTGAAAACCCCGATGGTTTGCTCCAAAAAATTGTTACTGGAGATGAAACTTGGGTTCATCATTATGACCCTGAGAGCAAACAAGAGTCGATGCAGTGGCACTGTGGCACGTTAAAGGAACACCTCATCCCAAGAAATTCAAAGTCGTGCCTTCAGCTGGCAAGATCATGGCGACAATATTCTGGGATTGTGAAGGGATATTATTAATAGACTATAAAGAAAAGGGTTTAAATATTACAGGAGAGTAGGTACTACGCTCACATTTTACGCCAATTACGGGAAGCGATCAAAGAGAAGAGGAGGGGAAAATTGACCAGAGGAGTGCTGCTTCTTCATGACAACGCCCCTGTGCATACTGCTCATGTTGCCAAGGCTGCTGTTCTTGAATCTGGGTTCGAAACTATTACCCACCCGCCGTACAGTCCAGACTTGGCCCCCAGCGACTACTTTTTGTTTCCCAACCTTAAAAAGGATCTTTGTGGACATCGATTTTCTAACGATGAAGTGTTGAAGGCTGCGGTGGTAGAGCATTTTAACACCAAAGACAAAAAATATTTTTATGAGGGGTTAAAAAAACTAATTGACAGATGTTATAAGTGTATAAACATAGGGGGGGAATATATAGAAAAATAAAAATAAAACAGTAATCGTATGCTTTTGTTTTCCTTCTCATTCCGAGAATTTATTGAACGCCCCTCGTAAAAAACGACCTTATATTTAATTAAATCTATATACGCCACGCTGAAGTTCGGCCGTCTTTACCTCGAAATACACATAGATATATATAATTTATGGACCCGACATATTTAAGATTTAAGTGTTCTGTTTTTGGTACTAAAAGTACGCCTAGGTAAGAATACAACACTTTTACCCAAACCCCTTTGATAGAGTCGACGGAGCTCCTGGCGGAGCTCCTATTTCAGGGTGGTTTTGGCCCTTCGGGCCTGATATAAAAGTGAACCTAACCTACCTACGACACTGAAATTTATTATTTGTATGCATACAGATTACAGGTATACAGGACCTGTAATTTGTATGTACAGTTAGGAATATAAAGTTGGGAATCTGTAGCGGTGGGAATCTGTGGGACTAGGAATCTGTAAAACTGGGAATCGGTAGAGGTGGGAGTCTGTAAAACTGGGAATCTGTTGAATTGCTATTATTCCCACATTAGGCCCGCGCGAGTTTAGCTTGAGCACCGCAGGTTCCGCACCTACGTCTTATTAAGTCCAGTTACAGGATAGAGGGCAACTCCCTGACTCCAAATATGTCGGTCTGCCTGCACACAGTGGTCGCGTTAAGTAGATATGGCGTGTGAAAAACGTGTTATCGTTCCCAAAAAAAATGATATGGGAAATGGCTGAATGTCGTACAAATAGTAAGTACTAAGTGTTTTCATTGCAAATTTGCAAACAGTGACCAACATTTTGGTCGCGTTATGGTGCTACGAACTTTCAAAGATGAGTTATTGTAACAAAAATAAACGATGACGGAAATGGCTGAATGTTGTACATAAAAATTTGGTCGCGTTTGGAAGTAATTCCCGTTTAAAGATAGTTTTATGACCAAAAAAAACTATAAGGAAAGGGCTGAATATTGTATATAAAGCAAGCACTAGTTGTACCATTACCCGCTCAAACATACTTTTGTGACCAAAAAGTGTCATTAATATCGGGCTCATTTCGAAAGTACAGGTCAAAAAAAAGTTTGGTATAGATTGCTAGAATTAAATATTTTAAGTAACTTTTATTATGGCATGAAAGCTGTTGGATCATAATCTTTGGCTTACCGCGACACGGGTTCCATGACGGCTCATCAATTAAAGTCCGTGACTGTGCTATAAAAAAAGTCGATATTCTGAACCTCTATAAAAAGTCAGGCAATGATCCGAAAGTTTTCGTGCCATAATAAAAGTTGTTCAACATAAATAATTCTAGCGATGTCCGGTCACGAGCGTTAATTTGGGATCCATTTCAAGAAAAATATGCTTGAAGTCGTCAATGTCATTACATTAGAGATGTCAAGTCATCTGTAACTTTTAGGAAACTCAACCTTATTGTTGTAGAATGTCAGATTGACTTTGGATCTAAGGTGGGTCCCAAATTAAATCTCGTGACTGTACACCAATATTTTCTTTTGGCCGGCACTTTATAAAAAAGGCCCATAAATGTATGAAGGATGAATGTTCTCCTTTGACCAATATTTTTATCGCGTTATGGCGCTACGTTTCAAAGATGGTTTATTGTCACAAAAACAAAAAACGATGAGGTAGATGGAAGATTTTTTAAGTAAAGTTTGTGAGTTTTTACGCATTGAGCAATGGTAAAACTAGTACTGGCTTTGTATACAACATTTAGCCATTTCCCTTATCGTTTTTTAGTCACAAAACTATTTTTGAACGGGAATTGCTCAATAACGCCACCAACATTTTGGTCAGTTTTTACATATATTTGACATGAGTAGAACTAATACTTACCTTATGTTTTGGTAACCCTAACCATTTTTGAAAGATCATAGTACAATAACGCGACCAAAATTAAGCTCAGTTTTTGCATATTTGACACGAGTACAACAAGTACTTACCTACTTTATTTACCACATGATGCCATTTCCCTGATCTTTTTTTTTTGGGAACGATAACATGTTTTTCAGATACCATATATCAATGACCTATACACAAGGACTTACCATCAGCGCGCAAAACGCGGGACGGCACAACTGTGCTTAATGACGGATCAAGCACACTTCTTACTTTAGTCGTCTGTGGGTCGCGAAGCCGATAAGATGCTGAAGTGTGTCATCAACAAAGATCGGAATAGGTAGAGCTAATTTGCCTAAACTTGGTGCACCTTCATTCAATAATGTATTCCCATTTCACTCACGCATGAATGAATATGCCTCAAGTTTAGGCAAATTAGCTCTACCTATTCCGATCTCTGGTCATCAAAAAGTGCCGAAATAATACCTTAACTACAGTAAAAATTATGGTGGGACTTACCACCGGTACGATAATTTTATAAACACGCACAACACCCGAAAAAGAGTACAAACCGTTAACAGTAAAGAGTTAAAACCATTATATTTTCAATAAATATCATAAATGGTTGACAACTATTGTCAAGTACTACGTTGAGTATTCCATATCTTTCTCTCACGCGCGTTAGAAAGAAACAGGCAAAACGACGTGACTAGAACATAGTCAGAAAACCAAACAATAGAGTAGCTGTTTTTAGGGCTGTTTTTTTTTTAGCTTTCCTGTACTCTAGATAAGAAAAGAGAATTGGCGCAAGTTAGTACAATAAATACATTATATTCGCATAACAGTTATAGCAGAAACATTTTCAGCCGAATGATACTTTAGGATAATAGTATACTTAGCATAACTGACATAACGCATAACATTCATGTGGTAGAATTTTGAATAGCAGCATACTAATATCACCGAGGGAATTTTATGTAGCAGAATTTACCTTCCACCGAATTTATTATGGCATAATTTTACTTTAGCATAAGAACTGCTTGCAGTAAAATATGTTACGTTAGGTTAGAAGTGGTACTTTAACAGGACCAGTACCGAATTGCAATTGGTGGAGTAATTGGTGGTATTTTTGGTATTATACCCACAAGTTTAACTGCCAAGTTTCGCCGAAACAAAATATTCTATCATAGGGAATATTATTCTAATCAAATTTGTGCCAATATACCATTCTGCCAAAGAAAATAGGCTAAGAAATTTATGCGAATAGTAATTCTACGAAATGATGTTTCTGCCAAGGGTTGGTATGCAAAACGAAATTATAACAATCAATTTTATGCACCATAATAGTGTTAGTTGAGGTAATCTGTATTGTAAATCGTTCAATTGCTTTCATTCACTTTGTGCCTGGATGTTTACATCGATTCTTTTAAGCCAATTTGTTGTTAACCTTGACTTATCCTATTTAGGAATGAGTTCGCCTTTTTACATTGTTTTAATAACAATGTTGTAATATTTATACTTTTGTGCAATAAAGAGTACATTACATACATTATAAGTAACAAACGAGATTCTCAATATGAGACATAGTTACCCATGGAGGAGCAAAGTAGGAACATTTAAAGGTAAGTAAAAAAAAAATACGTTTAAAAAAGGTTGGTTTTTCTTGCATGTGCAAAGCTTATTTTTTTGGAGTATGCACAGTTGATATGTTTGAGGTTTCAGAAGGATTAATAAATATCGTTTACTACGATAATAAAAAAGTTACCCTACATTAGCTATCCACATAATACCATAAATACCATAAATAGTTCAAAATATAGGTACATTTGAAAACTATAAAAATATATTATCTCAAAAATAAAAAAATAATCTACTGTGACAGACGGACAAACAATAAGTGAGTTTTTACAAGCTCTCCCATATAAAACCTTATGGGTTCCGTGTTGCGGTGCGGAACCCTAAAATTAACAGCCCGCTTCTGCTCCACTGCTACCATGTTCCAGCGAACTTCTTAAATCTGCATATGAAGCTTCGACTGAGTAATTGATATACATTACTGATTAATGACCGACGACACGTTAAGGGACTGGTGTCTCAACGGCAATGTATAGACAGCAAGTCGAAGCATAATAAGGTGAAATAAGGTTCAGTGCCATGTTTGGGCATTTTCGTTGTATGACGTGATTTGTCCATGTGTATAGAAGGTCATTGCCATATATACATATAGGTACGAGTAGATAACGCGACCACTGTGCGCAGGCAGACCGACATATTTGGAGTCAGGGAGTTGCCCTCTATCCTGTCAGCCTAGCATGATCCATTTCCAAGATCGTTTCCAAATTTGTCGCAACCTCTGGTAATAATACCAGTAGCTCTTCTACCAGTCCCCTCTCCGGGTGGTTTTAAAGTGCTTATTTGGGGACATTTTTTTCCCGGATATAGGTTGGAGATTATAACTTCATCTTAATCCTTATTAATGTATCGGGAAGAAAAAAAGAAAACAAAGTTTTTTTCAGCTTTTGTAAATGAGGATAAATAGGGGTGACCCAAATTTGAGCCGTTCATACGAGTCGGATAAACAGGCACTGTAAATGCCATTTCATTTTTGCTTATTTGCCGGTACACTAGAATACAATACAAAACACTTTATTGAACACCACAAACCAAGGAAATGATTTACAAAAAAAAGATTACATAGTGAATGAACAGCAGAAGCAGTATTTACTAATCGAAATTAAAATTTATTGTGCTACTAGCGACCCGCCCTCGCTTCGCTTCGGTTTATGTGAGTTTTCGGTAACACCCGTACATAAAACAAAGTTTATTATACATGAAAACCTTCCTCTTGAATCACTCTATCTATTAAAAAAAACCGCATCAAAATCCGTTGCGTAGTTTTAAAGATCTAAGCATACATAGGGACAGACAGCGGGAAGCGACTTTGTTTTATAATATGTAGTGATGAATTTACTGTAATATTACAACTATTATAGTATATAGTATTGTTATTGTAATTTGTAACTTTTCAGAGAGCGTTTTATGCGGGCGTTGGCACCACAGGAATGGGCATGGTCTGTTTCCCAGAAGAAACAAAGGAATTGGCTAAGAAAAACGGACTACTTGCGAAGCAGTATATTAATATTGCTTACAACTTTCTATACGGAGGTGATTTTTTTTTTGTATATTATTTACTGGGCACATTGTGTAAGATAGATAATACAAGCAGAAACCACGAATAATGACAAATTAGAAATGGTGCATGTGTTTATAACTACATCATGATTATAAATCCCTGGAAGTCGATTTCTTAATCTTACTGACGCTGCTAAATAGGCAGGGTATAATGAAAAGTAAGTAATGCAGTGATCTCGTCTACGAGCCCCGAGCTGGTTGGTTGTTCGTGTATCTGCATTCACCTCTGAACCTTGTGGTGTGTTCGACATGCATGTTGAGCTGCAGCCTCTTCAGTTCGGCGTTGATATTTTGCAAGTGCCGCAAATTTGCTGGACGAGGTTGCATGTGCCAGAAAGAGCAGGGTCTTGGTGTTCTGTTCTCTGTCATCTCTTTGTCGGGGCGGCATGACAAAAGGTCCCAACAGTTGAAATAGACGAATGCGACAACGAAAAAATGTCGCCCATTATAGGTCCGAAAAAAAATCGCCCATCTTATGGCTATAAGAATAAGATTTTCTTTACCGAATGTGGAGGGTGGGCATAGGTATTGGGGCTTTGGCACCAATTCGGGAAATATTTTGATCCCTCAAAAGAGCGATCACCGTAATAGTCGCATCTGTACACGAAAAAATGCAATTTACGGCCTTTCTTGATTAAGGGATTTATTTTGCATGGCTCATCCTTACGACTGGACTGGACTGGACCAAGGCCCTTTAAAGGCCAAAGCTTATTTTCCAGCTTATCAATTTAAAAGTAAACAAATTGAGCCACCACGTCTCTAGTGACGACGATTTTTTTGTTGGCGTTCCTCCGAGACATTATTGCATTTATAAAACAAGTTAAATCCATATACTTTCGTATTATCTCCTGTACAATCATAGGTACATCAATTATTATAAATAACACTAAATTAATTAATACGGCACATGGGCGAAGAAAGATAGGAAAATACGAATCAAAATAGATTTTATTCATCATCGAAGCACACCCTGGGTCGGACACCTATTGGTGCTCTTGTTGCCAAAGGTTTAATGGCTCCCCTTACTAAATCAAGCTTTGGGTCCTGAGCCCAGCAAAAGAAGTCCCTTAATCAAGAAAGGCCGTAAATTGCATTTTTTCCACCCCCATATTAGGTAAAGAAAGCAATCTTTAAAAAGATAAAAGATAAAAGATGTTTATTCAGTAAGTAGGCCGCACCGGCACTTTAACACGTCAAAAAGTCCTCGACCCTATGGTAAGCTTTAGACATCAGCGACTTTTTCAAGTAAGTTTTAAGTACTAGAAATGGTAACTTTAAAACCTACAAATTGTTTATAGGTGTACCAGAATCTCATGGCAAATAAAGAAATTAAAAAATGTAGAGGGCAATACTGGGGAAATTGGACTAAACGGTATTGATACTGACTGTGTAATTTTTAATCGGCTTAAAAAAACGAGGAAGTTTAAGATTCGACGAATTTGTATTTTTTTATGTTTTTAGGATTTTTAACATAAAATATATGACACTAGAGGTCTATTACATTTAACTTCTAGTATAGGATAATAATTATTGCTCACTAATAGAATAATAAACACACCATTCTTACTCGCCAAATTGATATACTTATAATGAGTATAAGAAATAACTTGAAATCTCATCTAGAACTAGAAAATGATTCCAAAAAATCTACTGTCATTTCTTGTTCTTCATCTGCTGAGGGCGATGAAGAGAGAGGAGTATTTATAATAAACCGCTCTTCTAACATTTTCTCTACATGTTGAGAAAGCTTCTTCTGTCAATAATTTAATATCGCTGGCAGGTCTGTTTACATTCTTCTCTGCAACTTTTTGTTTCATTATACCCCAAATCAATTCTATGGAATATAATGTACAAGGATAAGGTGGGAGCTTTAAAACTTCGTGGCCATGTGATTTCAATAGTTCATTAATTTCATATAAGGGTAGACTGGTTTTGTTACACGGCTTCAAGTAGTTGACATTTACGCCAACGATCATCATAGTGCCCTCGGTTATAATTCGACGTATGGTAGTGCTGGGAACCCCTGTAATAAGTAGCATTTATGTAAGACAAAATATACCTAAACCTAAAAGTATCAAAACAGTTCGCTTCAACTTACCAGTCAACTCCACGATACGCTTTAAAATCGAAGATTGTGTTTGATTTACACCTCCTTCTTCGCGTACTGTATTACACACATTGTATACAATATTCCTAGCTTGAGATCTAAGCGGTTTTCTCGACATTTTCACCAGATAACAATCGTTGAAGGTGAATTTCAAAATGTATGCAACGGTAAACAAACAATTTGACTCTGCTGCCAGTTGACAGTTGCCATATGAAAATCAATGTTTTTTTACTTTTAAAAATGCCATCAGATTCTGGTAGACCTATAAAAACCTTACGGACACGATATTTTTTAATAGCAATTTTATTTTTGTTTCTTGTATTCAAATTATGTATATCACAAATCTTAATAAAAGAGTCTTGATTTTTATTGACATAAATAAATGTATGAATGTGGAAGAAGCGAAAGAAATTTGTCAAGATCGTAGCAAGTGGAAAGAAGTGGTCTCTGCCTACCCCTCTGGGAAACAGGCGTGATTTAATGTATGTATGTATGTATAATATTGTCATAAATAAATTGTGACGCTAGTGTCAAAATACTAATTTCTTTAAATAGTACGGCTGTTTTGTAACACGAATATAGTGTATGTCAGCAGCTTTTCCCCAAATCAGAATACCGTATGACATAAAACTATGAAAATAACTATAATAAACTAAGCGAGCTGTCTCAACATTATTGGTAAGTTGCCTGATTTTCCTAACAGCATAAGCTGCAGAATTTAATTTACCTGCTATTACACTGCTATATGGGGACTCCATTGCAAAAATGTGTCTATAGTTATCTTTTATTCATTCTTATCCTTCACTGTCACGAGCAATTACATATTATTCAACTTTGGACCCCACTAATATGACATGTGACTGCTCTCAATCACTAGGGCCGTGTCACGAGCTTGTGTCTGATGTTTTTAATGAAGTGCAACGTGGGTAATATATTATTGCTGGTGAATACGTTATGTAAACTAATTTAAGATTTTTTATAGGTATTATTACACATCTTATATTTTCAAGGGATTTAGCCCTTGGTACAGTCAACAGCAAAAGAAACTGATGAAATAGGGTCCCAAAATTATCTATACAATACATTAAGTCAAATGCTACGGACTATTGTAGTTGATCAAAAGTAAATGAGCTCAATAACGTGTCATAATAAGTGATCACCATTATTTCGATTTTTGAAAACTCAATGACAGTTTAAGTCATCGTTGAACATTTCGAATTAAAGTTTTAACTATAAAATCTTGGTTTTGGGACAACCTCGGAGTACTTCGGTTAATATCGGTTATGTTCGTCGAAAAACATGCGAAGTGACAAAATAGCAATCTCCCTTACGCCAAGATTTAAAATAAGTTTTTATTACATCTTGGAATTATTTGCCATAAATCCTTCTTTTGCCGATATTGTTGGAATGTCGTTATTTTGGTATTCAATTCACGTTTGACGCTTTTGATAGAAATGTCATGTCAGGCTTCTGTTTTGCACAGCTGTTATGATCACTTTCTTTTGACTAATTAAAACATCAATTAATTTAGCACTTTAATATAACATGTTATATTTGGGATGCCATGACAATAGATATTTTGAAATGTTGATTTTGATCACTTACTTTTGACGTTGACTGTACTAGAATGTGTACTAAATGTATCCGAACACATCCGAATATATTGTATGTTTCTGTGTAGTTAAACCAGGCGACCCACAACTGGAAATCAAATTCCCCGAGCTGTCCTTCCCTCGCGACTTGTCGGAGCTCGCGGGTCTGACGACGTCAGTGGTCGCGTCAGTGAAGCAGGCGGTCATGCCTCCGTCGATGGAAGGAGCGGAATCAAAACCAGTAGAAAAATAATAATTAGGTATCCATTTGGAGTTGGTGATCACTAAACGCATTATGATTAAGGTTTAAATTTGCGTGTAAAGCTTTTCTAATAAGTTGTTTCGAGCTTTTTGTTAATGCGTTAATGATTTGGTTCAGTTAATTGTATCGTATCTTGTTATCATGTCTTTTTGGTGATTTACAGATCGTAGTGCATTCCATTCCTAGTATAACTATATTATAATATTTTTCATATCTTGTTATGCCTGAGCCAGATTTAAATTTTACATTTCACGCGAACGTTGTTCCAAGCAATTGAGCAGTGAGCTCATTTTAAAGAATACGTATCTAAAGTAAATTGGTTTCGAAAAACAATTATTGTTTTACGCAATTTTCTTTTTAATGAAAAACATATTTTATGGAACTAAAAGCAAATAATACATGCAAAACGGATAGTTAAATGGTGTTAGACAATAATCCCATCACGCGATCAAATCGATTCGCCGATACTATTTAAATAATTTAATATCATTGCGTTTTATTTTACCACATAAAAAACATAATCAGTCAATTATTTATTTATTTATCGTATGGCTTTATTCTACTTAGATTTTTAATGTATTAGATTTAAGGTATGCGATTGCATCCGTCGAAAGATTCTTAAGTTCCGCCGCTTGCCCGCTAAATTTGGTGAGAGGACACTCGAAGATGATATGGTGGACTGTCTGGTCTGGATAGCCACACTGGCAGCCTGCCGACTCGCTCCACCCCCATTTATGCCACAGAGACGCACAGTTGCCAACCCCTGTCCTGATTCGGTTGAGCAGGCACCAAATTCGTCGGTCATCTTGGAAACCCGTCGGCCTGTTGGTGAGATCGAGCTCGAAGAGGTCCTTAGGTATAGATCTGGAATCCCATTCGGCAGCCCATGATTGTAGCAGGTCTTGTTGGGAGTCAGGGTCGTGCATCTTTAGTGCGGGGGGGTTTCGGGACTTTAACCTGGTATCCATAAACTCATTTAGATCGTTGTGTATTGGCAGTTCATCGTTCGTGCGCATTTTCATGATCTCTCGATTGAGGCATTTTTGTCTGCGAGAGTGTGGTGGCAGGATGTGGCTGAGTGCTTGTAACCAGTATGTGGGGGTCGGCTTGAGGCATCCCGTGATGAGGCGCATGGTGTGATTCAGCTGTACATCAACCGCAGGGGTATGGGTGCTGTTCAGCCAAGCCGCCGAGCAGTATTCAGCAGTTGAGTAGACCAGTGAGAGTGCAGTGGTTCGCAGTGTGGCCGCATTAGCACCCCAGGAAGTGCCTGTGAGCTTTTGGATGATACTGTTGCGGGTCTTCAACTTTGCGGATACGTTATGAAGGTGTTGCTTGAAGCTAAGACTTCTGTCCAGTGTAACACCCAGGTACTTGGGGTAGAAGTTGTGTCTGAGGAGTTGATTTTTAAACTTCACCCTTAGCTCCCTATTAGCCATCCTGTTGCACAGATGGAAACAAGAGACTTCAGTTTTCGAAGTGTTAGGACACAGGCGCCAGCGAGTGAAATAGTCGTCTACCACCTCCAGGTCCTTTTCTAGCGTCGTTTCCGTATTCTCCATGCTTCCATCCTGTGTCACAAGAGCCAAATCATCCGCATATCCAAATTTACGAGAGGTGGTTTGGGGGAGATCATGGATATATAAGTTGAAGAGTAGCGGTGCCAAGACGGAGCCCTGGGGGAGGCCATCATTTAATACTCTTGTGGAGCTGGCATGCCCTCCCAAATGAACCCGATAAGGCCTGTTACTAAGAGCGCTTTCCAGTAATCTGTATATCTTTAAGCATGGCACAACCTTGAGCAATTTGAAGAGGAGGCCCTGGCGCCAGACAGTGTCGTATGCCGTAGTCAAGTCAACGAATGCCGCTGAACATTTCTTATTGTGCTGGAAACCGGTCTCAATATGCGTCGTAAGCGCCAGGACCTGATCGGCGCAGTCTGCTTGTTCCGTTGGGATGTCATGGTTAATAGCACCAGATATGCGGTTATATAGAACTCGTTCGAGAAGCTTGTATACAACACTGAGCAACGCTATCGGCCGGTAGCTATCAGGTGCATCTTCCGGTTTTCCAGTCAATTTATTTATTTGTACACCTATCTAGACTTGCATGCGATGGCAATAGTTCTAGCCTACCTTATTTTGTACAGTAGGTGGGTAAATTAAATTTTCCTTTATAATCTAACCGATGATCGAAAAAAATGAATGCAATTAAGCATCATAACTAAATTTGCTAAATGACGTTGTCACAGGCACAATAAGTTATGAAAATGTTATAAAACAGTCCATTCGTCATTAAACTGCATGAAATGTTGTACCTAGTCGGGTGATAAGTTCTGTTACTGAGATTTATTACAAGTTGAAAAATAAATTAAAGGAGTTTTGCATACACCTGTATATTAAGACTGCGCCGAGCGTACGCCGGATGTACGGTCACGAGCGTTAATTTGGGACCCAATTCAAGAAAAATAATGCTTGAAGTGGTCAATGTCATTAGAGATGTCAAGTCATTTGTGACGTTTAGGAAACTCAACCTTATTGTTGTAGATTGTCAGATTGACTTTGGACCTAAGGTGGGTACCAAATTTAATCTCGTGACTGTACAGTGGCGCCCTCATTACTTTTATTGTGTTTTCTTATAAACTAAAGTATTTTTTTGAAATTGGACGTAATTTTTTGTACTACAAATTAAAACACAACTTATATGGTTAGTTATAACATGTAGTTTAATAACAATTCACCTTCGAGTTATTAACGTAACGGAAAAAAGTGGCCACCTTTTCCAGTTAAGCTGACTACTCAAAGGGTAATTGTTATTAAGATTTGTTACGTATCCCATAAATTGTGTTTTTACTTGCACTACAAAAACATTTCGTCTGATTCCAAGGAAATTCTTTAGTTAATTAGAAAACACAATAATAGAATGACGGCGCCACTGGACGCTCGGCGTTTGCTCGGCACAGTCTTAATCAAAACTTAGATTTATATAGAATAAAAATAAAAATATTGTACTCTGGACTATTGCAATTATTTGATGTACGAGCTTGAAGTATTCCCATTTCGGACGAGAAAATCATAGTTCAAATCACGCACGACGATGATACTGATAAGGGCCACAACTTTTCTTGTATAGAGGTCAAATTTGCGTGACATATTGAACAGACTTGTAGCTTTGAATTCTGATACAAATTTATGTATTCCAAGCAACTAGATCCGCTTGTACACCGGTCAATTTTAATGTCTCATTAAATTGACTTAACGATTTCACATGATTTTGCTGAATTATGAAAACATTAAATCTCTTGCTTCATAAGTCGGTATTAAATCATGTTGAGAAATAATATTTTGGTCTCTAAACATACACAGAGATAGCAAGTTTTATAATATTATACAAAAAAAAGATGTTCGGTAAACAAAGACTAACTTGCGTTTTCTAAAAGTGAAATTTACAGAAAAGTCATGCGTAATTTCATCGATGCCGGCTGTGAATGTTAAAAGATCGTCTCGTAGAATGATTATTTGTTCTTCAAAATGTACATTAATTAAGCTTTCAGTTCATATACGTATTAAAATTAAAGAATAAACATACGTTAGTTTTATTTGACTCAACCTTAGTAACTGAACTTATTAACCAACTCGGTAGATGGTTCAAACCCGCATCGATGGTCTCATGCTTTCGCCATTCTTTCTAATTGCTGCTCTGCGTGGTGGTACTGGTGGGTGGGTGTTGTGACTTGTGTGTCGTAACGTTGTCCCATTTTTATTTAGCTTTTATTCATTTAACTGTTTCCTCGGCAAATAATTATACTTCAACTTTGCGGTCCTCTGATGTTCGCGTATCGTATCCTGAATTTGGACCGTAGGTACATGTTGTTTGTTGGGATAAAGTTTTGTGTTTCTCGTTACGGCTCCGGAACCATACACTGAGTGTGGTCCGGTTTTTTTACCTCAAACCACTGCAACCCATCGACATTTGAGAAAAAAAATCAGAATGAAACTTTCATTTTTATAAATATGCAATAAAATCATGCCTGTTTTCTTCAATAAAAACGTATCTTAATTCAGTTAAATACCTACTTAGGTACCTACTCGAAAGTTATTTCCAGTGATCGGAATAGGCAGAGCTAAAGAACCTAACCTAAAGTTCGCAAAAGGACATAATATAGAGTGGTTACAACCGGGCAAAATACTTATTATTTTTTTATTGAGTTCCGGATTTCAGGTATTAATCTGGAAGTAGTCGTAACACTAATACATTAACATCGGGTTCCTATATTTAAACCGCGGATAGATAAGGCTAACTTCGGGGTAAAATGTGACATTTGCCCATACAAAATGCGTCAAATTTTAATCCGAAGTGAGCCTATCTGTCTGCGATTTAAATATAGAAACCGGCCATAAGTCATCACATAAAGTTTGTTTCTCCACTAGGTGACCCAGTGTTTGCTTTACACTGTGTATGGAAAATAACACTTTATGTGATAAATTAGATTTATAAAAAACGTATAGGTTTAAAATGTTCGCTGATTTATGAATCATTATGTAAGATACCACTCTAATTATGTAAGGTAAGATAATAAATTCTAATTATGTAAGATACCACTGGAAAACTTGTGAAATAAAACATGAAATTAATGATTTTTCGTGACATGCATGGACGTAAAAATTACAAAAATTAGAATTAAAATGATCAATATCTCTGAAACTAGTAAAAATCGCTCAATACACATAATAGCCTAGAGATAAAAACGATAGCTTTTTAGCTGCTCTATCAGCCTTAGGCGGGTAACCGTCGGTTTATGGGTCAACCTGTATATGTGCTGCTATATGGGTATGGCCGTCAAAACTTGTACTTTTTAAATGAAGCTCTACGAAAAAATTTCAAAAAAAAAAATTTGCATAGATATGTTATGAAACTATCGAATACTTCAATCTCGCTTAGTATTTTAATGGGTTGGAATAATTAAACTCTTGTAAATGTTTGTAATTGCGGCAAAAATTTGATTAAAAGTCATGTAGGTAGTCAGAAAATCGTGCCTAGGTACCATCCCCTTTACATATTTTCTTCTTTTTTTTTTATACGATAACGATTTTTGATATGAAATTAATCACACCGTATTCTATGATTAAAAACCTATAAACCAATGAAACAAACATTTACACAATTTAATATTCAGATATACAAAAATGTGTTTCAATACAAAGTCCACACAATTTTCCAAACGTAACACACTTAAGTTTTCATCGTTAGATTTTTTTCCTTCATGGTATGGTAGCACCGTATCGTATTTATTTGCTAGAGCAACACCGTAGGTATTTAGTCAAATGTCGCACATCGGGTGTATAGGTGCATTATCGGTGGGATTTATTGCTTTTCATAGTGAAAATAACGAGAATTGGAACAATAATTACGTCGGAAGGACATTTTGTCAAGGTAAGTGTAAATATTATGTTTTATCGTTGTTCTATTCGAAAATATAAACAATATTCTATGAAACAAACAATTATCACAAGTGTAGCGTCCAAAATGGCGGCGAAAAACCAATTTGTTTTTTGTTCCAGTGTGTTTTTCTAGTGTGTTCATGTATGTGCGTTATGTGAGTTACGTTGTGTGTTATGTGTGTTATGCCGTTCGTTACGTGTGATACGCTTTTTGCTATGATAACACACGGGAATCCAGATAAGGGTTGGTTTATATTGGGTCCTTACCTATGAAATTGGCGTTCTTTTTTACGTGTTTTATTTCGTACGGAATTTATTTATTTCAATTTTAACTTCCAAAATATTTTTAAATTTCATTAATACATTATGCAACAAAGGTTTTAGATACAAATAATATGGTTCAATTTCTTACTTACTTAATGTTTAAAATTAAAGTGTGAACTCTTTTTAAGTGCTGCAAGTTCAAGTGTTTCAATTACGCAGAGTTTTATGAAGCGAACTATTTTTAAGTAACTAAGATATGTATAAGAAGTGAAGTGTCCAATATTCCTGACAGAATTTTGCTTGGTTTGCATTTGACGTTACTAAATAATCCGCAAAATTAAATGTATGAAAACCACCGTTTTCATAAAATTCTCCATATAAAACGCCAATTTCATAGGTAAGGACCCAATATTTGCATGCTTTAAATATAAAAAGCTAACATAGAGATTATCAGGAGGGATAGGTGTCAACAAATATAAATATGAATGTGTTGTTGGTTGCATGTCTGTTGCTTCTTCACGCTGAAATTATTTGACCATCCGATGGAAACCGCGGGAATAGCCGCAGGATAAGCTGCCTATTGTGTATGTACATCAGTGCTCGTACTGATGTACATACTTATTACTTGAATATAAATATCTGTTTCTGTTTGTGCTTCTGACAAAGGGTAATTTTTATCCCTTAAAAATAGGGCTGGTGTAAACTCGGGTGTCTAGTGATAATATGAAAAAATATTAGGCGCGTAGCATACCTATAATATACATTATAATTATGATTGTTAAGTTGATTCGCTTTTTTATAATAGTTTTTTTTTGATAAAAATGCCTATTATTTTCTTGTAACAAAACTAGAGATGTATTGCACGTTTTGATAAAAAATATATTCGAAATAACTAATTCACTAAAGGGGTTTTTTCTTTCTGCCGACGATATGAATTTTTAAAGTAATATTATATATTCATTTAAAGATGGCGCCATCCAGATCAGCTGAGCGGCAAAAAAATTACCGGGAAAGGCTGAAAACTTTACATCCAGAAAAATACGCAGAGGCTCAAAGAAAAAACGCAGAAAGAATGAGAAAGAATAGAAAAAAGATATCGGAATGTAAAGAAGAAGAAAAAAAAATCTTCGTCAAGAGTGGAGAAATCAAAAAAAGAAGAAAAACCTTGCTTTGATAAAAATATATTGGTAAACATATAGTTTGATTAGTTTTATTGCTCTAGTGCAATATTAAGAACAATAATTTAAGTTTTATTACCCTTGTGTTACCTGTTTGATGACTAAGTACTTAACTTACATATATTTTGATAGACTTTAGTCAGTTTGTATCATACGAGTATCAAGCTTAGACGTGCCATAAACTCATAACTAAGGTCTAATTTCTAAGAAGATTACTTGTTTTTTTTTTATTCATTTCATTTATTTGTATGTGTTTGGAAATAAATCAAACAAGATTAATTTTACGATGTTTTATTCGGATAAGTACCAGTGTCCAGTTCCTAGATCTGTGTGTACGTTAAACAAAGTAGGTACAATCTTATCAATAAAAATAAATGGTTAAAAAAACAAAAACCCATGCATTTTTGGAAGCGGGTTTTTGTTTTTTTTAACTTTTATTTTAGTTTATATTTTTTTGTGATCCTATTTATTATGCTGTTATATATTCCCACTTCTCAATTAGTGAGAAACTATAGAACATTTCAGGCTCGCCGCAGGCAACGCCGCGATAATATCATAGTCATATTAAAACCAAAATGTGCTCCCTCATAGTCGCTCAAATATTTTAATAGAGATATCTTATCGCCACCCTTCGAATAGGTACCGTTAAGGAGTTCCGGTGGTCATCTGTGGTCTTCATCAGTTCCACTTCACCAAATAGTACTTTTTAAAAGCAAATGCACCAGTTACAGTGAAAAATACCATCATCAGATCCTGACGTGTTGACAATGGAACCAACTAGAAAGTATACCCATTCAAAAATGAAAAAAAAAACAAATCGGTCCAGTGATCTCTGAGTAATCGGGAAACATAGGTACATAAAAAAAACAAAGATCCCCACGAATTGAGAACCCCTTTTTTTGAAAATCGGTTAAAAATAAAAACCGACATGTGAACTCATCTTTAGAAATTTCGGCTACTTTCCAGTGTGTTAGTGTGTTATGTGTGTTACATGTTCCAGTGCGTTAAGGTACAAGTTTTGACGGCCATACCCATATTGAAGTCGGAGAACACGTTAAAAAAAATCTTTCCTCCCCCCCCCCCTCCCCTCCTGTGTGTGTCCCCAATGGATAAAAGGTTTTTTTATAAAATTATCTTATTTATAAAACAGTATTTAAATTTGTTGATCGGGTCTATAGTTTTTAAAATATGCTTACATTCATTAGGGTAAGTACAAGGATTCAACCAACTTAATAAAATATAAACTATCAGTCAAGTTCGGGAAAAATAATAGTAACTCCCACTCGCAGGCTTCCCCCCGCATTTACAAAGGCCAGTACTGAGAAGCCCTGACTTCCTATTTTGTCATCGACCTGTAATGCAGCTGCGACATGAATTGTTTTTAACTACACCGTATTGGAGTAGGTACTACCATCATCTTCTCTCTCCCATCCCCAATTGTCGAAATAAGGATATTCAGGATACCTACTCAGGGGACCGGTTTTTTACTTTTGAGCGCTCGAAATTAGAGTCGACTGATAGAAAATAATAGCAAACGAAAATATGTCCCGAATATTTTCGCATGATTTCACTATCCCGTATTTTTGAAGTCCTTACTCGAAAAAGATAAAGATAAAAGATATTTATTCAGTAAGTAGGCCGCACGGGCACTTTTACACGTCATGAATCTACCAGACTGATCGATTTCATGTTATGTATATTCACGCGTTTCGTTGTACCACGTTGTACGCAGACAGTCGATGATTACTGGGTTTTTTTCATTATGCTTTAAATATAAATCAACATACGAGATAATTAGAAGTAGTTATTGTGGCATAGTAGATTGATAACCAAGGGTTGAAAGTGACCCATTTCACCCGAGATATTTCTGGCGCTCGAACGATGTGAGAGCGCCAATAGTTCGAGGGGAAATGGATAATTTCACCCGAGTTAGACACTCTAAATTTCATTTCGACTGTGAGGAAAGAGGAGGAATATATTCGTGACGTAATAAAGGTAAAATTTCTTGTTTCGAATGGATGTTCAACCTCCAGTGTTGTATATAAGCTCCTTGGTCGTGACCAACTCGATTAAACTTTTCTAATTATATTTTCTAGATGGCCATACCGAAACGTGAAGAAAAAGTGTCACGCTATGCTATTATGGCATTATGGCGGGCAGCAGAATAGATAAATAATTTAAGATTTTCTGTAATTGCGAAATATTTTTTTCGCAATTACCAGTCGTAAAATTATTTTTATATGAACCTATAGATAGATCGTAATAAATACGTCTTTTAACGTATATCCGAATTTAGATATATATGAAAAGCTTTTATTGTAATAATATGACGTAGCTAAATTATCTAGACTCCGGGCCAATGGTAACTATTTAAAAAAAAAACTTTCCACCCTAGGGTTGAAAACGCAACTTTCCACCCGGCTATCTACCCATTAAAATTAAACTTCCCGAACAGGAGATATGAAATAGTTATTTTCACCTCAGCAGCTCAAACAAGCAGGATTTGCTGCTTAAAAACAGTGAGCAAAATTCTATTTTGCTGCGAGCGAGAGGCAAAGTAGCTTTTTAATTATTTTTTTTAAATGCCGTGAGCAGTGCTGGGGCTACTCACAACATTCGAAAAAATTGAACTTCACTTTGTTCTGTCACTTTCACTTCGATAGGAAAAAAGCGAGAGATAGAAACAACTTGATTCGAAGTTCGATTTTCAAATTCCACACATAGTAGGCCCAAAAAGAAACGCACGTTCGGATGCACACATAACCGTAAAATTGCAAATAAAACTATCTGTTAAAGTTTGAAATGTGTTTATTATAACTATTTTATACAGTAGGTACAATAATTTTTTTTATTTAATGTTTTGAAGACAAAATTAATGAAAAATAAGAAGTTTATCATGTATCTACATAATTTTGTCATCGTTTTAACAATCTTTAATTTCATGACATAAACCGCGGGGGCAGTTTCAGAACGCATTTCAAAAATACCGGGATTATTGGTCAAGTTGGGTAAGTGAAACATACTTTATTTATTTCTAAAGAAAATCAAGTGGATTTAATAAAATGTTAGGTCTATCACAGTAGCAATATAAGTTGTATCTTTGCAAAACTAAGACGATTTATAAAATTAACAATATATTATTCTAGATGCCTTCAGAACAGACATATAAAAGAAAATGTACGCACACACAAAACTGTTTCACTTGCCTCGCCGTTGGGGCAAGTGAAACAGTCGCGTTTGTCGTTCAGTACTTGCACTAAAAGGTATTTCAGATGCAAAAGTACTAAAGTACTAAAGTTATTAAGCTATTTTGATCCTTGCAACATTGAAAATAAGGTGATTTTTGTATAGAAAAGATAAAAACGTTATTTTGGGGCAAGTGAAACATATATCCAAAACCAGGGGTACTCAAATTTTTTTTTTTTTTTTTTAATTTATTATGCCAAGGATACACATTGAAAAAACATTTAAAATAGTTTCGCCAAACTGCAAAGCAGTTTGTTGGCGAAGACAGCACTCTTTTTTTTACATTTTTACTTTAAATTAAACAAGATAAGTAAACACCAGGTTTGTGCGACTTATTACCAATTTTACCAAACGATGTAAAATGTTAACCAATGTTCATCGACTTTTAGTTTATACATTTTGACAGCTGTTAACACTCTCATCGTCTGTTAACTGGTTGATTTAATAATGGACTTTGAATTAAATAAGTATCGGTTTTGGAAAAAAACGTGGCATTTATTGACTTATAATCATAACAATCAGAAAAATTCACGAGACGTTATTTTAGTACTTCTAGATCTTCCACAGAAATTAGGAATTTGAAAATAAATTAAAGTTAAGTATTTACTACTTAGCATTTTTTCAAGTTAGAAATTCCAAAGTAATGTATTTAAAATAAACTAAAATACAAAAAAAAGACAAAAACACTGTATGAACGGCAAGTTTACGAAAAGTAGAACGTGATGAAAAATGTTTAGAGCCCCTGAACTGGGGTAAGTGAAACATACATTTCACTTGCCCCGGCCGGCACTGTTTCACTTACCTCAATATGTAAATTTTAAGTTATATTTTTCTTCATCAAATCCTGGGTAAATCTGTTGCTTTTACGTAAAACAAATACACACAGGTGAAAAAGCAATTAAAAGTTATACTACTTACATTTTTTACCGCTCCGTAAGTCAGGTTTTACAAGTTAAATAATAAGTAACTTGACGATGGGTTGAACTCGCTAATATTTTATTCACAGACTAAAAATTTGCAATGGTTTTTTTACTTTACCCGCAAACCGCATCGACATCTCTTTTTTGAATCCAGAACTATTATGACAATAACTGCTTTACCGAAAAGTCTGTGCTTTATTAAAGCTATTATTTAAGAGATATTTGAAAGTGTTCCACTTCCCCCGGTGTTTCACTTACCCAACTTGACCTTACTTAAAAAAAAAAAGTAATGTAATATAAATGACGATGTATTTTTTGTTAATTTGTCCGCCATAGCCAATAGCCATAGACAAGGCCTAGTTAGGTTTTTTTTAAAGCCACAGACTACATAAAGCTGTATAAAGTTGTATTTGTGTATACGGCATTATCAAGTTGAGTGACAGGTTTTATCTGTTTCATGTATATTTTTTCCACTTTTTATTTCATTAGTATTTTGCAAAAATGCTTGTGATTGATGCATAATATGCGATCGTGTCGTTATTTATTCGTGTATTCACCAAATGGTCACAACGGAAGACCTGCGTTGGCCCTACCTGCTTCACGCTGTGTTATTCTCGCTGCTGAGGTGAAAAGTTGTATGTCTCACACGAGACCAAAGTTTTTTACGTCTCGTATCTTTGAATCCCTCGCTACGCTCAGGATTCTAACCTAGAATCACTCGCTACGCTCGTGATTCAATAATAGAATCCTTCGCTTACTCGGGATTCAAAATCATCACTCGCAGCAAAAACCAACTTTGCTCTCTTGTTGAACAATAGTTAAGTTAATTAGTTAGTAATTAGTTTAGTTAATGTTTTTAAGCAGCAAAACCTGCTTGTTTGAGCTGCTGAGGTGAAATAGTTATTTGTTCAACAAGAGAGCAAAGTTGGTTTTTGCTGCGAGTGATGATTTTGAATCCCGAGTAAGCGAAGGATTCTATTATTGAATCACGAGCGTAGCGAGTGATTCTAGGTTAGAATCCTGAGCGTAGCGAGGGATTCAAACATACGAGACGTAAAAAACTTTGGTCTCGTGTGAGACATACAACTTTTCACCTCAGCAGCGAGAACAACACAGCGTGAAGCTGGTAGGGCCAACGCAGGTCTTCCGTTGTGACCATTTGGTGAATACACGACTAAATAACGACACGATCGCATATTATGCATCAATCACAAGCATTTTTGCAAAATACTAATGAAATAAAAAGTGGAAAAAATATACATGAAACAGATAAAACCTGTCACTCAACTTGATAATGCCGTATACACAAACACAACTTTATACAGCTTTATGTAGTCTGTGGCTTTAAAAAAAACCCAACTAGGCCTTGTCTATGGCTATTGGCTATGGCGGACAAATTAACAAAAAATACATCGTCATTTATATTACATTACTTTTTTTTAAGTACAATAATCCCGGTATTTTTGAAATGCGTTCTGAAACTGCCCCCGCGGTTTATGTCATGAAATTTAATATTGTTAAAACGATGACAATATTATTTTTCATTAATTTTGTCTTCAAAACATTAAATATTTTTTTTTATTGTACCTACTGTATAAAATAGTTATAATAAACACATTTCAAACTTTAACAGATAGTTTTATTTGCAATTTTACGGTTATGTGTGCATCCGAACGTGCGTTTCTTTTTGGGCCTACTATGTGTGGAATTTGAAAATCGAACTTCGAATCAAGTTGTTTCTATCTCTCGCTTTTTTCCTATAGAAGTGAAAGTGACAGAACAAAGTGAAGTTCAATTTTTTCGAATGTTGTGAGTAGCCCCAGCACTGCTCACGGCATTTAAAAAATAAAATTAAAAAGCTACTTTGCCTCTCGCTCGCAGCAAAATTGAATTTTGCTCACTGTTTTTAAGCAGCAAAACCTGCTTGTTTGAGCTGCTGAGGTGAAAAGAATATTATTATTTATTTGCAGAATTCTTAAACCAATTAAAAAAAAATTCACTACCTACCTATTAAAAACTAATAAACATATTACGTCGTTATCGCGGGGGCCAGAACAAATCTATCAAAGAACACATACCTATAACAGAATGTCTTGTCTAAATAAACGGAATATTCTGCCTATAGATTATAAGCCTCCAAGAAGTTCTTCATATCTAGCACGAAATTTTCACTGGAAAAGGTCAATCAAACTTCTCTTACACTGAGTAAACGCCTACCTTAAAGTCAACATGTCAACTTGATTAAATTTGTTTTATGTCAAATCAAGCATTGTTCCTCACAAATAGTTTAAATTTTTAAATATGTTGTCTATTTGCACTCTAATTTAATTTAGATAGGTTGTTGTATGTTTTTCGAACATATCAAATCAATCAAGAATGACAAATGTCTTAAGTAGCAGGAAAAGTGACTAAAGAAGTTAACGTTAGGATTCCGTAGCATTTTTTTTTAAATGTGTACTACTAATCAAGTTAAGTACGGAGGTAAGAAATTATAATGAAAATTGATATATTTTGAAGTCGTAGGTATAAACGTTTCTAGATACGAGTGTCACTTCTGTTATTGCCTATTTGTCATAATCATAATCTTTCAGTAGGTACTAACCCCGCGATAACGACGTATCCTAAGAAATGAAAAGTTTAGTCTGCTATGATTCTTTGTGTATGTTATTTGAGGTTTGTTTGATAATGAAACATCTGTGGTTTGTGTTTGTTTTGTCCTTTGACTTTAACAGATCTGATGTCAAAACTTATAATAAGTACAGATAGAATTGAAAACGAATGGTGTGGACCACTCGTTATAAATTTTCTATCGCTTGTAATACAAAAATACGTTTTCACCGTGTTTTCTCACTTTCGAGTGAAACTTTCGAGCGCTCGAATGTCAAAAATCGCCTTCACCATAGTATAACTATAGAAGACTATTCTGTCTTCAAACAAAGGTACATCGCGCGGCTTGCATGTGTGCGTAACGCCGGTCGTACGGCGGTGGGCGGGGCGAACCTCCCGCACGAAACTACAAATACAGGTGACATCAGGGTGACTAGACGGTCCGCGGCGTGTCATTGCGTTCGGTCACGTTTGGTTGTAGTGCGCGTTAAAACATCGAGCGACAATGTCTTTGCCAAAATGTAGAAAATATTGTTCAGTGTAAGGGTGTCTAAATAATGGTATCCGAAATCCGGAGCTATCGTTTTCCAACATACCTACCTTTGGAGTCGGAAAGGTGATTACCTACATACCTACTTAGAGTTTGTGTTGTGAACAATGCTGTTTGTTTTTTGATATTTATAGCTTATAGACGGTTATAGCACTTGCAGCTTTTGTTAAATCTATTTTATTATCAGTAGACCCCGGATTCCTGTCGAGATGACGTCACAATAGGGTAATTTGGGGAGCAAATGTAACGGTGGCATAAATGATACATAAAGAATAAGATATGCTAAAATATATATTCATTTCACCAAATATTCATTCAGTACATGTAATAGTAGATCACAATGTAATATATTAAAACTAACTTTATCAATTTATGCAATCTATACTAACCACAGACCATATAGACGCCGCAAACGCGTTCAATTGTATGGAATCCGAGCGTGTCAATTTTTATATGCCTACTATGACGTCAGGTAAGCAATTTAGTGATGTCCAATACTACCGCCGCGTTAAACCGATTCAAAGGCGCCGCCGACCGATTAGTACTCAGTAGGCCTTTGCGGTGAGAGTATGTACGCAGCCCGTCCGCTTTAGTTTACTTTCTGCATTTTATTTCAAAATTCAAGTAAGTAACCTATGAATTTACGTTAATAAGTCTGATTTAAGCATACAAAATGTTCCGTAATAATAAATCAATATTTTTATGATTGAATTTCTATCGATTCTTTTATCGATCATACTTTGAGTTTATAGACAGACAATTTTTTTTTTTTTTTTTTTTTTTTTTTCTTCCGTTTTCTAGTGCGATCTGTCCTTTTCTTTGGGACAATGAGCTCTATTTTGGTGGTGTTGATGCATTTGGATATCCTGTGGAGTATGCTCCCATTGCAGCATCTCACTTTTTCTTTTCTCTCTTTTTTGACTCCTAGACTGTTAGGTCAGCTGGGATTTTGCGTTTTAGTCTCCTAGGCGGAGGTTTGTCAGGCATAAGATGAAGCACAAGGCTGTTTGGGTGGATCTTGAGGCGGTCTTTGTATTTTGTGCTATGGCTTTTGATCTCTTCTTTGACCAGGGGAATCCCCAAGTCTCGGTGTATGTTGGCATTGGTAACATACCATGGGGCATTAGCTATTTGGCGTAAAACTTTATTCTGGAACCTTTGTATAATTTCTATACCTATTGGAGTTAGCAGCAGTGCCCCAGAGTTGAATACCGTAAGTCCAGACTGGTTTGAGTATTGCTTTGTAAATAGCTAGTTTGCTTTCTAGGCTAAGGGCAGATTTTCTGTTTATCAACCAATTCATTTTGGCCAGCTGAAATCCCAATTGTTTACGCTTGGTAAAGATATGTTTTCTCCAAGTTAGTTTGCGGTCGAGGTGCATGCCAAGGTATTTTGTGTCTTCTCTCTGTGGGATGACAATGCCATTCAAAGTTACAGGAGGGCAGGTTTGTCTTCGTGTTGTGAAAGTGACGTGTATGGACTTGCTTTCGTTTGTTTTTATCCTCCATTTACTAAGCCAAGCTTGGATGGCTGTTAAGTTGTCTTGTAGCAGTTCTGACGCTCTCGTTGGATTATCGTGGGAAGTTATAACAGCTGTGTCATCTGCGAACGTGGCTATTGTCGTGGAGTCTTTTGTGGGTAGGTCTGCAGTAAAGAGAACGTACAACACGGGCCCGAGCACACTTCCCTGAGGAACGCCGGAACCTATTTTAACCATTTTTGATTGAGTTTCGCCTAGTTTAACCGTGAAACACCGATTTTCGAGATAAGATTTTAAAAGCGGGTAATATTTATGTTAAATGTTGGCTTTTAATTTACATAGCAGGCCGTCGTGCCAAACCTTATCAAAGGCTTGTGTGACATCTAAGAATACAGCTGAGCAATATTTCTTGGCTTCCATTTCGTTACGTATCTTGTCCACTAATCTGTGTATCTGTTCAATGGTAGAGTGCTTTTCTCTGAAGCCGAATTGGTGGTCAGGTACAGCTTGGCGCAATTCCAATTCGGGCAAAAGGCGCGTTAGCAGTAGTTTTTCAAAGACCTTTGATGTTATAGGAAGAAGGCTGATTGGTCTGTATGAACCCGCGTTATCTGCAGGTTTGCCCGGTTTTGCAATCATGATGATTACGGCAACTTTCCATTGCGGCGGGAAATAACCAAGTCTGAGTAAGCTGTTAAACAGGTGAGTGAGGAAAAGAAAACCTTCGCGGGGAAGCTCCGATAGACACTTGGCTGTAATCAAGTCGTACCCCGGTGATTTTTTAGGATTCATTTTATTGCAAATACATTTGACAACTTCTTCCACTGTAAAGGGTTTGATTGGCAAGTCCATTTGGTTTGGATAGTCCTTCGCCTTCAGCATGTCCTTTTCTTGGTCTTCTGTAATGATGCGGGCGTTTGGTTCGAAGACTGTGCTTAGATGAGCAGCAAAGGCAGATGTTTTCTCAACTTCAGACCGAGCCCAGTTTCCGTCGGCTAATCGTAGAGGTGATGATACTACCTGTGGTTGTTTCAGTTTAGCTGTGGCTTTCCAGAGAGAATAGTTTTTGTCCGCTGTTGGTGAAAGATTACTAAGGTAGTCGGTCAGATCCTTATCCTTGTCTTGTTGTAGCATTCTTTTGAGTTTTTTAATCGCTCTATTTAATTCGTTCTTTGCTAAAGGGGATCTCGTGGTTTGCCATTTATGACGCAAACGCCTTTTGTTTGCGATTTGTTGTTGGATGAGTTTGTTGAGTGAAGGCCTTGGAGATAGAGACGGGGGTGGAGTTGACTTCCAGGCACTTTGTTGCACACATGTGTTGAAGTGTTCAACAGCAGCAAGTGTTAGACAGACAATGAGAAAGCGATTTAAAGATTACAAGTTAGAGATTGTTTTTTTTACACGATTGCCCAATAGAAGGAGGGTAATGTTTTTATAACAACAACCTTTTAACGGTGCAAAACTATAGTTCATTTCAAATGGGAATAGACATAAGGAAAATAGATATTTTATAGTGCATTTTTTTTGGATAGCATACATACGCATACGTGAAATATGGTTATTAAATAAATGCAATTTAATGATTGCATAATAATATTCTTCTTCGCTTAATGTCCTACTGATACCTACACGTATAGTCAACAATCAAATGAATCTTGCTATGTTTGCTAGGGAACCAACTTTTTTATTCCCTGTCGCATTAATCCATTTTTCTTTTAGTATTGGATCATTAGGGAATCTGAAATATTTTTAATGTAAAAGCAAAACATTTTTGTATAGTAACTAGCCTTAATTATCATTGTCTGTCACAAAAATCGATTGTAAATCGAATTGCACAGTGATATTGCATGGAACATCGCAGTGTACAGCACTACTCACTTTAAATCGACAGACAATGAGAAAATCCCTACCACCACACAACGAGAACATTTACGTAAAAATCGTTTGCTTCACTGTCCATTGCGGTCTACAAATAATATGCCTTAAGTATAGTATAAAGTAGAAGCCGCAATGGATGGCGTGCTTCGAAAATATACTATGTGTGTAACTATTTTGATAGAAACGACACGACATCACTCCAAGTTGAAAATAATTAAATTTAAATTAAATAAGGCGAAATTTATTAGAAAAAATACTTACTTATGATAGGAAACGTCACCGTTTACTCGACTTCCCACTCTTGTTGAATTTAAACAATTTATTACGGCGCAGTGAGGCATTTTCTAGTGCAGCAAAAAACGTCTGACAGTTAGGACAATAGGAGCGCGACTGAGCGGCAAATGGTGCAACGCACTACTTAGATACACGCGAAGTACAAGCATTGGCGGCATCAAGGTTTATCTAGGTCTGTGATACTAACTCAATAAAGTTTGACCTTAGATAATGTCTATATACATATGGATATTTATATTGACGTTACCTTGCTCAGCGTTTCGAGCTCTATTGATTAGTATATTAAAAATTTTGACATTCGCAAAAAAATGGTATTTAGGTACTACACGAAAAAAAGTCGCAATTTTTACCACATTTCATCTTCGAAGGGTCGATACACCAAAAAATAATGAGTAACAGTTTCGTATTAATGAACACCAAAGACATATTTTTATCTTGTCTTATCTAAATAAATCCGTATTAATTATTACCGTTCCATTTGCTACCCAAATGACCCTATTGTGACGTCATCGCGACAAGAATCCGGGGTCTAATTTATCAGCGTGACATTTTGATTCGTTTCAAAACGCCTAAACTGTGGCAAAAAATTAGCTTAGGTAGGTACAACTGTCCAGATTTAATAAAACCTGCCAGTGATTAAGGCCCGTATTAATAAACTAATCTCAACTCTAATGCTCGTCTCGAGATGCGTCAAAAATGACAGTGTTCTATGGTTTGACGTTTACTTTGACGTATCTTGTGACGGGCATCTCAGCCAAGATGAGTTTATTAATACGGGCCTACCTAAGACTGCGCCGAGCAAACGCCGAGCGTCCAGTGGCGCCCTCATTACTATTATTGTGTTTTTTTTTTTTTTTATAAAAGAGGGAGGCAAACGAGCATGCGGCTTACCTGATCGGAAGTAATCACCACCGCCCATGAACACCGGCAACTCAAGTTGAGTTGTCGGTCCGTTGCCGGCCTTTAAGGAAAATAAGAGCTCTTTTCTTGAAGGACCCCATGTCATAACTGGCAGGAAATATCGCCGGAGAGAGTTCGTTCCACAGTTTCACCGTACGAGGTAAAAAGTGCCTAGAGAAACGCACGGTGGAAGAACGCCATTCATCAAGGTGATGTTGATGGAACCTGGCCCTACGACGGGTGGTACGGTGGTGGAATACGGCGGCAGGCAACAATGCGAATAGTTCTTCAGAACACTCCCCGTTATAAAGCCTATACAGCACACAAAGTGAGCTGATGTCCCTCCTGATAGCAAGTGGATCTAATCGGACAGAGATCACTGGGTCGTTGACAATCCGAGCCGCTCTACGTTGAATCCGGTCAAAAGGAAGAAGAAAGCATTGCGGTGCTCCAGCCCAGAGATGAGAACAGTACTCCATATGCGGCCGGACCTGAGCCTTATAGAGTTGGAGGCAGTGGACAGCTGTGAAGTACCGTCTCGCTCTACTAAGCACGCCTAGCTTCTTGGAGGCTAATTGTTGTTTTCTAATTAACTAAAGAAAATAATTTCCTTGCAATCAAACGATACGTTTTTCTAGTGCAAGTAAAAACACAATGTATGGTATACGTAACAAGCTTTAATAACAATTACCCTTTGAGTAGTCAGCTTAACGGAAAAAAGGTGGCCTCTTTTTTCCGTTAAGTTGATAACTCGAAGGTGAATTGTTATTAAACTATGTGATATACCCTATAAGTTGTGTTTTCATTTGTAGTACAAAAACCTACCGTCTAATTTAAAGAAAATACTTCAGTTTATTAGAAAACACAATAAAAGTTATGAGGGCGCCACTGTACATCCGGCGTACGCTCGGCCAAGTCTTAATGTAAATACCTACTCAATTAATTAGGTATTTCGTACCGGCCCGCCTATACCTATACCTACTTAGTTGAAATATATACGTAGGTATTAAGCAGGTAGGTAGGTAATTCAAGTTATTGAGTGTGACGTGACAGGTAACACGTGAGATGACAAGTGACGACGTGGATGGCCCAGGTAGTTGGTAGTAACTAAGTAGTGACCCTGCTTACGAAGCTAGCGGTCCTGGGTTCGATTCCCGGTCAGCGCAAGTATTCGTGTGACGAGTGCGAGTAGGTATTTGTTTCTAACTGAGTCTTGGGCGTTTTATATGTTACCTATCTAGTAATTTTAAGTATGTAAGTATGTATCGTTGCCTAGTACTCGAAGTACTATTAGTAACTTTTCTTTTCTTAATATACCTATACCTAGTTTTTACAGAACATTTAAATGGAAATTGCATATACAGGCCTTGTGTAGTAGAGAGTTTGAGATATATCTATGTAACCTTCTTGCAACTTAAAAAATATGTCAACCGCAAAACTTTGCGTTCTCTGTCTGTGCCGTAGTAGAATCGCACATAGAATATGGATTAATAGCATAAATGGGCGTACATCTAAAACACAACTAGATATGGTCAAACTGTTACGAATATGATAAGTAAAGCTATTATTGAGCCATAAACAGAAACAGTCCTGTAACAAAAATTATGAAAGACTGTTTAAAATACGCAATATAATATTACCTTACCTACCAGTTAATGAAAAATTTAAGTTGGGTACTGATAGCCTGTCACAGCTACAATACAGACCCCTTTTTGCATAAAATAGACATAAACACAGTCACAAGGAGAAAACCAAAGTTATTTGCCGACATGTTTAGCCCTGTTATTTACTATGGAAAAAATGTACATTTGAATATCTAATCCCTAAAATATGTAACTCCTTGCCCGAAAAATTGTTTGTGGAAAAAGTTAAAACGAGTACG
This sequence comes from Acleris laterana, assembly GCA_963966035.1. NCBI lineage: Eukaryota > Metazoa > Arthropoda > Insecta > Lepidoptera > Tortricidae > Acleris > Acleris laterana. The sequence goes on from OZ014438.1 coordinate 47,174,885, forward strand.
TTCAAGAAAAGTGTCAATTAGATATATTATTAGATAATTGTGGTCAGGCGTGATTAACATAATAAATAATAAAATAATAGTTATTTGTTCAACAAGAGAGCAAAGTTGGTTTTTGCTGCGAGTGATGATTTTGAATCCCGAGTAAGCGAAGGATTCTATTATTGAATCACGAGCGTAGCGAGTGATTCTAGGTTAGAATCCTGAGCGTAGCGAGGGATTCAAAGATACGAGACGTAAAAAACTTTGGTCTCGTGTGAGACATACAACTTTTCACCTCAGCAGCGAGAACAACACAGCGTGAAGCTGGTAGGGCCAACGCAGATCTTCCGTTGTGACCATTTGGTGAATACACGACTAAATAACGACACGATCGCATATGCATCAATCACAAGCATTTTTGCAAAATACTAATAAAATAAAAAGTGGAAAAAATAAACATGAAACAGATAAAACCTGTCACTCAACTTGATAATGCCGTAGTGCAAACACAACTTTATACAGCTTTATGTAGTCTGTGGCTTTAAAAAAAACCTAACTAGGCCTTGTCTATGGCTATTGGCTATGGCGGACAAATTAACAAAAATTACATCGTCATTTACATTACATTACTTTTTTTTTTTAAGTACAATAATCCCGCTATTTTTGAAATGCGTTCTGAAACTGCCCCCGCGGTTTATGTCACGAAATTAAAGATTGTTAAAACGTTAACAAAATTATGTAGATACATAACTTCTTATTTTTCATTAATTTTGTCTTCAAAACATTAAATAAAAAAAATGATTGTACCTACTGTATAAAATAGTTATAATAAACACATTTCAAAGTTTAACAGATAGTTTTATTTGCAATTTTACGGTTATGTGTGCATCCGAACGTGCGTTTCTTTTTGGGCCTACTATGTGTGGAATTTGAAAATCGAACTTCGAATCAAGTTGTTTCTATCTCTCGCTTTTTTCCTATCGAAGTGAAAGTGACAGAACAAAGTGAAGTTCAATTTTTTCGAATGTTGTGAGTAGCCCCAGCACTGCTCACGGCATTTAAAAAAAATAATTAAAAAGCTACTTTGCCTCTCGCTCGCAGCAAAATTGAATTTTGCTCACTGTTTTTAAGCAGCAAAACCTGCTTGTTTGAGCTGCTGAGGTGAAAAGGGTATTTTTTTTATCAGTGCACAAAGGACACCGCACGGAAAGTATGGAAAAAAAACATCGGTGAATTTTGATAAAAAAAATATATGTTACGCGCCTTGATCGATATATAAAAATACTTGGAGGGCAATAAAATCCTATGACTAGTTTTTGACAAAAAAAATATTTAGTGAAAAATCAAGGGAATTCGGTTCCATAGAAAAATGTATGAAGGAAAAAAAAAAGTGTTCTGTTTTGGACAAAAAAAATATATGTTTTAGAAACCATTAAATTGATCAACTTCATCAAAAATACTTCTTTAAAAAAGAGTTTGGTTTTTAAGTTATAGCGTTTCATAAAAATAAGTAAAAAAGGTCTTTAATTTTTTGTTTTTTTTTTTAATAGGTAATATTTCCGTTTATGGCGATAGTAAAAATAACTAAAAACATACTGTGTGCATCTTTTTTACTTAAATAAGTTTTGTATCACAGTCACCTATTCTTCAGTATTTAGATTTGAAATGAATTTTAAGGAAAAAAACTTGGTTTTTCGTGTTTTTTTTTTTAAACCGATCGGTGAAAAATTGTGCAATTTGAATATTTTATAACTTGTGTTATTGTTAACATAAATCATTAAAATTCAAACATATTCTATGAACGGTTTAAAAAAAAAACACGAAAAACCAAGTTTTTTTCCTTAAAATTCATTTCAAATCTAAATACTGAAGAATAGGTGACTGTGATACAAAACTTATGTTAGTAAAAAAGATGCACACAGTATGTTTTTAGTTATTTTTACTATCGCCATAAACGGAAATATTACCTATTAAAAAAAAAACAAAAAATTAAAGACCTTTTTTACTTATTTTTATGAAACGCTATAACTTAAAAACCACTCTTTTTTAAAAAATTTTTTTGATGAAGTTGATCAATTTAATGGTTTCTAAAACATATATTTTTTTCGTCCAAAACAGAACACTTTTTTTTTTCCTTCATACATTTTTCTATGGAACCGAATTCCCTTGATTTTTCACTAAATATTTTTTTTGTCAAAAACTAGTCATAGGATTTTATTGCCCTCCAAGTATTTTTATATATCGATCAAGGCGCGTAACATATATTTTTTTTATCAAAATTCACCGATGTTTTTTTTTCCATACTTTCCGTGCGGTGTCCTTTTAACATATGATTTTGTATCGTTAATATAATATATTACGACGGTAAAATTAGTTTTCTTGTTTTTTTACTTTAGCCGACAGCGTCATGTCATGTCACTACAATTTTTGCATTAAAAACAATTATTTTAAAATGGGATAAAATCTCTCGCGATGTCTTACGAATATTCTAATGTACACCGTGTCCAATAAGTTCGCATACAGTTTAGATTCTCAATAAAATAAATGTACGAACAGTTAATACAATGAAAACTATATTTTATTAATGGCTCACTTATGTACAATATTTACAACAAATGTTTCGGAATAACTCCACCTTTAACTTTTTTTACTAGCTTTAAACGTTTCTCAAATGAATCACACACGGCACGCACCGCTTCCATTGGTATTTCATCCCAAATATGCTCGATAACCTTTTTGAAATGATCCAGGTTTGCGATTTTATAATCATGTAGTTTCGAGAGCATGTACGACCACACGAAATAATCTAATACATTCAAGTCCGGAGAACTGGGTGGCGATTCATGTTTCGGCAGAAAATCGGTCAAATTAGCCTGACACCAAGCTTGAACAGCGTTTGCCGTGTGTGAAGGAGCTCCGTCTTGTTGGAAAACATAATATTCGTTCTCAAACATCCTTTTTAAATTTGGAGCAACAATTTTCTCCAAAACCTCGGATTTATAGTATTGAGCATTGATTTTAACGCCTTTATCGATAAATACTAGAGGTAGTTTACCCCGCTTACAAACTGCACCCCACACCATCACCGATGGTGAGCTCTGGAACCTCGGAACATTTTTCTGGTTGTCCAGAATGTCTTTTATCATTGGTGCCCACAATCGATCATTTTGGGCATCATGAGGCTGTTCTAACACGCACAGTTTCTCGTCAGAAAATACAAACTCATCCCCTGCGTGCCAACAAAGTATTATATTGGATCTTTGTACTCTCTTTTTCTTGGTCGCTTCGGAAATGCCATGAACTTTTCGTTTTTTGTAGGCATGGCATCCAAGATCCACCCTCAAAATATTGAGTACCGATTTTTTTGAAATTTTCAGGTCAGCAGCCAATTTTCGGATAGAACGGTGTATTTTCCGCCGAAGTCGCTCTCTCACAATCTTTACTACTCTATCGGTTCTAGCTGAACGTGGCCGACCGGATTTTTTCCTGTCTTCTACTGAGGAGGTCTTTTTATACCTTTTGATTGTGGTGTAAACTAGATTGCGTTTAATTCCAAGGGGTTTTAAGGCCTTGAAGATAGCACCTGGGCTGTCGCCATTGCTAAATTTTCTGATAATCGTTTCACGAAACTGTTTCATCGTGGATTAAAAGCAAACTACAAATGCTTGACGTTTGAAACGATTGTATTTTGTTAACGACAGCATACTTTATAAATTAAAATAAGGATTCGATGGCCTGTAGTCTGTATGTCTTTAGGGTTAGTGCAAAAATATGTGTATTCGAACTTATTGGACACGGTGTAGAGTATTATGGAATGGTCCGTATGTACATTCTGAGCGGTGATAGTTTAAGACAGGCTCAGAGGATGTACCGAGACGAAACTTTACCTCGACTTCATAGCCAAGGATACGTGGATCCACCAGTGCTCAAACAGTGATTTAACATGCCAACAATTCAGGCCGCCAATAGCAGACTATTGGCATGCGGCCAGTTTACTACCCCCCGGCACGCTGATGGACGTGGTAGACCTCATTTGGCGTTGGAAGTTGAAGATGAAATCTTCGAATTTTTCGAACATGACCCAAGGGCCAGTACTTATGACGCGGCACGTCGTTTCGGTGTAAGCCAGTATGCAGTGTGGAAGTTGTTGCTGCTGTGGAAGAATCGGGCATTATTGGGAATAAAATATTAGGACCCTATTTTATCGGAGGCCGGTTGACCGGAGGAACCTACCTGGATATGTTACAAGGTATAGTGAGCGAGTTAATGGAAGATGTTCCGATAGCCTATCTACGAGATTTTTACTACCAGCATGACGGTGCGCCACCCCACTATGCAAGTGATAGTTTACTTAATGATGAATGACATGGCTTGTCAAGCTGTAGGTAATACAAACACTGTATTGATATTCGAAATTTGAAATTTCGCTTATTAACTTACCCGACAACACCCCTCTCCTCGCACCCGTGCTAGAGGGTCCATGAATAGAATATCGTTAAGTTAGTGGAATCATTGAATCCGCAATATCTCTAATATTTTTTAAGCTAGAGTTAAAATAACATAACATGTGTTATTGATTAATAATAGCAAATATTAAAATTTGTGCACCTATTAATAAATTACCTTGTATAATGTATAAAGCTTGCAGAGCGGTGGGTACTTATAGGTCTCGATTGGCCTGTTTCACAATCGACGAGTAAATTTGTCTGTCATTTAAAGTTGGTTCTCTCCTTGTCTATTTTCAAGTGTAAGACAGAGAAAGGGCTCAAATTATCTCGCAGATGTGGTTTGCTTGTCGATTGTGAAACCGGCGGTAAATATAATAGCATGAATATAAATTAGCCATATGTTTTTGATACAACTGTGTATCAAGACCAATTTAATGCACTGCCAAGTGCCAACAAACTGTTATGCATTTTGGCAGTATACTATCATATGTAAACATAAATGTGTCTTCATGAGTAAATGATTAATAAATGATTAATAATAATACTATTTACGTATGCAGATACCTACATAATTATAAATAAAATCGTCAAAACTGCACTCAACTCCTGGGTAGTGATTCTCTCAACAACGACGGTCGGACGGACGATCGAGTGAATGTCCAAGCGGCGAGTTTAAGTAGTCCCGTCAGTGCGAACAAAACATATTTAACGACTACTTAAACTCGGCTCCGTGATTTCGCTCGTTCGTCCGACCGTCCGTTGTTTTTGAAAGAATAACACACCTGGACAATTGCTCCTTAACCTCGTGAGGCCCACGTCAAATTTCGTCAGTTCGAAAAATAATCTTGTGTCAGTCAACTAAAGTCAAGTCACTTTGACAAATGTCCTAAATTTAGGACGTTGGGCCTTACGAGGTTAAGACATTTTTTATGCTTTACGATTTAACTATATATTACCTACTTACTATAAAGACATGCTACAATATTGGACGTGAAGATTATCCAGACTATTTACCTATTACAACATCATGAATTCATGACATTAAGTCGTTTTACAGCCCAGTAATTCCGTCTACTATGGCTTATAGCAAAGAGATCGTTTTATAGACCTAGACATACTACCCGGACGAATATACAACTAAGGTGCTCTGCTCGCCAAGGCTAAATGCAAGGCCTTCAGGACCGAACCTGTGGTCATGGATGGAGGGTTGGCCGTAGTTAAGATCTTAATCTCAAATATTGTATTTTTTCATTTCAGGTACATGATGTGATCCAGAAGACAATGAAAACACCGGTCGATTAATTTATTTCCTGTAGCGTTTTTATTATGACCTTATTTAATTTGAAGTGATCATACGAGGACACGTTTCAATAAAACTGACAGTATCAAAGAATCGCGTTTATTTTTCTTAGTAGTTCGTAACGTCATGTAACAATAAGGTCGATTTCCCCTTGCAGTAAATTGAAGGTGACTGATCATTGCTCTCTTTGTCATCCTTACTTGGTTGTGTTACATGAATCGGTCAAAGTCGGATATATTCGTATGTTAAGACTGCGCCGAGCAAACGTCGTCGAGCGTCCAGTGGCGCCCTCATTACTATTGTGCTATTATTGTGTTTTCTCATTAACTAAATAATTTCCTTGCAATCAGATGATACGTTTTTGTAGCGCAAGTATAAACACAATTTATGGGATACGTAACAAACTTTAATAACAATTACCCTTTCAGTAGTCAGCTTAACTCGAAGGTGAATTGTTATTAAACTATGTGATATACCTTATCTATCAGTTGTGTTTTCATTTGTAGTACAAAAGCCTACCGACCAATTTCAAGAAAATACTTTACTTACTTACTAGGAGTAGATTCGATTTCAATAAAAAAAATTGGCACTTAGAAAATTAAGTCCCTACCTATGTCTATATATGGAGAGGCCATTTTCGATCCACAGTGTGTCGTTGCGAATTTAGCTTTATTAATTTCCTATTATTTTGTTCGTTGATATCTCGTTGATATCTCTAGTTTAACTTTCTGCTTGTTTGTTTTTATTTATAAGTATATTTTTTTTAATTGTTGGCTTATGAATGAAGTACCATGACCAAACTTATGGTCGCGTTATTGAGCAATTCCCGTTCAAAGATAGTTTTGTGACCAAAAACCGATAAGGGAAATGGCGGAATGTTATACATAAAGTAAGTACTTATACTCGTGTCAAATATGTAATAACTGCACAAAATTTTGGTCGAGACATGGCGCTACGAACTTTTAAAGATGGTTTATTGTCAACAAAAAAACGATTAAGGTAAGTTCTAGTTGTAGGTACCAATGCCGAATATGTAAAAACTGACCAAAATTTTGGTCGCAATAGGGCACTATGACCTTTGAAAGATATTTTTGTGTCCATTAATACTTGTGGGAAATTTAAAATTTCCTTATCTCCCAACACACCTCACTTGTGCATTTCACGGTAAGTCGACATTTGATAACTTTTATTTGAAAGCACAGTGTTTTGTTGCCGTTTAAGGTATTTATTATCATTGATAAAATACTTGGTGGTTTATGGTGATACGCCCGTTCAAAAATGTTACTCTATTGTGACTATATTGATAATTTATCAATATAGTCACAATAGAGTAACATTTTTGAACGGGCGTATCACCATAAAACCACCAAGTATTTTATCAATGATAATAAATACCTTAATGTTACTCTATTGTGACTATATTGATAATTTATCAATATAGTCACAATAGAGTAACATTTTTGAACGGGCGTATCACCATAAAACCACCAAGTATTTGGTTAGTTTTTACATAAGTAATTGGATAAATACCACCTAGGACTTCCTTTACGTACAACATTCAGCCATATAACTTATCGTTTTTTGGTTACAAAAGTATCTGTGAACGGGTTCTATAGGTAATATTACAACGCAACCAAAATTTTGGTCTGTTTTTACATATCTGGCATTGGTACAACTAATACTTATTTTATATACAAGATTCAGCCATTTCCCTTGTCGTTTTTTTGTCACAAAAGTATCTTTCAACGGGTACCTACAGCGCCATTACGTAACCAAAGTTTTGGTCAGTATTTATATATTTCGCATTGGTAAAACTATTACTTACTTTATACTAGGGCTTGCAAATATTCGAAAACTTCGGTATTCTAATATTTGAATTTATTTCTGGTACTATTCGAATAGTTAAAAACTGTTGTAATAATCAAGTATTTTATTGCCTATGTCTTATTTATACTCTAATTTATCTGTATCCAAACTAAATCCAGTTAAAATTTATTTGATTTTGATATATGGCACTAAACTATCCCAGACTTACAAAAAATTGGAAAATACTTAGTTGGTGGTTAACAACAAAATCAGTCTTATAAATCGAGATCTTACTCAGCAATAATAATATTTATAATAAAATCAAACAATCAATCAATAATAATCTCTCTTTTTTAAAGTTACTTACTACAAATAAGTTGTAAATTGTACCGTTATTTTTGGATTTTCATAACAAAACGTAAAATTCAAATTCAAATTTATTTATTTCAGAAAATTCAAAACATACCAAAAATAAATACCATAAATATCTATATTCTTTTTTTTTCTTTTAAAGCTTTTAAAAGAAAAAAAAAGAAATAAGAAAAAACCGGCAAAGTGCGAGTTGAACTCGCGTGGAGAGGGTTCCGTACCACGTACGTAGTAATTTATTTCTCGTCGAATTCTTATAGGTTTTCTGTAATCTACAAGAAATTAACTATATTTTGTATTTTTTCATAATATTAGGCTCAGCAGTTTCGGAGATCAGGGGAAGACGGGGAAATGGTCAATTTTCGTCTTCTTTCATGAATAAAATCAAAACTATTTATTTTTTTAATTAAAACAAAAATATATTTGAGATCTTCATGACGAGGCCTTTCATTTGATATGTACGTACAGTAAGGTTTGCAATTTTTTTTTTATTATCCTAATTTGTCTCCCGAAAATGACCTATATTTAAAAGAAAAAAATACTTTGCACAACTGTGTTTGGGTCATCAATTTACATATGTGTACCAAATTTCAATTCAATTGGTCCAGTAGTTTCGGAGAATTGGCTGCGACAGACGGACGCACGAGTGATGGAGTGATTCTGTAAGGGTTCAATTTTTTTATTTTTTGATTGGAACCCTAAAAATAAAGATAATTTGAAGTTATCTGAGTTATGAAATCAGATCAACGATACATTGCACAAAAATAAAGATACTTTATCGTCTAACTTTGACTCGTTCGTTAACGTTTTCCTTGGAGGTGGGATTCATATCGGGTCGGGCGCACCGCGCACATCGCGAGACTTGCTCGCGAACTTCGAAGGTTGTATTTTGTATGCATCTAATTCTGAGTTGTTAAAGTCTGAGTCTGAGAAATTGGTTGAATGTTCGAATATCGCCAGTAGGTATTATATCCGAATATTCGATCCAGTTTGTTATTAGCAGTGATCGGGGTTTTGGATGCGACTTGGGGTGAATGACCTCAATCATTATGCTAGTATGGATATGCCGCGGGATTCCGGGCTTTCGTGTGGTTTGATAAAGGACATATGTTTCGTCATATTATTAGATTACATTATTGATAAATATTATTTTTTATTACTTTTGGTCTCTATAAAAATTGGTCTCTAAAAATCTAAAAAATAGATTACAATAGCATCAAGGTTGCATTTAAATGTGTTTATTACTTACTCTTGAGTTTATCACAGTAATGGGAGTTCCCGGTGCAATCTGAGGTGATTGACCTTAAATATTATACTAATAATGAATATCCCCGGGATCCCGGGATTTGTATTAATGTTGGAGGATAATTAGGTATTTTATTTTATTTTACATGATATTAATCGAAATTACAGGTCAACGTTTGAAATAAACGTTATTATTATTGAAAAAATATAGCGGGATTATAGTCACATCCATACTATGATTACGACTCGAAATCCCGCGAATTGCATCCAAAACCCCGATCATTGGTTATTACAATTATTCGAATATTCAAATGCAAGGCTTACTTTATACACAACTTTCGCCCATGTCTCCTATCGTTTTTTTTGGTAACAATAAACCATCTTTGAAAGGTCATAGCGCCATAATGCGACCAAAATTTTGGTCAGATTTTGCATATATGACATGAGTACAACTAGTACTTACGTTACGTAATAACATTCTGCTATTTCTCTTATAGATTTTATGGTCAAAAAATATCTGAACGGGTATAGCGCCATAAAGCAACCAAAATTTCGGTCAGTTTTTACATATTTGGCAATGGTACAACTAGAACTTCCTTTATATAAAACATTTAGCCATTTCCCTTATGGTTTTTTGGTCACAAAACTATCTTTGAACGGAAATTGCTCCATAAGGCGACCGAAATTTTGGTCAGTTTTTACATATTTGACACGAGTACTACAAGTACCTAGGTACTTACTTTATATTCAACATTTAGGCATTTCCCTGGTCGTTTTTTTTTGGGAACGATAAAATGTTTTTCTGGCGCCATATTAGATAACGCTACCACTGTGCGCAGGCAGACCGACATATATTTGGAGTCAGGGAGTTGCCCTCTATCCTGTCAGCCTAGCATAATCCATTTCCGAGATTGTTCCCAGTTTTGTTGTGACCTTCTAGACTAGGTAGGTATATTATATCGATTAATAACTACATATTTATTCCGTGGTAAAGAATAAAACTGACTGTTTCGTAATTGAAAACACAAATTGAAAAATAATAAATCTGTGTAATAAATAGCCTTCACCATAGACATGTCTGTTGGTACCGCAGCTGTTCGGTGCACATCTATGAACCTATGATAATGACACCCGCATACTATAGGTACCTAGTAGAAATTACTTCAGAAATGTAACTTTATTTGCGATGTTTTTCGAATGCAAACTTGTTCCGAATAAAAAAATATGTGCAAATTGAGGCACTAAAACACATGATCGTGAAGTTGACCGCCCCAAAACGTTTGCCCGCAAATGGCATGTCTATATCGTTAGTTCATCGTTAGTTCACGTTTGTTCACTATATAAAATCGTAAGGACCCGACTCCAACATATATTTTTTTTAAAAACAAAATGGAGGGGGCCAGCTTCACGTTAACCACCCCAATCCACTTTAATGGTTTCTGAGGATTGATATCGGTAGATATTCGTTAGTTCACGATCATTAACACAAAAATATCGTTAGGACCCGATTATAAATAGGTTTTTTTTTTATTTAACTGGGGAGGCTAACTTCACGCTTACCACCCCAAGTAAGAATAACTAAAAATAACTATCTGGAAGCGTTAAGCATCGTTAGTTCATCTAACTTCAGGCATTTATACCGTTAGGATCTCAATAGTTTTCTCAGAAAAAAATAAAATCGAAAATTGCAAATTGGCTGTTTGGATATTCGGGAAAAATTATAAAAGAAGTAAATTAATCGGATCCTAACGATTCCACTGCCTGAACTAACGTCTAGAGACGTGGCTGAATCGATTGAGGTCGGTGTCTTGCGGGCAAACGGCCATAATCGATAGAAATCTTGAATTTAATTTTGTATGAAAATCGCAGCGGGACGGCTAGCTTCACGCATACCGCCTGAGCCAGCCCAGCCGCAAATTACATAAACTAGCTATGAAGGCACGTAAAACGTCGACCATCGTCGTTTGTTCAGGCATTTATACCGTTAGGATCTCAATAGTTTTCTATGAAAAAAATAAAATTGAACATTGCAAAGTGGCTGTTTGGGTGTTGACGACAGACTTTGTACGGAGTTAAATAATCGGATCCTAACGATTCCACTGCCTGAACTAACGTCTAGAGACGTGGCTTAACCGATTGAGGTGGGTGTCTTGCGGGCAAACGACCATAATCGATAGAAATCTTGAATTTAATTTTGTATGAAAATCGCAGCGGGGCGGCTAGCTTCACGCATACCGCCTGAGCCAGCCCAGCCGCAAATTACATAAACTAGCTATGAAGGCACATTAAACTTCGACCATCATCGTTTGTTCAGGCATTTAAACCGTTAGGATCTCAATGGTTTTGCCAGAAAAAAATAAAATCGAAAATTGCAAAGTGGCTGTTTGGATATTCGGTAAAAATGATAAAAGAAGTAAATTAATCGGATCCTAACGGTTCCACTGCCTGAACTAACGTCTAGAGACGTGGCTGAATCGATTGAGGTGGGTGTCTTGCGGGCAAACGACCATAATCGATAGAAATTTTGAATTTAATTTTGTATGAAAATCGCAGCGGGGCGGCTAGCTTCACGCATACCGCCTGAGCCAGCCCAGCCGCAAATTACATAAACTAGCTATGAAGGCACATTAAACTTCGACCATCATCGTTTGTTCAGGAATTTAAACCGTTAGGATCTCAATGGTTTTGCCAGAAAAAAATAAAATCGAAAATTGCAAAGTGGCTGTTTGGATATTCGGTAAAAATGATAAAAGAAGTAAATTAATCGGATCCTAACGGTTCCACTGCCTGAACTAACGTCTAGAGACGTGGCTGAATCGATTGAGGTGGGTGTCTTGCGGGCAAACGACCATAATCGATAGAAATCTTGAATTTAATTATGTATGAAAATCGCAGCGGGGCGGCTAGCTTCACGCATACCGCCTGAGCCAGCCCAGCCGCAAATTACATAAACTAGCTATGAAGGCACATTAAACTTCGACCATCATCGTTTGTTCAGGCATTTAAACCGTTAGGATCTTAATGGTTTTGCCAGAAAAAAATAAAATCGAAAATTGCAAAGTGGCTGTTTGGATATTCGGGAAATATGATAAAAGAAGTAAAATAATCGGATCCTAACGATTCCACTGCCTGAACTAACGTCTAGAGACATGGCTTAACCGATTGAGGTGGGTGTCTTGCGGGCAAACGACCATAATCGATAGAAATCTTGAATTTAATTTTGTATGAAAATCGCAGCGGGGCGGCTAGCTTCACGCATACCGCCTGAGCCAGCCCAAACGCAAATTACATAAACTAGCTATGAAGGCACATTAAACTTCGACCATCATCGTTTGTTCAGGCATTTAAACCGTTAGGATCTCAATGGTTTTGCCAGAATAAAATAAAATCGAAAATTGCAAAGTGGCTGTTTGGATATTCGGGAAATATGATAAAAGAAGTAAAATAATCGGATCCTAACGATTCCACTGCCTGAACTAACGTCTAGAGACGTGGCTGAATCGATTGAGGTGGGTGTCTTGCGGGCAAACGACCATAATCGATAGAAATCTTGAATTTAATTTTGTATGAAAATCGCAGCGGGGCGGCTAGCTTCACGCATACGGAATCGTTAGGATCCGATTATTTTACTTCTTTTATCATATTTCCCGAATATCCAAACAGCCACTTTGCAATTTTCGATTTTATTTTTTTCTGGCAAAACCATTGAGATCCTAACGGTTTAAATGCCTGAACAAACGATGATGGTCGAAGTTTAATGTGCCTTCATAGCTAGTTTATGTAATTTGCGGCTGGGCTGGCTCAGGCGGTATGCGTGAAGCTAGCCGCCCCGCTGCGATATTCATACAAAATTAAATTCAAGATTTCTATCTATTATGGCCGTTTGCCCGCAAGACACCCACCTCAATCGGTTAAGCCATGTCTCTAGACGTTAGTTCAGGCAGTGGAATCGTTAGGATCCGATTATTTTACTTCTTTTATCATATTTCCCGAATATCCAAACAGCCACTTTGCAATTTTAGATTTTATTTTTTTCTGGCAAAACCATTAAGATCCTAACGGTTTAAATGCCTGAACAAACGATGATGGTCGAAGTTTAATGTGCCTTCATAGCTAGTTTATGTAATTTGCGGCTGGGCTGGCTCAGGCGGTATGCGTGAAGCTAGCCGCCCCGCTGCGATTTTCATACAAAATTAAATTCAAGATTTCTATCTATTATGGCCGTTTGCCCGCAAGACACCCACCTCAATCGATTCAGCCACGTCTTTAGACGTTAGTTCAGGCAGTGGAATCGTTAGGATCCGATTAATTTACTTCTTTTATCATTTTTACGGAATATCCAAACAGCCACTTTGCAATTTTCGATTTTATTTTTTTCTGAGAAAACTATTGAGATCCTAACGGTATAAATGCCGGAACAAACGACGATGGTCGACGTTTAATGTGCCTTCATAGCTAGTTTATGTAATTTGCGGCTGGGCTGGCTCAGGCGGTATGCGTGAAGCTAGCCGCCCCGTTGCGATTTTCATACAAAATTAAATTCAAGATTTCTATCGATTATGGTCGTTTGCCCGCAAGGGCCGCAAGACACCGACCTCAATCGATTCAGCCACGTCTCTAGACGTTAGTTCAGGCAGTGGAATCGTTAGGATCCGATTAATTTACTTCTTTTATCATTTTTCCCGAATATCCAAACAGCCACTTTGCAATTTTCGATTTTATTTTTTTCTGAGAAAACTATTGAGATCCTAACGGTATAAATGCCTGAAGTTAGATGAACTAACGATGCTTAACGCTTCCAGATAGTTATTTTTAGTTATTCTTACTTGGGGTGGTAAGCGTGAAGTTAGCCTCCCCAGTTAAATAAAAAAAAAACCTATTTATAATCGGGTCCTAACGATATTTTTGTGTTAATGATCGTGAACTAACGAATATCTACCGATATCAATCCTCAGAAACCATTAAAGTGGATTGGGGTGGTTAACGTGAAGCTGGCCACCTCCATTTTGTTTTAAAAAAAAATATATGTTGGAGTCGGGTCCTTACGATTTTATATAGTGAACAAACGTGAACTAACGATGAACTAACGATATAGACATGCCATTTGCGGGCAAACGTTTTGGGGCGGTCAACTTCACGATCATCTAAAACACAGATTTATTATTTACTTACTTATTTGCTTAAATAGTCTTAAAATGTAACCGAAAATATTCCGATTACACAGGTAAAAAAAAACCGGACTCGCGCACCGAGGCTTCCGTACAAACCCAGTAGGTATATAAGTAAAAGTTCACCCATCACGACAATCGAGTCATAGTTTGGTATTTTTATTGTCATAGTTGAAAGTAGTTACGAGTTTGAAAATATGCGGCTTAAATTGCCGTTTCTTTTGATTACGTTGACATAGAAGTTTGATTTTGTTACAACTTAAAGTTATTATAGACCTGAGTATTTGATATAAATTTCAGCTTGATACCTCCACACGTTCCTGAGAAAAAGGATCTTGACAGGACGGACGGATGGACAACAAAGTGTTTGTATAAGGGTTCTACTTTTTCCTTTCGAGGTGCAGAACCCTAAAAACGCCAAAATTGACTTATCAAATATGTAAGTATGGAAAGTGGGAAATCAAAGACTAGTAAATACTGTATCAAGGTTTATTTCACACTCTACCACAAGAAAGTATTATTTTTGTAGAACTTACTATTTTATGGCCTTTATGCAAAAATCATCTCTTCGCGTCTTTTTTTGGTCACAACTGTGCCAGGCTTATGTTGAGCTTCCGGATGATTCATCAATTCTGGCGGACATGTAGAAACAGAACTTTGAAGCAATACTTGTTTAAGGTCATAGAATAATGCTGAATCCTCTTTGGTCACAAAAGAAACTGCTTTACCTGTTTTACCGGCACGGCCTGTTCTACCAATACGATGAGTATAATCTTCTATTGTCTTTGCCATGTCATAGTTGATTACCATACTTACGTCTTTTATGTCTATACCACGACCCGCTACATCAGTGGCTACTAGAATATCCTTTGAACCATTTTTAAGGCTGGCTAAAGCGAAATCTCGTTGCTCTTGCCCCTTTCCACCATGCAATGTACATGCATTAAAGCTGAGCTTTTCAAGGCCTTTAGCTAAAACATCAGCTCCCTTCTTTTGGTTTACGAAAATGATTATTGGTGGTTCAACATTACGTTGCAATATCTCAGTTAACTTTCTGCGTTTCTCATTTTCACCCACCATGTATACTATCTGTTCTGTTCTATCCACAGGCTTCCCTACAGACCCAATGTAGACAATAGCTGGTCTCCTAAGATAACTTCTAGCTAAGCGTTCAACAGCCGGAGGCATAGTTGCAGTGAACATTACAGTTTGCCTGTACTTCTTTTTTGTATTGTAGTTTGCCAACAAAATTGCAGCATCTTCAGCTGCATCAGTGTCAGGTTTTACGTTTGACACCGGCATGTATTCAAGAATCTTTTGAACATCAGGTTCAAACCCCATATCTATCATACGATCAGCTTCATCCAGCACTACATAAGTGCAACGGTTCAGAACCAAGTACCTATTCTCTAGTACATCAATAAGTCGACCTGGAGTAGCAATGACTATCTCACAACCCATTCTAAGCTTAAATCCTTGTTCTTCTCTAGAGAGACCCCCAACTACTACCACTGATGTGATCCCTAGGGGGATACCAAATTTATTTGTTTCTTCTTCTATCTGTTGTGCCAACTCACGTGTTGGTGCCAAAATAATGGCATAAGGTCCTTGATCTCTATCTTCCAAACGTTCACTTTTCGGAAGAGATTGAATCCAAGTGAGCAATGGAATTAAAAAAGCCAATGTCTTACCAGAACCAGTTTCAGCCACACCAATAATGTCCCTGTTTTGTAAACCAATAGGAATAGCTTGGCGTTGAATTGGAGTTGGGCTTTTATACCCAACTTTGTTGATAATGTCCATAATATCACTATGGAATCCAGCTTCCTTCCAAGACCGGAATGGATTGGGGATTCTACCACCTTTAATGGTTATGTTGTAATCTTCTCTGAAAATTCTCCAATCCCTTTCAGTCATTTCATCCTGATCTTTTTCAGACCAATGTCTATCATCCCATTTTTGCTTGTCTTCTTTCTTTTTAACTTTTTTGAGACGTAACTTCTCCTGTTCCTTTTCTAATTCAGTTCTACGTTTCTCTAAAAGATTTCCATAGAATTTACTGTGATCTTTTTTTTGAGATTTTATATCAATACCAGCAATGTGCCCACGGCCAAAGAATTGAACTTGGTGCCTGTCTTTATAAAGAGTATTATAGTCATTTGATGTGTCTTCAGAAGCATCCCAATCAAATACAAATTTACGGTCATTTAATCTCCGTACTCGCCTTTTCTTTTTCACTATTCCTAGATAGCGGGCTTTAATAGCTTCTTCTTCACGTTCTTTATCCTTACTCTTGCCATGATCTTCAT
This sequence comes from Acleris laterana, assembly GCA_963966035.1. NCBI lineage: Eukaryota > Metazoa > Arthropoda > Insecta > Lepidoptera > Tortricidae > Acleris > Acleris laterana. The sequence goes on from OZ014438.1 coordinate 47,191,509, forward strand.
TCTTGTCTTTCTTGTCTTCTCTGCGATCAGTGCCAGATTGTCTCTCTTGATACTTACGCTCTCTCTCCCTATCTCTTTCCCTCTCCCGGTCTCTATCTCTGTCTCTTTCTCTCTCCTCTCTATGCTTCCTATCTTCATCTTTCTTCGAAGGTCCTGTAAGATCAATTGTTGTTATGGAAGGTTTATTGACATTGGCTCTTAAAGACTCTACTTGTTCACGGCGTCTTTCCAAAGCAAGCGCAGCTCGCTGTTCTTTAGTAAGAAATACAGGCTTGCTTCTTGCCTGTTCTTCAGCCTTCTTCTTAGCTAACAGTTCCTCCAACGACAGGGGCTCACGTTTAACTGGCTTAGTAGATTCATCTTCTTTGATAAAATCTTGTGCTTTTTCATACTGTTTTTCTTCTTCTTTTTTCAATTTCGACTTTTCTTTGTCTTCATATCGTCTATCTTTTTCTTTGTCTTTTCCGTCACGCTTTTTAGGGCTTCTAGATCGAGCGCGATCTTTCTTATTGGGGCTCCTGGAACGTCCTCGATCTTTTCTACTGGGGCTACGGCCACGTTCAGATTCCTTTCTGACTGGACTCCTAGACTTTTCCGTTTCCTTTCTAGGGCTCCTGGACTTTTCACGACGTTTTGTTTTTTCACGATGTAAATCTCGGTCATCGTAGCGTTCTCTGTCACGCCTTTCTCGTGAACGCGACCGGCGCCGCTCCGGACTCCAATCGACCCCTGTTGTCGGTCGACCCATCAAATCGTAAACGTTCTACTAGTTAATAACCGAGTGTGCAACTTTTCAGCCAGAATTCTGCCAAACTCCTAGGTTATTTTATTACTTTATTACAACATAATTTACGTCACTCATAGACAGATTTTTTTTATTATTATGAATTGAAGCTTTGGCTACTAGGCCATTAGCTTAAACCTCACGGCACAGAGTACTTTTTTTTTATTTGTCCTTGACGAACCATTACGAACAGGCTAAGGCCAAAAGCTATGCTACCTCGTCTTTAGTAATTAGAAGAACACACCAAAAAAAAATTACTGCTTGCTTTTACATTTTTATTCGAAAGAATAGCCTTTTTTAAGGATCTGATTTGAAGCATTTCATGATTAAAATTGTAATTGTTATTTAAAGTAATTTATCAAATAAAACTAACCTCTCCTACTTACTGTATTAAAATGGTGGAGCTATTTTGAAAAATGGGTATACTTCGTCTAAGATTCAGAGGCCCTACTTTGGAACTCTAAGTTTGAAGTTACATTAGCGCCATCCCTGTCACTCGTCATTCCCATGCGATTTAGTCTCAAGTCGAGAGAAAGAGATGGAGCTAACGTAACTTCGAACCTTCGGTTTTCAAAGTAGGGCCTCAGAAAGACTTTTTTTTACTATCTGTGGTCTGTTTTTAAAGTCTAGTAACAAGAAGAGACAGAGCTGTCAACGGTTGGAAAAGGGACTTAACGGAAAATATAACGCGAATAAGAGCTTGTACCGACTATTTAAAGAGACAAAGCGAAGTAACACTATGACGGTGGATTTTTGGTGAAGGCTTGGTTATGTTGATTGTATCGACGTCATTGTAAAGTTGAAAAGTGGAAAATTATAATACAGTTGTATGCCGTGGCCATGTTTTATTTAATATAGATAGATCTTCACTAATATAAGTTTCAAAAACTAATAATAATTCTGAGCATGATATATTTAAAAACTGTTTATAGCGTTGGCTGAATAGTTGACACTTGTGCCTGCGTGGTTTCGAGGAGGCTCTTAAACAGAAGAAGTGACAGAACTGTCGTTCTGTTGTGCCGGTTGGAAAAGGAAGTTAACGGAAAATATAATTAGTACCTACTTACTTACTAATTCCATGGTCCAGTCATCAGAATTTAAAAAAGTGGCCGCCTTTTTGAACTTTTTAGTTACAGAACCGATTTATTTGAAAATTGATATAAAATGAGGCTTCCTGTGCACATCGATACGAATCCGTCATAGAAATTTAAAAAAATGGCCGCCATTGTGAACTTTTTTGTTACTAAATCGATTGCCTTGTTCCTAATTTATGATGACTAAATTGATATATACAATACATACAGTCCGTGAGCTCCTAAAAGAACCTTCGGATTTTAGAAGCATACTTCGGGTATTGATGATGACACGCGATAGTGATATTATGCGGTTCTGTTCTTTAATCAACTTGCAAAACTTTTCGAAGTTACCGTAAAAAGTTATTCAAAGAATAACCATCAGTACAAAATAAACCTTACCGTAATAATATTACTTTTTGTCATGTTACAAATAAAACAAAATCAGCATTTTCGAATTCTTCCTTCGTTAATTTAAATAAAGAACACCCCGCTTTCACACGATATTTTTGTTTGGAACTATATACCAAGAGCTTGTTATATCTACCTGTGGATTCTTAGAAACTACATTTATAGGTTTATAAAAAAAAAACGTAATAACGGAAAAGACATGTCTGGAGGCGGTTAGAACATTAAAAAAATGTATATTCCTACTACACGAATCTTTCCGATTTCCCACGAAACCCGAAGGTTTGAGCTCACGGACTGTTATGTACATAATATCTATTCATTCCGTCACTCTTGTAAACAAATCAATTTACCATTATTACTCCATATTCGCGTACTTTTGAAGGTTGAGCATGATCATATTATCTATTTATACACTTAATCATTGTCCTCATGTTTATTTCGAGGTAATAATCTCTATTTAATCCTGTATTTTTTGATGAAAAACACTCTCAGTTAAACTACCATGACACTGACTGAAGTCTGTATACATTTTACTTTTTCGAAATCATGTTCCAAATATATTTGACATGAAAATGAAGTGATGGTTGATAGATTTGATTGATAAAAGAGGTTTTTGGTCTCTGTCGCACCCAGCATAACCTTTTTAGGGTTCCGTAGTCAAACTAGGAACCCTTATAGTTTCGCCATGTCCGTCCGCCCGTCCGTCCCCAGTCTAGCTCAGAGACTCATAGTACTAGAACGCTGTAATTTGGCATGAATATACATATTAGTCACGCCAACAAAGTGGTAAAATAAAATTTTGAATAATATTTTTTTTTAATGCACCTCTACACGTAACGTGGGGATGCCTTTTTTTTTCTTGCCTACCCCATAGTGTGGGGTGTCATTGGATAGGTCTTTCAAAAATATTGCGGGTTTATGACAACAATTTTTCGATTAAGGGATCCGTTTATGAAATATTAAGCTTTAAAGCGCTATTTTTTGTTAGAGTCAAGTGTCCCCCCCCCCCCCCCCCCCGCTACAGCCAAAACTACAAATACTAAAAATCTGAAAAAAATCTTCAACGAAAGCGCATATAACGAATTTAAAAGGAAAACTATCACGGCTAAGTAGACAAGATTAGTTCCTGAGATACAGGCGACTAAAGGGTTTATACCTATCAAAATCGCCTATGATAACTTTGATAGAAAAATTTGTTAACGGGGCGTGCAGGACGCGCGGGGGGAGTCTGTCCAAGTAACAAATCGAGTGACAGCCGCGCTCATAAGCGCGAGCGCCTAGATGCTGTTCGGACGTGCCCCGGAATGCTAACTACAAGTTTGCGATTTGCGATCTGAAAGTTTACAAATAATCGATTAGATTATTGATTTGAGTCGAGTATCGTTTGGAAAACTTAAAATTCTATTTACTGGCCCTTGTTTTTTTTTCAATTTCTATTAATTACTTTATAAAAGATTAAACTTTTATTGTAATTTAAAGTCGGTTTGATGCAGTTTAGATACCTAACTACCTACATAGGTATACTGATCTCACACTTAAAAGCTTGGCTCTTGTTTGAGATATGTATTATATACGAATTTATAAGAAAAAGAATCATTAGTAACAATAAGTAGACTTAATTAGTTCCTGAGATACAGGCGACTAACGGGTTTATACCTACTAAAAATCATCTAAGACAGCGCCAAATAACTATATAGAAAATTGGTTCATACATGTTGATTTTTGAGATAGTTTTTTGTGTTTGTCGTTACGGCTTCGGAACCCTACACTGAGCATGGTCCGACATGCTCTTGCCCGGTTTTTTAATAAACTAATTAGAGGTAAAAGTATTCTCATCAATATTTTCATCCTCTATCTAAAGACAATTACTGCCAGGCGTACTTGTTATTGTAATCGGCAGTCTGAATAGAAACAGACTTTTACTTACAATTTAGATAACACCTACGTTCGAAGACAGCTGTTGTCATGTCAAAACTATTTATTTACTAGTTGACTGTAATTCATTATTTTCGTTCTTTCTTCATTTAACAAAGAATTGAACTTGAACTTGACTGTAATTCTTAATTATAATGAAATTCCAACGCAAATGACATATGCCACTAAGCAAAGATCTAGCCAAGTATAATGAAATTAATATTATATTAATGAGCCCATTTTTCTTTTGAGTTATGTGTGATGAATGGTAATAATTTACGTGGTGAGGTTTTTCAAGAGGTTCAAAACCACGGCATCAACATTTATTGTAGAAACTCATGATTGGAAGTATGGAATTTCCTACCAATATATTTATGCGGTTGAGTTCAGTGAATCTATTCTAGAAACAAGGCTCATGCAGGAAGCGCTGAATCAATTAAGGTTAGGCTGCGTTTCCACCAGAGATGTGCGAGGATGCGTTGCGAGGGATGTGTTTGTCATGAACCAATAGGAACACTTCATTTACCTATCCTCGCTTAGCTTAGCTCTGGTGGACACAGCTCAGCAGAGCGAGGTTTTTGTACATACATACAAAACAAAAGAAGGGAGTGTGCGAGGAATGTGTTGCGAGGGATGTGTTGCGAGGCGGCGTCTGGCTCCGCTCCCGCCTCTCCGCAACCCGCCCGCTTGTTCAAAAAGAGCCCGCTACACATTCTCGCTACGCATCCTCGTACCGCTCAGCTACCTAGCACATCTTTGGTGGAAACATTCACACCGTTACACCTGCTCGTTACACAGCCTCGCACCGCTTAGCTGCCTCGCACATCTCTGGTGGAAATGCAGCCTTGGTAACTAATAAGCAGTAGCCGAATGCTTCAAATACCTACTCTGAAATAATAAATTTATTTTGTAGCGATTCTTCTCTTTTATATAAGCCATAAGGCGGTTTCGCCAATGTATAGTTATTTCGCCAATGTCAAGTGAATGAGAATCTAATCGGTAAATAATATAAATCAAAAGTAAAGGCCGGACATTTTTAATCGGCCATCTTACCTGCCCAAAGATTACCGGAAGCCTGCGATTGTAACTTGTTTACATTGTTTGAATCAATGATAATTATTTTATATTAAGATACGTCATGCCATGCGTATATGACCGCAAAACCGTCCCTCAAAAAGCAGGGTAAATTAGCCTACTGCTGTATACCGTTCAGTTGCGCCGCGGCCGCCGAGACGCACGCGTCAAATACACTTACATAATTTTATTTTACTATCGAAAAGCAACAAATATAAAATATAAATGATTAGAAATGCCGTCTTGTGTTTTTCGAGGCTGCCGAAATAACAATGGAACTATAAAAGGAAGAAAGGATGTCTCATTTCATTCGTAAGTAACGTAAGTATTTTTAAAATTTTGTTTTTTATCGGCGGATATTGTATATTTTGCACAGGCGTCACTGCCACCTGGGAAACATGAGATACACTATTACCCCCTTACTTATAAACGTGGAATAAGCTTGGAATAGTTTATGCCATGCTTTGTGTCAGACACTTTCTGTCAGATGCAAATGTCACAATTGACAACATTTCATTTTGGTGACACCTGCAATTGGGATTGTTCATTTTTTTTTATTTCCTCTAACTACAAAACCATTTGGAGTTTATCAGTCATAGAACCAATTTCTTTAATTATATCTTTAAAATAATCTCTGATTTTTGTTATTTTTGTAAACAAACTTATGACCTTTGTTTGACCTTCATTTTGCCGCTTTGTGGCAGAAATATTAGAATTCTGTGCCTTAAAACAAATCGTTGATTATTCTAGTTTGTTTATGCTCAATTGTCAGCTCTGATTTAAGATATTAACGACATTTCGTTCATTGTTTACGTTGATTGAATTCCTTATAATATTACTTCTCTGCTATCCTATTTGAATTTGTACACTTAATACAATGGACTATAAGAAGTGCTTTATTCCTACATGTAAAAATGACTCGATCAATAGCCCAAACAAGCTCATTGTAAGAATAAGGGAAGACCTAAAGAAAGAATGGTGTCGACAAGCTAACGTGGAATACTTCTCAGTTTACACCATGTATTGTTGCGAAGACCATTTTGATGTAAGTATTATAGGCGTTTTATTGTGGGTTGTATTCTATATTTAAAATAAATTTGTTTGCTCCCTTGTACTGACATACTTATCACTGTTAGTTAACTCATCTAAATAATAACAATTTTTACAGGTAAAGGAAAACTTAAGGAACTTCAACACATTTAAGTTGAAAAACCGAAGACCAATTTTTAAGACAACAGCCAAACTTCGTTTAGGCACCAATTTCGTGGATCAGGTACCTACTTATTTTAAAGTTATAGGTATTGAAGGGAAAGTCGTGGTAATGGGAATAATAGACACCATGTCATGTAGGTACCTACATATTGTGAATAGGATTTTAAAATTAATTATTGTTCTGTTTTTATAGTGTATAAGGTCAGGGTGGCCAAACCCGTCAGCGGGGCATTTCCGTCAAACGGCGTTTGCGGCTATTCAAACAACAGTACACGCTTACTGACTCGATCGTTAAAGCAGAGAGAAAATTTTATACCCGCAGTCAAAAATAGATAGCGCTGTCTAGCCAGTGAACGGAAAAAACCCGAAATCAAAGTTTAGTTGCGCTCTGAACTCGAACGCGAGTGTAGTGTGCTGCTGTGTTTCGTGTCGGTGCGATGTGAAAATATAAGTTTACGCCTTGGTAAGTATGTTTATTATATAGTTCGATATGCATGTTTGATGGTAGTTTTATTAATTTTCAATTATAACCTGTTGGTGAGAAACTATGGGTAGTTAAATATTGGTATTAACGAAATGATCGAGCAGACAAATCCGTCAATTGTGGAACGGGAAAAACCGTCATGTGCCGGAATTTCCCTATTTCATATATTGCCAACCTTTTTGATTACACTTACCTTAGAGTTGAAGTCTCAATTTAATGTTAATGTACATATTTATAATATGGTTTGTGGATATTTTTGACAAATAAGCCAGTAACTGGTTAGCTAAATTTATCAAGATAAAATCATACATACCTACTTACATACATACATATAATCACGCCTATTTCCCGAAGGGGTAGGCAGAGATCACGGATTTCCACTTGCTACGATCCTGACACACCTTTATTGCTTCATTCATTTTTATTACATTCTGCATACAAGCTCGTCGGTTTAGGGTACTCTTGACCAGACCTTTCTTCAGGATTTCTCCGATTATAAAGATATAATCATATTAACATTTTGTTTTGCAGGTAAAAATGGTGCGAAATTATAGAAAAAACGAGATCGACATATAGTAATGATGACTTACAAGCAGCCGTAAGGGCAGTTCGGCAGGCGGATTACCGTGTACCGTGCGGTGTAGCGGTGCCTCACTGCTACGTGAGTTCTTCGCCCAAAGGAAAAATAAGTACCTAACCATGTGTATAATTTATTTAAGTTTAATTTGCAGAGGAGCAAGTTAACTTTTTTATTTATGCTTGATTTTTTAAGACTGCGTGTGATAATAAGTATTAAAATTATTGATTTTTTACTCTGTATTTTTATTGAAGAATGTTAAGCACGATTCCAAAGTTAAATAATTAATTTTGATCGGTATTAGTAAAAAATAGCAGTATGATGGTAATCACGCTCTTCGATTGTTGAGCATTTAGGGTCTTAACTAAATTGGTCGTTTAATACTTACGCTATGAAATTTCCCATTTACTTATTAAATATGATTTGAAATTAAAAATATTGTCGCACCCATAATAACAATGACTTTGACACTGTACTTTTGACCTTACTCAACAGTGGCGCCGACTGGTGAGCACAAAAACAGTAGCCTATTATTTTATGATGTCAGTTGACGGATTTTCCCTAGGGTTTGGGAATTTGTTTAAAAAGGTTTCCTACTCCTGATTGTAAAAATAGGCCGGAATTGCCCCAAAAAAAAAAATTTGGCAATAAAATCTAAAATAAACCTTAGATTGAGTTCGCTAGACTTTAGTTTCGATTAACAGTTCAGCGGTATTTGTTCACTTGACGTATATGTTTGTAATACGTCACGATACAAGAGAAATCGTTGGTTGACGGAATAGCCCCAAACCGTCGGGAAAATCCGTCAACTGACATGTTTTTAAAAAAGAAACATATTTAAATAACCAGCAGTATTAGCAATATGTTATGAGTATATTTATATAGTTAAATAAATGCCCAATCTATTACAGTGATCAGGTTTATTAAAAAGTAAATATCCTCTTAGTAATGACCAGCCAAAGTAAACTTATCAAAAAGTATGACGGAAATGCCCTCATTGACCTTACAGCAATAACATTAGTAACCAAAAGAAATATTTTTATTATAGTTTTTAATTCAAATCCACAAACATTACCTATATACTTATATAATATTAGTATATAGATTTATGTAATGCTTTAATTCCAGGTTCCCAATGAATTGAATGAAACACAACCAAATGGTTCTGAACTTCTGAAAGTGTTACTAGACAAATCAACAGTAGCGGGTAACAAAAGGAAATATGATGATATAAACATGCCTAGCACGTCTGGTGTAACTGTTCCAGTCAAGGTATATTAAGATGTGACTAAAAAATTAAAGATCTTACACTGAGGTAGTTTCAACTCAGTTGAGGCCACGCACACATAACACTGTCATGTAATGACAACGAGATTTTGAAATTAGTGTTCTTATCTCGTTGTCATTACATGACAGTGTTATGTGTGCATGGCCTCAACTGAGTTGAAACTACCTATAAGATTGCGGTTGAAATAATACCTAATAATTCGCAATAATGTCATTGCCACATTCTATCCCCATCTACCACCACTATCCTTCTACCCATCCGTAAATTCAACCTTCTATCTAGCACTCTCATGAAGCACACATACTTATTGTAGTAAAAATCAAAATCAGTCCAGTACTTTCTGAGTTCAGCCCGAATATATTGATTAGAATGATGTGAAATGTTGGATTACAAATTAATTACTTGTCTCCAGGTACAGGTTGCTGTTCAAGCTTCTGTTAAAATGGTTGACAAGGTAACCAATACTAAAGTTAAGAAAACCACTGTTGGAACTGCAGAGAAATACATGCATTTGTCAGATGATTTATCGGCAACCACAACTGAAACGGCTTCCTTGTTTGGCTGCACTTCCGAAACAGAAACCACAGATGCTGCACCACATAGAGACTACCAAAAAAGGAAAATAATGTTGGACATGATCTTAAAGAAACCCAAAATGTATTTAGGCTTACCTAAACCGTACCTTTGGCTCATTGAGCACATAATCGAGAAAAGCTCACCTAAAATTGATTACCTTAGCGTAATTGTGACCTTGTTGAAAATAAGGCAGAATGATACTCTTGAACGAATGAGTGATCAATTAGAAATTTCCAGGACAACACTATCAAATATGATTCTAACTGGTGTAGAAACTTTAAGTAACTTCTTTCAAAACTTAATTGTATGCCCATCACCAAGTCAAATAAAAAAAAAATTGCCCTTAGTATTTAAAATAAGATATACTAATGTACAAATGATAATAGATTGTTTTGAAATACAAATTTCAAAACCATCCAACCCATTAAGCCAGGCACAAACGTGGTCCCAATATAAAAATTGCAATACAGTCAAATATTTGATAGGTTGTACACCTCAGGGACTAATAAGTTTTATTTCGAAAGGCTATGGTGGAAGAATATCTGATAAAGCGATTGTTGAAAAAAGTAACTTGTTAGATATTCTTCAACCAAATGCTGTTGTACTAGCTGACAGAGGTTTTAAGGAAATTGAAAGTCTTTTAAATTCTCATGGTGTTAAACTTTTAAGGCCACCTAGTGTATTCACTGGAGTAAAGCAGACTCTAACTGAATCCTTGCAAAGCAAAGTAATAGCCAGTTTGAGAGTACATGTTGAAAGAGTCATAAGACGTGTTAGAGAATTTTCAATCTTAAAACCACACTCGACAGTCACCTATAAATATGTGCCTTATTTAGATGAAATTGTGGTTATAGCCTGTGGATTAATTAATCTTCAAGGAGAAATAATAAAAAGTGCTTGATATATACTGTTTATTTCATTAATTCATCATTACCTATTTAAATAGTATATTTTTTATTATTTATGACATATAAAAATGTAAATTAAGGTGTAGGTATACACGTTAATTTACATTATTTAAATACCATAAACAATAAAAAATATGCCATTTAAAACACAAATCTTAAACCAAATGCTCTTCAATTTGAAACTACAAAATATGTTAGCTAACAGGAAAAGTTTTGATAAAATTTATGTTACTTATACCAAAAGCAGAACATTTTTTGGCAATATATATTTTTATTAGGTATATATTTCTAGCTTTTAGCACTTTTTAATAGTTTTGGAAATATATATCTTTCCCAAAAATGTTCTGCTTTTGACAAAACATTTGTTATATAAACTTCATCAAAGGTTTCCCATATTAAATTAACTTTTTTTGTAGTTTCAAATTGAGGGTCAGCAACACAAAAAAGACCCTTATATTTTTTGCATGCTAGCATTTGGCATTGGATTTGTGTTTTAAATTTGTTTTGAATGGCATTATTTTTAATATAAGTTTTAACTGCCTTTTCCGTTGCGGGACATTTTATTTCTATGACAAAATCATCAGTGATTCCATCAGGGGATGCTCCTGTGATTCCATTAATCAGTACAATGCCTGATTTGTTAATCTTAACATCCAGTAATTTTTCAGTTTCATTAAGTACAGCAGTTTCTAATTTTCTTCCACGTCGTATTTCTTTGGTTTCGGGAACTTTGTACCCACCCAAAATTTGTTCCACTAGTGATCCATCTGCGGTATTGCAGTGGGCAGCTTCATGCAGTTTTGATGCTGTCAATCTTCCCTGTCTTATGCTATGCCAGTATTTGTTGTCAGATTGCCCAGTGGTATTTTTATTAATCTTATCTATTACATTTTCGCTTATTATACTTGATAAGTAGTTTTTGAAACTTGTGTAGTCATGTTGTGCTGTTATTTCCACAAATTCTACTGTTAAATCAAATATATTCAAGCTTTGATTGAGCTGATTTGAAGACTTTGGATTGTGTTCATCACAACCCAGAATGAGAGAGTTTACCATTTTCCGTTTTTGACATTCCTCAATAAAACTTATCAAAACATTGGGGTCTTTAGGGCTCAATTTTGGTCTTTTGGCCTTGGGGAAAATGTCCTTGCTGGAAATATGTTCTGTGCGGGCCGTGGCGAGTGCGGGCTTGTTCCAATAGCACACCGTAGATGTAGAAGCTGGCTCAGATGTTTTATTTGCCAACCAAAATAGAAGCAGCAAGGAGTGCTTACATCCACCTGTACACAAGTAAAATTTTGTTACATTTCTGCTAAATGCTACATAAGAAATCATACATATTTGTACATCAGTCAAATATACATGTATATCAAATATGTATACTAAACTTAATTGTCAATAGTATGTATATTAGACCACTTACAAAATACAGAACAATTTAAAGAAGATGCATTAATTACTATCCAATTTAAAACAATACACACATTAATTATACATATTATTATATGTATAATCTGTAAAATACTTTCTGTCAAGTCCTTTCTAAGGCTAAAAAAACAGGAGTACTAGGGACCCGCCCTCGCTTCGCTTCGGTTTATGTGAGTTTTCTGTAACCCCCGTACATAAAACAGATTTATTATACATAAAAACCTTCCTCTCGAATCACTATCTATTACAAAAAACCGCATCAAAATCCGTTGCGTAGTTTTAAAGATCTAAGCATACATAGGGACAGACAGCGGGAAGCGACTTTGTTTTATACTATGTAGTGATATAATATCACAAGATCAAATTAATATACATTATAAAGGGATAATGTTGGTGATCTTGTGATATTGTTGTCAGCAACACAATATATGATTAAAAATACATATAATAATATATATTCACCTGCTGATGCTGCACAATCAGCACAAATGGACTCGATTATAGACTCATTAGCTTCATCGATTTTGCACATAACTGTGTACGGTTTCGTTGTGATTTTGTGTTCAGGAACAATTCTCGCCTGAACTGTGCACTCGCTTCCCGTTCGTCGCACTTGTACATATCCAACAGCGTTTTTAAGATAGGAATCACGTGAGGATCTGGAACATGATACACATTATTGGAACTGTTATAATAACACATTATTTAATATGAATATAGGCGTATAGTACTGTTAGGCGATGGGCTTGCAACCTGTCACTAATACACTGGTAAACATCTTAGCCTAAGTGTGCAAAATGTGGTTACAGAATTATCAACAAGTTTGTAGAGTTGTTGGTAATTCTGTAGCTCTGCCTACCCCACTCTGGGAATAAAGGCGTGAGTTTATGTATGTATGTATGTAATGTTAATATGAATATATTTCGCGTTTTACTAACTTCAGTGCACATTACTTACATGAGAATTTTTGCTCCTCTTATTTCAGCCAAATTGTGTTTATTGCTTGAAGCGATGTACTCCATTATAGCCACGTGTCTCACCATCGGCAAGTTACGAGAGTCGGCTTTAATAAAGTCACTTTCGGTCATATTTTTTAGGATTATTAACAATTAAAACTGATTCAAACTTTGAAATTGTAACGCACTAAAGTCCGTGACAAGACGTTGACGTTGACAAACCAGCAACAGCTTTTTTTTCCATAGACTTAGACGAGACTAAGGCGTTGCAATGTATTCCTAAAAACGATTAATGTAAAAAAAAATTGAAAAAAATATTTAAATTAAACGAAGCCACAAAATTCATAAATATTCAAATTAGTACCTTAAAATATATTGTATTTTCAAGTTAATGAACAAAAACCACACATCAAAAATAATGAACAATCCCAATTCCTGCAAATTACTATTATACGAATCGAAAGGGTTTTACCTCCTGAACACGGCAAAATATTTATTTAGATTTATTTTTCTTTATTTTCAAAATTACAAGTAAGTTAATAAAAATATCGAGTTTTACCAATACTATGCCTGAATAAATATAATACCATTGCCTTTTTCACGAGAAAAAAGCTGTCATACTTCAAATTAGACATTGACACTATTGACAGATGGATAGAGACTTAGGGCCATTTGCACGCAGAATTTAACCCTGGGTTAAGGCACTAACTCGAGTTAGTAGACGTCAGATTCATACGAAAACTGTAATTTTAACTCGAGTTAGGCGGACTTGCGCGAACCAGAGTTAGCCCTTAACCCAGAGTTAAGCGTCTACTTTTGTACGTGGTTTGCCGCCTAACCTCGGGTTAAGACGCTAACTCTGGACCACGCAAGTGGGCGTTAGTGTCTTAACCCAGGGTTAAACTTTTCGTGCAAGTGGCCCTTTATCGGTTGACATGATACTTTTTTATATACAGATTGGACTAACGTAATATGTCCATTGTGTCGTAGAAATGAAGTTACGCCCTTTTAGAATAAGTACATCTTAATAAATTAATAATAAAATAATTATTCATTCTAGAGAAAATTTAAAACTATTAGTGTCTTTCTCCTTCCAAACAGTATCTATATAACGAATAAAATTAAAGTCTTGAAAATATGAAATCTTGTCAATTACAGATAAGGACAAAGCATGGCATAAACTATTCCAAGCTTATTCCATGTTTATAAGTAAGGGGATTAGACATCGGATGAGTGCGATAACGACGGGACGATAATGGCGGTGACGAGCGGCACCGGTATCTAGGCACGGCGCGTCGTTAGGGTAGCATTGGTTCCGTTGGAAAAGTCAAAAATTTAATATTATTTTTATAATAATAATATGTGGCGTTCTCAGTGGATCATAAGGAGGAATTTAGTTTTAAAAATATTGAGACTTTAGTGAAATAGATTATTTTTTTTATATAACAATATTAAAAAAAAAAACAAAGGGATATTGTCCGAATGCGCTTTGTCGCAAAAGTTTGCATTAGGCACCGGAACAGGTCGGATTCGAACTGTGTGCCCTGGTCAGTTGTTATGTTATGGCGACACCAAAACGAGCGACCCATCCTTGGACGAAGGTATCGGCAGTGATGGATGGCGCGCATGGGCCACACCTCTGGCCACCTAAAAATCGAAGCAGATGGAGAGGGGGCCAACTATGTCAATATGGACATGGGTGAATCGACCAGATGGTTGCTCTATTGAAGCTAGAGGAGCCGAAGTATGTCTTGAAACTTTGCTGCGCTGATACGCGAGACAAAAGTATGCCCACAAGCGACAATCTTCTCGAATGGAAGGCCAGACATAGCGTCCTACCAAAAGTCGAGCGGTGGCTCTGACGCCGGGGTGACTCAAGTTATGTAACTTGTCAAACACCACGCGACGAGATGAAGGGGTCAGAATGGTCAGATAGGGACGAAGTTTGCCAGTAGAAACGACACAAATTATGGAGGCGTCAGTACCAGGAACAGCAATAGGAGACAGCTGAAGGCTCCTTGACGAAGGTCCGCGAGCTCTAGGTCCTCTTGCTGAGATTTAGAGAGCTTCTAGTCCTCTTCTAAAGAGATGGCTTCAATCCGAAACATTGCATCGGCGACGACGTTATCTTTTCCTTTTATATAGCGGATGTTAGTCGTAAACTGGCTGATCAATGACAGCTGGTTCAGCTGAGACGGAGGAAGTTTTTCACGGCTCTGTACGAAAGCGTACAGCAATGGCTTGTGGTCAGTATAAATAGTAACGTGCTGAACCTCGAGAATATGATGGAAATCTTGTACGCTTTCTTACACCGCCAGTAGCTCTCGGTAGTAAGCTTGCCACTGAGCCTTTTGGGGGTCAACTTTTTGGTGTAAAAGGCAATAGGACACCATTGGTCGTTAACAAACTGCTGAAGGCAAGATCCTAAATGGACACTAGACGCGTCCGTGAACAGGCCAAGGGGTGCGTCATTGACTGAATCTTGTAGTAAGGTCTGATTTGCAGGCTTTAAAATGTACCAGGAGCTCCATAGTAGTAGAGCCCCAGGAGTGTCCATAAAAATGGTTTAATGCCCTTACCATTGGTTGCGACTACTGCATCAATCAAAGGTGCCTGAGACTGAGCAGCGTGAGGCACGAAGCGGCGATAGTAATTTATCATGCCGAGGAAACGGCGCACACCTTGGACAGTCTTCGGGGGCGGGAAATCTATTAAGGCTTGGATGCGATCTTGTGGAGGACGGGTGCTCTACAATCTGAATTTTACGGTTAAGCAATTTCTCGCCGCAAGACATTGCCATTCATTATACTTGGCTGCATTCCCGAACAGGACATCTGTGCCGTCTGCCGGTAATTTTCAAGAAGTTCACAGAATATTGTCCAATACTGGGCTTGGATGGGTTAAAGGTCGGGAGCAAACTATGGTACCTAGTGATTGACACATCTGTTGAGGAAGCCGTACCTACTTAACAATGTATATGCTGATCCGAAGACCAGTATTCGACGTTTGACTTTGTATCATGGAATTTCAAAGCCATCGGAGTCATTAAAAAAGGGCTTCGTACATACCACTATCAAAGAGTCCAGCACCTGCACGATGACGTAGATAGGGTTCCAAGATGCGTCATGTCCGCTTGGATTCAAAGGCAAATCCGAAACGATCCGGAATTTACAAAAAATATCCTGTGGATGGATGAGGCTCAGTTTATGCGAAATCGGGTCACAAACTCTAGAAATCTGCACGAATGTTGCCCAAAGGGACAGAATCCTCATCTTAAGAGGTCGTCAACCTTTCAGGTGCGGTTTTCCGCAAATCTGCAGTCTTCATTGACGACATTTTGATTGGCCCTATTTTTCTTTTGAGAACTTTAAACGGAGCACGATTTTTAGAACTTTTAAGAGATGACGTGCCCCTTATTTATTTATTTATTTATTTAAGGAGAAGCTTAAATAGAGGTACAGAGCCAATTACAGGAACTCACAAATAGATATAAATTAAGAAATATACACCTTAGTGCCACGCACAGCAGTGCCACAGCCACACAAACATTAAACAAAACAATGCACAATGCTAAAAGAACTGCGAACATTCATAGAATGCTCGACTCACTATGCTCGCTTATATATCCGATTGCAACTGGTATGCCGCTCATTCAAAACACAATCTAGTTAATTTACGCCTCACAGAAGGAATTACACAGTTAAATATATTGGGGGGGTTGTTGGGGGATTTACCTTTGGATACAAGGAGAACATGGTTTCTGCAAATGGATGCACCCATTACGCACTTGACGTAGGAAGATTTCTTAACGACACGTATCCTAACCGTTGGATGGTAGACTGAGGCCAGTGGCATGGGCATCACGGTCCGCGCCGTTGGATTTTGGGGTAGTATTTAATTTTATAATCTGTGATTAATGTGATTGATTATATTATGTTAGGTATTGTATGGTGAGGTTGTTTTCTTTTTACTTAATTCTTAACTAGTCTACGCACTATCCTTCCGTGACGTACGTAGGTACGTCCTGGCACGATGCACGACGCAAAACGATTGCTGGACGTCAATAATTATTATTATTACCGTGATGGACTTGCACGATGGAAATTTTGGCCATTTGCCTTAGAGAATTTAGAACAGAAGACGCCTTACGCAGGTTTTCCCCTCTGCCGAGGTATAAGATCAAATGATCTTGTGTGTCAATAAAAACAGCCGTTTTTATTCGATACTCAGATGACGCAAGTCGTTTTCAAAGAGTCAAGACCTCCAGATAAATGCCTTGTTGTGCCGTGTTTTATTTATTGCAAAAACCGAAAAAATACGTCAAGTTTGCAGAAAGATGGAATTATGATGGAGTTTTGATTGTAATTCAGGATTTTGTGTTTATTTACATCGCACGAAAGAAACATAGATTCTCTAATCGATTTTAAAACGTTCATCGTAATATTCGTTTTAGAATTAATGCGCACTCCTCACGAGACTCGAAACCACTTCATGCTATAATTATATTAAAGCTACTTTAAAAGAGTGACTGTAAAATCAATAATCATTCGCTTGATTTAAATTTGTCTGTTTGCGTATTGTCACTTGTCAGTGTTTGTTGACCACCTCTAATAGTCCGGGCGAACGCTGCCAATTGAAATACCCCATCGAGTTATAGGAAAATACCACCTTCCACAAAAAGAACACCTAAAAATTTTTGGTAAAAAATTTGATCTTCCGGGGCTCAGCTGAGAGCGGGAGAGGAGGGGGGGGGAATCCCAGTGAAAATATATTATATGGTCCGCAGGTTCTTTTCGTCTCACGAGACTCGAACTATAGAGCCGCGATACGTTTAAAACTAGATATCGATAAAATATGTACTCTTATAAAAAGGTTAAGAATGTTTGTAGCGTTAAGTCCACCTTTTGTACAGTTTTTTGTGCAAAACAGTATTTAAATAGAGTATATCGTGTGGTTACCGGTTAAGAATAGTGCTACTTTATCTCCTCCAGTGGTAAGAAGTAATTGTTCCTCCGCAATAAAAAAGATAAACCTCACCTCTCCAGGTGCTCGTGATAATGATGCAGAAACGAATAAAGAAGAGTTCTCAAGAAGATTTATTTGACTTACAATGTCAAATCTACCTTTCTCCTTTTGGAGAAAAGGTAGTAGAGTATATAGCAGGTTATGTGGCATTCGCATTGGCAAAGAAAATAAAATGCGATAATTGCGATGCGATGACCAGAGTTTAATTTATAACAAAACGAAGGGTTACTTAAGCTACGCGTCAGAATGTGTTATTTCATTACGCTGACAATGTGAAAAAGTGATAAAACTGGGTTTGGATGAAAATAAAAGAATTAACTCTGCCTTTACAACTAATTATATTGTAGTCAAAAGCTTCGCTCACTTCGTGGGAAATGATATATTTTCGAACATCGAAAACCATACCTCTGATATATTTGTTAATCATAAAGTTGAAATGTGTAAAGCTGTAATGTAAAAATATACAAACACCAAGCTATCATATCTTTCAAAAAAAACTGTTCCACAAAAATGCATTCAGCATATTTACATTAAATTAATACATTTTAAAAACCAGTAATTATTACTCAGTATTTGTTAAGATAGGACAGCCTCGTAATTGTGTAATTAATGATTAACAACGCGTAATAAATGATTATTAGTAAATACACAAAAAATTGCTTGTGGGCTCGAAGACAAGGTAACAAGGAGCAGGTTTAGTAACTTCGCCGTGATTATCGT
The DNA here is from genome assembly GCA_963966035.1 of Acleris laterana. Classification (NCBI taxonomy): domain Eukaryota; kingdom Metazoa; phylum Arthropoda; class Insecta; order Lepidoptera; family Tortricidae; genus Acleris; species Acleris laterana. Next base: position 47,209,939 of record OZ014438.1, read on the forward strand.
ACGTGTCTTGTAACTTTGGTTGCAGGGTGGTCGTCAAAACAGGTCTCTGTAAAACTGAACGATTCTTACCTAACTCAGCCTTATGTCTATGAGATCGTAGAACAAACAAAAGCTCCCGGCCGATTTGTTTTGGTGAACATCAAAATCTGGTTCATCTATTTGTTTGTAATCAAATCATAGTAGAATAAAACTATAGTATTTATAGTAGGTACTCGGCTCTCTGATCACTTACTGAATAAATATCTTTTGTTTTATCTTTTTTTTAATCAAGTATATATATATATAATATATATATTCTATTATTATTCCTTAAAATTGTATTATTTACCTTATGATATAATAATATTCAACATATAATACACGTATACACAATACCTACACAAGATAAATAACGTGTAAAGTGCTGCCATCTAGGTATATCACAACTTTAAAAATTAATCGATATCGACAATATTGACATGCATCTCTAATAATCGTTTGATAATCGGTAAAATAACGCAAGCGTCTTTATTTTAAATAGTGTAAGCACTTGTTGGTAATAAAAAAATGTGCATGAGTGCGTCATTTTAAGCTAGTGTTTTTGTTTTTTATTGGTGTAGGTGTGTAGCAATGAGAGCGAATTTTGCGTTTGTGGTTGAGTATTGTGTATGTAGTGTTACCTCACCTTCCCCCTTCCTACCCCAAAAAGCGACAGACTTTTGTGCTTAGGAGATTGTATCAATGCGTACTCCAGTTCTAAATTCTCTAACCCATTTGCACATGCAATCGCAGCATCGTGCCTGATGGTCGTGCACCGATGTATGTCCAGAAGGATAGTGCGTAGACTGCTTTACTTAATTCTAGACCATACCATAGACACATACGGCACATAGGTACCCTTAATTACACTTATATATAATCTGTGATTCTATAAATATTTACATTACACCACATTTACACGTATTTTTAATTTTAACCAATTGAAGCGGCAGTGCTAGATATGGAATTAGGTATTAAGCTAAAAGTTTGTGTGACAACAGCAGCTTTTGCTATAGGTTGTGCAAGCGTGGTATATGTTATTTTAAGGCACAAGAGGAGGTACCGAGATGCTTCAGACGCTTTGAGCTACATGAACATAAAGATAGTTGTTAATGAGAATGTCTGTGATGAGGTAGTCGATGAAATAAGAAGGTATGTGTGTTTTGTTTATACTGCCGTTGTTTTAGTTTATCGTAATCAAAGTATCTTAATGTAATAATATGTAGGTATTTTAGTTGCGTGTGTGGACTCCATCATTGTATATGTATACAGTTGTGGTCATATAATTAAGAACGATTTGAAGTTGCAGAATATATTTATCTAAATCATGACATGTGTAGTTATAATGTTCCTTCTTAAAAGTAACTAGTTATGTTTTGAAATAGCCACATGAATAGAGCAAACGGGATTAGGAATATAAAATAAAATCGCTGATTAGGAATATAAAAAAAAATACAATTTGTAAATTTCTTTTACAAATTGTATTTTTTCTCTATAGTAACAAATTCAAATAGTAATAAAGCTGGACAAATAATTAAGAACGATTTATTGAACTGCTCGAGAGTTGTATTATATGAAACTTAGACTAAATAAATCACATTAATGTGAAGTGCGTAAAGGAAAAAAAGATATTTAATACATTTTAAACAAAAATTAATAGTTAGTAGCGTGTCCACGGCTTTTAATTACTGCTTTACACCGGCGAGGCATAGACTATCAATTTTTGACATTTCGCAAGAGAGATAGACTTCCATTCTTCTAAGAAAACGTCGTACAGCTCTCTTAAATTGCCACACTGTCGATTTGAAACCTTTTTCTTGACTTCACACCAAAGATGCTCTATTGGGTTATATCTGGGCTGTTAGCTGGCCAATCTAAGACAGAAACTGATTGCGATGTGAGAAATTCCTTAACGGTACGTGCAGTATGCTTTGGATCATTGTCGTGCTGGAATGTCCAAATAACCGGAAGCACGTCTTCAGCATAAGGTAACATTGTTTCTTCCAGTATATTTTTGTATTGGAATTGATCCATGTTTCCTTCTATCAACTTAACAGGTCCAACACCATGTCCAGAAAAGCACCCCCAAATTTTTACATTTCCCCCACCATGCTTTAATGTCACTTTTGTGTACTTAGGGTCGAATGCTTTATTCAGAGGTTGTCGTACATATCGTTTTCCATCAGAACATACCCTGTTTATTTTTATCTCGTCAGAAAAAAGAACATTTTTCCACTGTCTAACTGTCCAGTTTTCATACCTTCTTGCAAATGCAAGCCGGGCTTGCCTATGACACCGTTTCAACATGGGCACCTTCCTTGCTATCCTCCCGTGCAACTTTTCTTCTACTAAACGCCTTCGAATAGTACGTGCCGAGATTGCTGAAGGATTGTTTTCACCAAAATATTCTTTTCTCAGCTCATTAGACCCTTTAAAAGGATTTTGTTTTGCCAAACGAATGATATTTCGATCATCTCGACGACATGACTTCCTCTGTTTAGGTTCACGCGGAACATTTGAAGTAGTTTGATACGTCGCAAAGTGGAAAACCATTGTTTTTGAGCATTGCAGATGGTCGGCTATCTTTTTATACGACCAATTCTTCTCGCGAAGTTTTATTATTACTTCCCTTGTAGATTTATTGCAACTTTTATTTTTCCCCATTGTTTTTACACGAAGCAATCACCTTTTAAACTCTTACAGCACTAAATGGCGCCAAAATCATACAAATAGTGACCTACAACCACAGAGCCACAGAGTGTTCTCTATTTAAATTTGAATAAAAAAATAAACCATTCAGCGTTCTTAATTATGTGACCAGCCAGTAAGAAGTAATACTAGGTTCAGGTCTAGTGTAAAAAGTTTATCTATTTATTTTTTAGCCAATCATTTGTATCAGCGAATGAACCGGTAGTATGCAAAAGTTTTGCGATACAGAGAGAAATACAAAAAAATACATGCAGTTAGTTATACTTGTTAGTTGGAAAAAAACTTCCCTTTAAATAAGCGTTCTTAATTATATGACCACCACTGTATATTATTTGCTGACTTCAAAAAATCGATACCGTAAATGTATGGGTGAGAAAGAAATACCATGGTCTTCTCTTCGAACCCCTTGTAGATTTTTGACTTCATTTGTTGTTTAGGGTTCCATACCTAAGGCTGTGTTTCCACCAGAGATGTGCGAGGTAGCTAAGCGGTGCGAGGCTGTATAACGAGGAGGTGTAACAGTGTGAATGTTTCCACCAAAGATGTTCGAGGTAGCTGAGCGGTGCGAGGATGTGTAGCGGGCTCTTATTAAATAAGCGGGCAGGGTGAGCCAGACACCACCTCGCAACACATTCCACGCACACATCTTTCCCTTCGTTGTATGTACAAAAACCTTGCTCTGCCTTGACCTTGACCTGTTTCCACCAGAGCTAAGCTAAGCGACGATAGGTAATTGAAGTGTTTCTATTGGTTTATGACAAACATATCCCTCACAATGCATCCTCGCACATCTCTGGTGGAAACGCTGCCTAAAGGTTACTTGACCCTATTACTAAGTTGCACTGGCTGTCTGTATGTCAGTTTGATGTATCTGATGGACCTTAATGGGAAATTTGTAATTCAGACAAGACAAGACATGCTTAATTTCGTTGCAAAGCATAAACTTGTTTATTGATAATATGTAATAGCCATAAATATTGACTGAAAGCTATGGGGGACCCAGCATCTAAATCAATTCTCAAATTAATGTACTCATGAGTGAGGTCCTGACCTATGAGTGAGGACCTACTGATTTGCCTAGCTATTTTCATGTTGTAGAAAATAATACTAAAAAAAAAGGTTTTTGTTATATTAAAAATCTGCTTCTATATAGTAACATACAGTATAACTTGTGTTTCCACCTTATTTGTTTCCTTAGTTAGTAGGATTACAATTGATACACATCTAAAATTTCATTTTTCATTTAATAATTTTCTCAGTTAACCGAACAACTGTCGGTGAGCATTTACACCATTACAAAGGTTGATGACCCGGATGTTACCAAGAAGAAAGTAAGACACAATAACAAGCAAAGCGAGGTGGAATGTTAGGTGTTATTTTAAAAAACCATGCATGAGCTGAGCGAGCAAAGAGAGCGGGTTGTGGCAGCGCTAGTGGATGATTGAATTTGATTTCACTTCACACAATACATGTTACATAGAGGCTTGAGGTTTAAAGGGATCTTATCTTATCTTATTGGTGGGGTCCTTACATATACACTTGGAGCCTATGGGATCTCTAGTGTATTTACCCCTCTTTTTATTTAGCAATGCAGCCTTCACCCCTTCCAGAAAGCAGATAGCGGAGTGCAATGGCAGTGCCTTGAAATCGTTTGGTTTTGGGTTCAACCCAAGATTCTTACTCTGGTAAGGGCATCACATTCCCACAAATAAGTGTTTCATTGTTTCCACCTATTTGTCGCACGTTTTACAATCTGCATTGTTGTAAAGGCTCATCTTTGCTAGGAGATTTTTAACCCCAAAGTGCACAGTTAACACTTCAATAATGCGTTGAGTAGTCTTCTGCTGAGTGTCCAAATTTTATTGGTCCAGCTCTGGTTAACTCTTTCTATGAGGAGCTTTGCATGCCCAAAGGCAAAGGCTACAGTGGTTTTCCGCTCTTTCTAGTGTATTTCTAGGGCTTTATTGTTTAGTGCAGCTTTTATGGTGCCTGGTGCGGGTGCTACAAATGGTTCAGGTCCGATGTATGCGTCCTTGGACCGTTTCCTTGCCATCTTGTCCTCGGCTTCATGCCCGGGAAAAGCTTCCTGTCCAGGGATTCACATCAGTTTCACTTTATTGTGCTTACCAAGCTTGTTTAAGTCTTGGATTCTATTGTTGACTAGTCTGGACTCTTCGAGTCTACTGTAGGCGCTGTCAGCGCCTTCGGTGCCGCTGGCGTGGTCGGACGGCCGTCTCCGATACAACTCCGATGGCCTTGGCGACGAGCCTCCGACCAAGGTCGCGCCGCCGGAGGCTTGTTGGCGACCGTCTAGCAGGCGCTTAACAAGTATTGCGTCAACTTTATTGCAACATGCCGCAACATGAACTTAATTTGAGAATTGATTCTGATGCTAACTCCCAAGTGGTTTTCTGTAAAATGGGACCGTGTTGACTACATACGTACCTACGTACCCAGCTCCAGTCTTTCATATAACCAAACTAAGTATTTTGTGTCAGCTTGTTTTTAATTTTTGTAATTTTATGTTTTATTTCCCAATACCGGGTGGAATCTCATGATCCCACCCAGTATAAAATTTCTTTGCTTGTTAAATTAAACAACTAACACAGTTCAGTCAAATTAAAGAGTGTTAAATGTTCACATAATTTCGAGGGTGTGGACAACTGGGAATAGCCCCTATTATGTAGCGGTCTAAAACGCAGTTGTTCTAAGAAGCAAGTGGTCTAATACGTAGCAGAGCTATGTAGCGAGTGGTCTAAGTTCGCAACTGACCTATGTATTTTCAAAATTACTCGCTTGTAGACGTCCGTTGTTTTCACCGGACGACGGAGCGTCAGTAAACGGATATCCTTGTAGACATGTAATGTTTTTACCGGATGGATGTTAGCTTCGAGTGCCGTCTCTATGCTTCAATTTTGAACTGGTCGCCATACCAGTCGGTCGTCAGGCCAATAGGACGATATTTGTACAGTCACCAGCATAAATATATTACTATGGACAGCTGTGCAAAAACAAATGATGCTCTATTGGGCTCATAAGTATGTGACGACATTACCTCGGTAAAAATATGTGATGCTTTTGGTACGGCATAAACATCGTAACACCGTAACAGCATAAATATCGGATCGGGTCGCTCAAAAATAAATGATGTTCCATTGGGCTCATAAGTAAGTGATGATATTACTTTGGTAAAAATATGTGATGCTTTTTGGACGGCATAAACATCGTTACACTGTATCAGCATAAATATCGGATCGGGTCGATCAAAACTATTTGATTACCTATAAAAATCAAAATTATGTGACCTCATCTCTCACCGGCATAAATATCTATCCCTCTGTGATAGCATAGGTATATATAATATATTATATTTTTACCGTGTGTGTACAATACTTTTACGTATTGATAGGTACATACTGTGGAAGGGGCGTGAACTTTGTTTTTATTCTTAAATATTTTATCTCTACGTTACTAGTCGGGTTTCTTGCCCCCGCCAGTAGGACAGCTGCCTTACAACTGCATGCAATCAAACACGTCACATATACAATAGTTTTATTACCTACATTTTAACGTATTAAAAACTTAAAATAAATTGAAATTTATTCTCTACAACTTAAATCTTTATTTTCTGTCTTAATAAAATACATAAACTTAATATTTAGTATAGCCACCATCGGCATTTCTCACATCATTCAACCTGTCTCGCATGGGGTTACCTATCACAACTTCGAAAAATGTTTGACCGAATTTTGGTTCGACAAATACTTTTCGTCAATTATGGTTTGGGTTTTTTTACGTTTGGCCGAATGATCATTTCGAATAGTTTTATTTATTCATTACTTGTTTTGTTTTTTTTGCGATTTGACAAATTATCTATACCTCATTACTGGTTTCGGCGTATCAACAGTTGTCCAATGTAATGCTTTGTCTATTTGTCTTTTTCCTATTTCTGATTTTACCTTAGTATCCTTTGCCCAATATTACGGCTCGGTTTATTCATAGTTTACCTATTTTTGCATTGTCTGGATAAATTACAAGCAAGTTTTTCGGGGCAGAAAAAAAATAACGTCGAAAGCCAAGGCGGGAGCAAAGCTCCCGCCTTGGCCTTCTAACCTAACCTATCTGAGTCGGTTCTGCCCTGACTCGTCTTGCTCGTTGCATTTTGTAGATAGTTGAAACTAATTACAAGCAAGATTTTTTGCCCGAAATGAATATTTGACGTAATGTAGCGAAATCTATATGTAACATTGATGAAGTGAAAAATGGGTTAAGAAACAAAATACAAAACGATCCACAGGCTAGTTGTAGCATTGGTGTAATGAAAAATGGGCTTTGAAATAAAATACGTAACAATACATAGGGCACGGCACGTGACTACAAGGAGAAAAGTTGCTTGGACTAACGAACCATTTACTTAAAGTCAAATGGTGAAATAAAAAATTTACGAATCGTGCCATCGGAGAAACGATAAAAAACGAAACGTTTTCGGTCAAATGAAATTCGGTCAAAAAAAAATCGCGTTTGTGATAGGTTACCCTCGCATGGACATCACCATATTGTAACTTGTAACAATGACCCAAACCCCGCATGGATTCCCAAATATCAAAGCAGTGCTGAGTCAATGTTGCCTTGGTTCTAGCTTGTGTGCTGTCCCAGTGCTGCGTCATTATGCCCCACAAGTTTTCGATCGGGTTCAGATCTGGGCTTTTGGGTGGGAAGTCGTCTAATAACGCAATTTTTTCTTGTTCGTTGATCCAGTGGCGAACAATACGGCTGTTGTGAAACGAACAATTATCCTGAACCACGTACACGGGATTGACGTCTGGATATGTAATATGCAAAGAGGGTAGTAGCACATCATTGAGGATTTCAATGTAGTCCCTGCTGTTCAATCGGCCAGTCACTTGGCACAGCTCTCCCGGGCCTGCCGACGACATCCACTCGTCGAGTGACAGGTGATAACTGACAATTTTGAAAATTATTTCGTATAGAAATGCTTATAAACATTACAAGCATTTTGTTACAATTGTCCTAATCTTAATCAAATGACAATTATGTTGTGAAACAAGAATAATTTTTCCAACTCGACATATTTGTAGATGTGTCGGTAATTGTTGACATGAGATCGAGGCTGTGTCAGCCTAGCGTTACAAGTGTAGTGTTGTTAGTTTCAAAATGGCTCTCCGCGAAAGCAGTAGTACGAGGGCTGCCTTTTAAGTTGTGTCGTTTGGAAAAACTAAAGACAATTTAAGTGTTAAATGGTATTTATTGTTTTTCAAAGTAATCACCGTGATATGTAATACACTTTTTCATTCGATCGAACCAGTTTTCGAAACACTTATTCCAGTCCGAAGTCGGGGTCTCCAAAATGGCCGTTTTGTATGCCTCAACGGCTTCTTCAGGCGTCTGGTACCGTTGACCACGAAGTCGTTGCTTGATTTTTGGAAAAGTAAAAAAATCGTTAGGGCTTAAGTCTGGACTGTGCGGCGGGTGTTCCAGAATTTCGACGTTTTGCTCTTTTAAAAACGCAATTGTTTGCCGGGCGGTGTGCGAGCTCGCATTATCGTGATGCAGTCTTATACGACGTCTTGGGTTATTTTTTCGAAACTCGCCGATGACTTCTGGTAAACAGACAGTGGTATACCAGTCAGCATTAACCGTTTTACGATCCTCGAGCACGATGTTGGCCACGTGGCCACTTTTCGCCACAAACGTGGCGACTATTTTTTTCGAAATGCTCCGTGAGCGTATTACTTTGGTCGGTTTTGGCTCATCTTGGAACACCCAAACAGTCGACTGCTGTTTAGAATCGGGTTCGTAGGCATATATCCAAGATTCGTCACCACTGATAATGTCGTAAACATGTTTCGAGTTTCCTCGGTTGAATTGCCGCAGAGTTTTGCGACACCATCGAACGCGAGCCGTTTTTTGGTCTTCACTGAGTAAATGTGGTATCCAGCGAGAGATCAACTTTTTTACGCCTAAGTGATCATGCAAAATACTGTGAACACTGGTCCCTGAAATACTTAAGGAAGCTTCTATCTCACGGTATGTCGCATGGCGATCTTCGACGATCAGTTGCCGTACAGCATCAATGTTCTCCTGGGTTACGGCTGTTTTTGGTCGACCTTCACGATGTCTATCACCAAGACTAGAGCAACAACGTTGAAATTCTAAATACCAGCGTTCCACAGTCCGGAGGCATGGTGCTTTATCATTGAAAACCGTAGTCAACTCTTCGAAGCACTGAAGTCGCGTTAAGCCCCTTTTGAAGTTGTAAAAAAATATCGCACGTAAATTTTCCTTCGAAATTTCCATTTTCACAACTGACTTGTCAACTTTGAACGAGCGCTGTACTAAAACGGTTGGGCCGATTTCGAGTCATTCTTTTGTTTTCGAATTCTAATTTCAAATATTTTAAGATGACACTAGTTCTTTTTTATGCAATCACGGAAGGCTTGCAAACGACAGAACTTAAAAGGCAGCCCTCGTAGTGACAGTGAGAGCGATGTAGAAGAGTTCGCACTTAGGAGTATATATAAAGAACGAATAAATTTCTCCTTTGACATCACTGCCTTTGCGTTCAAGGAAAAATTTCGAATTAGTAAAACCAGTGTCGAATATTTAATAAATGAAATGGTGCAGTTATAGATCACCCAACTACAAAAAATAAAGCTTTTACGCCTTGTCAACAAATACTGTGTACGCTGCATTGGATGGGTTCGGGATCGCAATACCATGTTAGTGGTGACAACCACGGCGTTTCGAAGGCTACGATCCATCGCTGTGTAAGGCGTGTTACCACTGCAATAGTCAATCGTATATTTGGAAACGAAGTACGTTGGCCAGCAAACACAGGCTCTATATCACAATTATTTATGGAAAATGGTAACATTCCAAGAATTAGTGGCATTGTTGATGGATCGTTAATACCCATCGATTCACCTCGGCAGAATGAATACATGTTTGTGGACCGTAAAGGTGATCATTCGATAAATACCATGGTTGTTTGTGGGCCTAATTTGGAGTTCTTTTATGCAAGTGCACGATGGCCGGGCTCTGTTCATGACGCAAGAGTTTTGCGTTGTTCTTCTTTGGCACAGCAGTGGGAAAATGGTTGGAGGCCATTTCCAAATGCCCTTATTTTAGGAGACAGCGGATATAGAATGAAGAAGTGGCTAATAACACCGAACATCCCTATACAAATACCAAGAACGGAAGCAGTAATGCGATTTTTGAGAGCATTTAAACATATAAGAAGGATGGTTGAAAATGCTTTGGGTAAATTGAAGGAGAAGTTTCCCTCTCTCAGTTATCTCCGTTTGCAACCATTGTCGGCGTGCAAAGTGTTCTTAGCGTGTGTTACCCTTCACAATCTAGAAAAATGTCTTGGATCCGAACATTACATACCTTACGATTATGCAAATGACGAAATGGTAGATAATGGCGATAATAATCGAGATAACATTGAAGAGGACAACAACGAAGCAATTGATCCTGAAGCAATCGAAGTAATACGGGAATTGGTACAAAATTTTAATTGATGTAGGTAGTTTATTATTACTGTTTTATTGTAAGCAATTTGATTACATTTAAGAATAAAAAATTAAATATAAAATAAATAAACTTAAAATGAAAAAAAAATGTCATAGTTCAAATTATTTAAACTGTCCCATATATTTACTATAAACTAGTTATATTACAATTTGAACTTTCTTATACTGTAACATTCTAAACAATTTCAATTTTTTTTTAATATAATTTATTATGTACTTATGTACACTCGGAAGTAATGAAAAACTGTTTTACAATACTCTTGATAGATATGCTCGTATATACGATATAAGTAATATAATTGTTTCGTTCCTAAACGTTGTATTTTCTGTGGTCTAATGCAATTTCTAAACGTGTATCTCCACTGGACGTCCAACCAATAGGAACGCCCGGTACGACCGGCGCGCATGCGCGGTACAACCCTGCGTAGAAGCTAGCGCCACCGTGGGAGAAAAGGAGAACTCGATCTACGCGTCCCAAAAAAGTATGGTCGAACCGAACTTGAACGAAAAGCAACAAGTTTTCTAACCGTCGCTTTAACTTAATAGTTAATCGCTGTTTGCCTAGGCGTCTAATCATGGAAAGGCAACAAGTGAAGTGTTAAACCATCGCTTCAACCTAATTGCTGTTTGCCGAGGAGTCTAGTTGTAGAAAATAGTGCCCATTGTCTAAGGCCGGCCGGTCTGCATCTCAAGGGTCGAAGAACCGCTCGTGAAGACGCCAATCAAGAAGCTGACCGTTTGGTGAGTACCGCTGCATTGTTTCTTGTTGGTGGATGACCGCTGAATTTACCGTTTTGACCGGCGAGTATTGCATTATACTTGATCATTTACGTGCATCGTTTAGTTCTAATTAACCTAACCTAATTTGCTACAATAATCGTATATCGTATATACGAGCATATCTATCTATGCTCGTATATACGATATAATATAATCGTATATCGTATATACGAGCATATCTATCAAGAGTATTGTAAAACAGTTTTTCATTACTTCCGAGTGTACATAAGTACATAGTAAATTGTATTAAAAAAATGTTGAAATTGTTTAGAATGTTACAGTATAAGAAAGTTCAAATTGTAATATAACTAGTTAATATTTTATTACATAGTAATTAAAGAAAGTACCTAATTATTTTATTTTTTTGCGATTATTCTTTATGTGGAAAAAAATTGCGAGTAATTAGTTACAAATTAAATAGTATTCACTCGTGAGAGTGGAACATTTTCTTGAACATCCAAATCTGATAAATTAACTAAATTAATTTCTATAATAATTTGATTATAATAAGGTTCAGTGAAACTAGAAATTTCACGTATGTTTAGCTCCTTCTCTAATTTAAATAACTCTAGTTCTAGGTTATACTTTTCCCGTTTCGCTATTTCTATTTTCTCCTTTGTAAGCCATATATCGGCCTCGAGCTTTTCCTTTTTTAAACGATAAATAGATTTGCTGTACGAGGGCAGGATGATAAGTATCTAGCCTAACAATTAAATACTACAGTTAGTGTAATTTTTTTATTATTATTTTTCTACATAATCTCTATTAAGCTCTACGCACTTGGTCCACCTTCGTTCCAACGCTGTTATACCCTCCATAAAATGGCTTTTCTCAAGGCCTGTAAAATACTCCTCTACAGCAGCTATGACTTCTTCATTAGTTTTAAATTTCTGTCCCCCCAAAAAAGTTTTGAGTTTGGGGAACAGATGGAAGTCTGACGGTGCAAGATCAGGTGAATAAGGTGGGTGGGGCAACAAATCATAATGCAATTCGTTAATTTTGGCCATGGCCCATTGATTTAGTATATACAAGATACACAATCCCGCACAAAACGTTACTATAAACTGTCCCAAATGACATTGATAGCTGCATTCAGATACATGCTAACATCGCTATTTTTTACCTTAAACATTCATGCAAAAAAAAACTCAATATACTAGCAGTCAAGTGTCATATTTGCAAACTAATATTTTAAAATATTTAAAACTCTTTAGTGAAATCGCCATTATCATACTATTTATGACAAAATTGGACATCGAATGAATGGAGACGAATTTCTCTATTTATATTGTATTAGTTTTAACGAAATTACAAATTACACAAAAAAACTTTTGACATGTTTAATAAATGCTGTCATTGTATTACACAACTTAAGCTATATATATACAATAATAATAATGAATAAATTAATGTAAAGCAAAGTTTAAAAACCCGTCGATTGTTTTTATTCAAATTTTAACGTTTAGGTATCCTTTGTCACCTGGTATGGTGAAATGATTCTAACGATACCACACACATATAAATTGGCTCAGGTGTTTAAAGTTATGTTGGAATAAAGAATTATACATACATACATAAATGAACCATTAAAACATTACACTTTACTCCAGACAAGACAAGATCTTATCCTATCATAACCAACCTAGCCTAACCGGTTACGTATCATAATATGTACATAAAGTTCAAAATACATAATGGGTCATAATTCATAATGGTCATAATATATAATGTTTTTTTTTTGAAACCCTGAACTTTTCAAGATTGTTATACAACAAACCTAACCTAACGTAATGGGTTCTATACAATGGGTTTTTAAAAATATTGAAAAGTTTACTTATTATGACCATTATGTAATATGACCCATTATGTATTTTGAACTTTATATAAAGGTATTATGATGCGATCCAAACCTAACCTAATTTCCTTGAAATAAGTTTAATTTATTATATAATTGTCTTTTAGACCTACATTTACTTAAGATACTTTCTTTTTTTGCAATGTAATGCAAACGGACGGTTAAATATCGATCGGTAATAGATTTAATCAACAGAATTCTATGACTATTATTGTGGCCTTCTTCCATAGTCGCATTAAAAATATCTACTTCCATAAAAGTTTTTAGAACATTTGATCCTATTTTGTGATGGTTCTGAGTTTCTCCCGCTCGTATGTTGTTTCTAATGAAAGCTTCTGTTTTCTTGCACACAGCAAATACATCTTGAGATGCGTAAAAAAGCCCACCTAAGTTTTTGATGTCAATTAATTTATGAAAATCGTGCCTTTCCTTAGCTAAAATAGAATTTGTGCAAATGTTGCATCGAATCGATTTTATTAATTTCCGAACTACGTATCCGGCAATATATCCTATGACTTGTTTGATATAATCACAACAATTTCCAGACTCATCGAGATCTGAAGACATTATGTCACAGTTTGCTTGAATATTTTTTTCTATCGCTGATTCTTCCTGTGAATGGGTATTCATTTCGCTTTCGGTATCCTCGCGGTACCCAACAGACGTAATGTTTAAATGAGACATTGGGTTCTGACCACTTAAAATTGGAATATTTTCCAAAGGAATGGCGTTACCAGAAAATTTGGTTCCAAGTTCTAAATGCATTAAAAGCTTTTTGTAGGCCGCCTTGACTTGCACGGTGTTGGGATTGTTATTGTATCCTCCCTGACTACGTATGTTGCCAAAAAATAATTCGATATGATCTTGGCTTAACTTATAGGACAAGAGAAACGACATGCTTTGCGATTCAACGACAAGAGATCTGTACAAATATTCCATGCTTTCTAGACATACAATAAGTCCGATAATGCCCGTACCCGACTGAGATTTCCAGAGCGGTGTTTCTTCTGTAGAGTAAACAACCCGAGTTTCTTTTTTTGTTTTGATTGTCCGTTTTCGCTGCACTCTAACAGTTAAGGAAGTAAAATAACATTTGGCTTCAGCAATATATGCAAGAATATCTGCGGCATTGTCTTTACCGAGTGGTTTTTTGAACCCATGGTCCTTGAGATTTCTTGTGTTAAGAATGTCAAATATATTATTTACAAACATGATAAACTCAACGGTTGCCCCGGAATCTTTGAATTCTGATAAACACAGATCCTTTTCACAAAATTCCATTGCCTTTGCTACACTACGACTTAATAACTGTGTTGCCAACTTAACTTTCATTATTTCGTTTCTAAAAGCTATGTGCCGATGTGTGAGCTTGTTAGCTAAATGCAATTCCTTATTTTCCTGTAAATCATGAAGAGCAGGAATGAAATCCCATTTTATAGGCGTTTTATCGGCGTTGTAAAAAACTTTTTTGCTCTCTAGCGTGTTGCGAATCAATTTAATCATGTGACAGGCATCCAGTAAAACTACCACATCATAATCAGCTGAAGGGTGTTTGAAGTGAGTTTTTATGTTTGCAGGGTCATCAAAATGACAACCTAAAACTTTCATTGTTGAAGTGTTCGTTTTGCACCCATCAAAAGTAACGGAAACTACTTTGACACCTATTGAATGACACTTTTCCAAGGCAATATTGATTAAATTTGCCTTCATTTCCGCTTTAATACTTGAGACCAGAAAGTATGCAAATGGGATTTTAAATGGGTCATTTAACCCTACTAACATCATGACATATACCTGAGTCGCAATTTCATTTGAGGCGTCCGTTCCTAAACCCATGTCGACCAGCCCTTCATAAAGATTACCCGACTTATGAGTTTTTTGTGGTCTTATGTGCATTTCATCAGCAACCAGAGCACAAATTACTTCTTTTTTGCTGTATTTTACTTTATCTTTAAGTCTATCAATAGTTTCAGCTGTAAAACCAGGTTCCGCGTCTATACTTCTGTACCAATTGTATAAAGTATTCGGATGAGGCAAGCATGTGTCAAAAATTTTTCGCATATACTTATATGCTGCCGGCGAGTAGAAATTCAATGTCAATGCAAATTTCCTGGCACCTGGCGGATATTTAGCTAAGGGCCTCTTTTTAAGTTTGATATTTTTTAAATACAAAGCGTTGAATGTATCGGCCACTTCTACGTGTTTTGATAACTCCTGAAATACAGAAAACTCTATATTTTCGCGTTTATTTAAAATTGACATGAGATTCTTTAAACTGGAACATTTTTTTTTTAATCTCTTGTTTTGTTTTATTAAATTGTTGATTGTTTTATTTTTATCTTTAATCACTTTACGGCAAAAGCGGACTTCATTCTTCAGAATTGTATTTCTAGGGCTGTCTAAAACGGAACCGATACTCAACGATGTTGATGGTGTTGGGCTCTTTATTGGAAATGGTGGGATACTTGTTTCCCTTGATCCGGAGGCAATAGAAGCAGTCTATGAAAGAAAAAATATTATTCTTGATAAAAAAATATAGCTCTGGGACCTTCTACGTTTATAGGAATATTTATTTTTATACGTACTTGTGAAATTTGGGTGTCATTTATAGTTTCACTATTTGATGTTTGAACCTCATGCACCTGCGACATCTATTAAGCAAATATGAGAAAAAAAGTTAAACGACGGATCAACTTAGCAATTCATCTCTAAAATATCTCTCTTATTGTCGTTAGATTTCGCCCTTTTCTTTAAATAACGAACAGAAAGAGCTCACTTTAACAGACAGATACTTTTATCCGATGATTGTAAAATCAAGCTTTAATGGTCGATTGTATGTTTTGAGATTAATATGACAACTATTGTGTGACATTTAAGTAGGTACTCACATTCAAGACAGGTATTGCAGATTTAGTCAGTCTACTAATGCCTTTATTTGTGGTATATACGTCTGTGGTACGAAAATGGGTCAAGCACACAACAGACGACTTATTTGCCTTGAATAGTTGATCACCCCTATCTCGTGCTAATATTGCGACCCATTTTGCACGTCGTAAAGGATTTCGTGGAAAGCTTAAATTAAAAATAAAAAATATTAAAATTTAAAAAAGTAATAGCTACTCCATAATAATTTTGTTCCCTGGTAAGTCATAATTTGTGTGCACAAAATAAATTCCTAAAAATCATGAAAACATTATAATTTTAGCTAGAAACGTTTATAAATAAATAGAACTTACGTAAAATAAGACATTCCATCCTTTTTATTTGTTTTTTTGTTATTATTTTTGCAGTTTTTCACCACACATTTTGTCATGATTGACAACTGCCACTGTCTGTGGTCGGAACAAAACTAATAGCAAAACGACTGCCCAAGTCCATTCAGCAGTCGTTTTGTCTTGCCATTTTTTCGTGCTGATTGTGTATCTAGTATATACTAAATCAATGCCATGGCCTTATGACAAGTGTGAACTCTTGCATTGTCTTGATGAAAAATTTTTTTTTTCGTGCTAACCCTGGTCTTTTTTGCTCAATGCATTCCAGCAGCTTATCTAATAGATTAGCATAGTATGATTCCTCGTTTATAGTTTGACCTTTTGGGAGGTAGTCTATCAACAAAATTCCGTTCGAATCCCAAAAGACCGACGCCATCACTTTTCCAGCTGATTTCACGGCTTTGGCTTTCTTTGGAGCCGAGCATCCGGATTCTGTCCACTGTTTCGATTGCATTTTGGATTCTGGTGTATAGTGGTGAACCCAAGTTTCATCCGTTGTTACAAATCGTCGTAAGAAATCCGATTTATTTCTTTGAAAACGGTCCAAACAATGTTGAGAGTTTTGCATTCGAACTCTTTTTTGATCGAGTGTAAGCAATCGCGGCACCCAACGGGCGGACAGCTTTTTCATTTTTCAATTCTTCACTAAGTATATGATGTACCCGTTCTTTGGAAATACCTGTATTATCAGCTATCTCGGATAGCTTCAACCGTCGATCTGCCAAAACCATATCATGCACTTAGGAGACCATTTCCGAAGTCGTGACGCTTTTTGGACGTCCAGGACGGAGTTCATCTTGGACACTTGTACGTCCTCGTTTAAACTCGGCCACCCAGTTCTTAACCGTAGCATAAGAGAGAGCACATTCACCCAAAACATTTTTTAAGTCGTCATGAATATCCGCCCCTATCATACCTTTCATATGAAGAAACTTTATCACAGCTCTTTGTTCAATTTTATCCATTTTGGAAAAATTCGCCAGAATATTTTTTCAAATGACAGCTAACAAAAAAATATGGACGCCATCGAATTCAAATTTAGAACACAGACAGCCAGAAACCCTATTATGAAAAGGAGGTTGTATATTTTGTAATTAAACCTTTTTAAATTGTGTAGGCCAGTTACTTATCATCCCGCCCTCGTATGTACTTGTTACGTTTCTGTTATCTATATTTTGCGAATTTTGGGGCGTATTTTCACAACGCAAATGTTGCAGTGGTTCATCATTTAATATTTGTACGGCTTCCTGTGTTCCAGACGATTCAGGTACATCCAATCCATCTAAAACCGGAGTGTTTTTCCCTATTATATTGAGGATCATATTATCAGCATCATCAAATTTCAATTTTTTTCCTCCCGCAGATCCCGTTTGGCGTCGGATATCCCTTTTTTCCTAAAACAAATTTATAAAATAAATTAATAACTTTGATACCATTATATACAATAATACAATATTCAGAATTATTTTATTGCACTCCCAAAGGAATCATTTAAGTAACATTTTTTAATAATAAGAGATAAAAACCGGTCAAGTGCGAGTCGGACTCGCGCGGAGAGGGTTCCGCACATGTTTACCTATCTTAAGTATTTAAGTATTTGTGCGTATACGTTACTTTAAATACCATACACTTCTTATAGGTTTTCCTGTAATCTATAGGTAAAGAACTATTTTCCATATTTTTTTCAAAATTTAGCCTAGTAGTTTCGGAGATAAGGGGGAATGGACAATTTTCGCCTGTTTTAAATAACTTCAAAACTGTTTTTTTTAAAAGTATAAAAAAAAAACATATTTGAGATTCTCACAAGTTCTTTCATTTTGATATGTCACACAAGATAAATTGCAAAACTTTTTTTTTTCATATTTATCCGCAAAAGTGGCATGTTTAAAATTCATTCGTGTTTGGGTCACCGATTTACATGTGTACCAAATTTCAACTCAATCGGTCCAGTATTTCGGAGCAAATTGGCTGTGACAGACGGACAGACAGACAGACAACGGAGTGATAACATAAGGGTTCCTTTTTTCCTTTTGAGGTACAGAACCCTAAAAAGTGGCTTATATCTTTTACTAGTGTGATAGAACCGAATTCTACCTCTTACCTCAAAGGCAAAAAATCCTTATAGCGTTTCACCTAATCGCATTTCACCTCGACCGTATAATTAAAAGTATCGCTTTTTGCCTCAATCGTTAATTTTTTTTTGGTCGCTAATAATTTAGATACATTTGTCTATTATATTAGTAACAAAAATAATGATATTAGTAACAAAGATTCCAAGGAGTTTGATATCCCCAAGAAATAAATAAATAAAAAAGGAACACTAATTTCAATATCTCGCGGTTATAACATGACATGTTTTAATGTTATGTGAGTGGCCTCAACGCTGTTGCCGATACCTACGGAGTTTTATTGCAAACGTCAATTAATACGTCAAATATAATTTAGCGTTCCACAAACTTACATCGATCGCGGTGAAATGCGACTAAGTTAAAACACTATACGGAAATTAAGATGCTACAAATTTCAAAAGTACTAATTAATTACAAATTAACTCGACAATTACTAGGGGGTATAAAAAATTTTAACTCGGTACTTACTATTGTCCTCTTTCGCCAATTTTGCCACGTGGTATCTCTTAAGTACTTCCATTCTTTGTCATAAATACCTAGTTCTTGTAATTTTTGAGCAATTTCCTTCCACTCTTTGATCTTCATAACATCATAACAAATGTTAAGTTATTATCAAATTTACTAAAAAGTATTGCTTTATTTTCCGAAATTAAATTTAATATCGTCATTTTCTTGGTCATATCCATTGTTATATTATAAAATCGAAACGCTCGCCTGTGTGATGTGATTATTGGTGGAATGAATTGAAACTTATTTATTTGTGTGAAAAACGCGGTAAATAATTGAGTAATTTCAAAAAAGTTAAAGGCAAAAGAAAATCCCATTCAGCCAGTGATACATCCACAGGCAAAATGAAAAAAAAAAGAGTTATTTCCTTTAACCTTTTCCACGCCATTGACGTATATAACCGCACCACTGGTTCAACGCCAACGACGGATATTTCCGTCATGGTTGACAGCGCAAATTAAACCTGAGTGGCTATGAGGTAAAGTTGACATTATCTTTGGTGTTTAGCTGTCATTGGCGTGTGAGCGACGACTTTGTTTTTGACATAGCGTTGAAAAGGTTAAGGGGCTTCTAAACGGGCCATATTTTCACTGCAATATGTGGCCGGCCACTATTGGTGTCTTTCTCTAACATACCAGTAAGAGAGGGACACCAATAGTTGCCGGCCACACATTGCAGTAAAAATATGGCCCGTTTAGAAGCCCCTTTAGTCGTGTCTTCATACAATGCCTAAGTAAGTACTATTCTTATTCTATATTTTAATAAAGAATCGATTAACTATTACCGGCGATAAAATAGGCTTCTTAAACTTGTCCTTATTAAAAAAAAAGCAATACGCTGATTAACTCCTTTTTGTTCGTTGTAAAATTAAAAAAAAACTGACATTGGATCCAAGCAAAGAGATTTAACATTATAATAAATACATTCAATGTCTTTGGAGCCAAGCAATTATTATTTCTTTTTAAATCAAAGGAAAATTACTTAATACGTGACGTGTGTGTGAATGTATAAATGATAAGATACTGTCGCCATTATATTTATAAGTATTCTTGTCCTTCCCGCAATAGGTACAGTCAACCAATTTGATTCCTAGGCCAAAATGGACTATGTCAACTTGACGTTGTAAACCAAATTAAAAGAAGTCTCTTACATTTTGGTTGACAACGTCACTTTGACATTGTCCATAGTGGCTTAGGAATCAAATTGGTTGACTGTACGTATTGTAAATCTTGCAATGATGGACGCCTGTCAACAACCGATATACGGTGAAAAAGTTATGAAACAACAATTGTCCTGACATATTTACAATTGTCATCTTAATTCGACACTGCCTGTTTCACGACCTACAATTGTCATGTTTTCTTGACAATTGTCGCACTTGTCAAGCTTGGTGAAATAGGGGCCTGATCTTCTATTTTCAACCACATTTATTTCGTTATAGCGGGTATTACTCGTATTTAATCTCCACAATGACACTCGACCATCCGTGCTTGACTGAAACACTTTTTCGTCTAAGAACGCAACGTTCCTAAAATCAAAATTTAAACATTGATTCGCAAAATCTAGCCGGTGCTCCCTATGTCTTCTTTGTAGCACTGGTTTTCGAGCAGGAAATCGATTTCTTAAGCCAGCCGCTTTCAGTCTTCGACGAATACTGTCGCGGGATATCCCATTCTCATTTGCAACTTCGAGCGTTGAAGTTACAGGATTTTCTTGATATAAGCGAACAATATTTTGAACCTGAATGGCCGTAGGTTTACGGGGACGGCCTAAACTTTTGTGATGGTCGACATTGCCTTCTTCCCAGCGTTTAATCCATAATTTAACGGTATTTCTCTAAAAATAATATAACAATAGAAATATATTACTAAGTAAAGTAAGTATAACGTATTCATTGAGTAGGTATTACGTAATTAGCTAAGAAATAACTTACAGAAACTCCTAACGCATCCATTATAACGTTGACTGGTTGATTTTCTTCGTGCATTGAAACAATCCTGTGTCTCAAGTGGACGTCGACTCGATAAGTCGCCATGACATTGAATTCGATGGTAATAAACAACTGTTATAATTGTTGATATAAATGTTATATATTTAATCCAGGAAAAATGGATAGATCTTTGTTTTCCCTGCTAAATGAGGCCGATTTTTATAAGTAATCTGACAAAATCAGAGTTGACGTATTAATTTTTCTTTTTCATGCTATGTAGGAAGAAGGTTTGTCACCATAAACCACATCTCTTAAACGTCATAATTAACCATTGTTAAGGTTCTGGAGCCAAATTCCAACTAATGTTTTATCCTCCTGGGTCCCGGGGGTCCTCACGGTAACATTGTAATTGCAACCTTGTCGAATAACTATAGGGTGCCTTTTATGTTTAGTATTATGTCCTCAAGTGAGGACCGGGGGATAGATGCTGGTCTAAAATTATAAATTTTATTATTATTTCATGCGAAATAAACTTAAAACAAATAATAAGGCACAAAATAAAAATAAAAATTAAACTCGAAAAGAAAATAAAAAGTGTTATCTCTATGTATTCGACTGAGATTTGAACCCATGATATCTGCTTTGAAAAGCAAACGAATGTTACTGAGACCACAACAAACCCCTGACAAATGGCTCTAAATTTGGCTTCACTTAGCTTTCGCTATGATAATTATGTCAGGCGTTTCGACGGTTCTGTTGAAAAAAAAATAAGTTACAGTTGACCGAGAGGCACCTGTCAAATGATTGAAGAGAAAAACGTGAGATAGACATATCGTCGTCGATCTTGCAATACCGCGTAAGTAAAAAATCAATTAGTTGCAAAATGTACCTTACTGACGTACGTGCTAAGGTGTACTTTGCAACTTATTTAATTTGTTTTTTACGCGGTATTGCACGATCACTGACGATATGCAATGACAAGTCTGCACTGTTTTCGTGAATTGTCATATCACTTTACACAATTTACGTCTCTATGAAAGCCAGGAAGGTAAGGATCGTTTTTGCAGATCGATTACATATTTTTGATCTTGCAACCTGTCAGATATTATTATGGGTAGGTACCCTCTATGACGCCGAATGTATAGTGACGCCGAATTTTGTTTTCGCATAATTTTTCTCCATAAGCTTAAAGGTAAAATGTTTTTTTTGTGTAGTCCTTGTAGAATAGGTACAGTAGGTTAGGTAAGGTTTAATTTATAACTTTTCAAAAAAGTCAAAGGTATCAGTAGAATAACGGTGCGGCGCGGTGGTCCACCTGTCGTCCGATGCCTATGCTTTCACAGAGGGATAGATATTTATGCCGGTGAGAGATGGTCACATAATTTTGATTTTTATAGGTAATCAAATAGTTTTGATCGACCCGATCCGATATTTATGCTGATACAGTGTAACGATGTTTATGCCGTCCAAAAAGCATCACATATTTTTACCAAAGTAATATCATCACTTACTTATGAGCCCAATGGAACATCCAATCCTTTATTTTTGAGCGACCCGATCCGATATTTATGCTGTTACGGTGTAACGTTGTTTATGCCGTACCAAAAGCATCACATATTTTTACCGAGGTAATGTCGTCACATACTTATGAGCCCAATGGAGCATCATTTGTTTTTGCACGGCTGTCCATAGTAATATATTTATGCTGGTGACTGTACACCAAGAAGCAAAAAGAAACGAAAAAACGTAAAAGGTCATTGTGGGTGCTTCCTTTATTATTTGAAAGGATCGTGCATTTCATACTCTTCGTGAGGAGTTGGAACAAGATGAAATAAATTTTTACAATGGTTTTCGGATGAGGAAAGAAACTTTTCAACTTTTCTCAAGTAATTCAACGTCAACAGTGTCAACACCCATTTTTAATAAAAAGCGCTATTAGACGGCGGCAAATTTACAGAAAACGGGCGATACGTCCGGTAGCGCCTACATACACTGGCATGCATGGATAATCGCTCTTACGCCGGTCCGGTGTACGTCGTGCCGAGGGGAGGCGGCGGTTCATCCGTCGCCGGACCGTGATCCGGTGCGTCTACACTCATGCATTGTAAGCCATACACGGCCGTAAGTCCGGCAAGAAAAACGTTCCGTCGTCCGGTGAAAACTACGGACATCTACAAGCGGCCTTATACAGAAAGTTGACGGTTTGCACTTCGGGCGTCTGAAGCTACGTCACGAACCTAATCTACCCACTGTGTGTGTCTGTGTTTTTAACTGCACATCGGGCCTCTTGTAATTATTTAGACTTAATGGTACTTATTTAGACTTAATGGTACTTAGACCAGCTTAGTTATAGACCAGCTGGCGTTTTAGACCACTTGCTAATTAGACCATTTGCAATTTGGACGACTTCATAATACTTGTTTAGACGAGTGGCGTGTTAGACCACTTACTACCGTAGACCAGCTGCTTTTTAGACGATATGATACTTACCCATTGTAATAGCATGGTCTGTATAGATATATTGTCATTAAGTACAATATCAATTAACTAACGCCAAGCCCCACTAAATCGGACTACCGACCTATTCTGATCATTCGGACATACACGATGATTTTTAATCGGTGATCAGGAGTTGAAAATATTGATTACCAACCAACATTGAATTCAATAGCATGCAATTACCTCACTGTTTAATTAAATACAATTAATGATATTGTTAAAACCTATAACTGAATACATGGTCATCCTACATTAATTATTAAAGTGAAGTAGATACGACACGTCAACCTTTCGGAACGTTCTGTCCATTTCCCAAAACACCCGTTTCCAAAACATCCGTTCGCATCACCACTTTTTCCCAAATAATCCGTTTCTCGATATAACTGTTTCCCAAAAGGTGCTTCACCCAAAAGATACGTTTGGCTTGATATCCGATTCCCAAAAATACCTATTCCCGAAATGAACGTTCCCATCTCTACCGTTTCCCAAAACATCCATTCCCGGCACTACCGCTTCCTAAATAATCAGTTTCCCGGAACACACATTCCCATTTCTGTGACCCAAACACAAACGTTTAAAGTAATGAAATTAAAAAAATAAATATATATTGAGACTTGATTCGGACGGATTTTCGAATAGCTTACCAATAACTCCGTACCCTTAGCGTGTTTCCTTTTGCTGTGAATTGTCACAAATATTGGGTAAGTCTTTGAACTGCAAAAAGATAACTTAGGATTTCCTTACCCTGATGTCCTAAACGGGTCGGAAACGGTTTTCGACATACGGGTGTCATGAGAAACGGATCTTTTGGCATACGGTACGGATGTTATGAGAACCGGGTGTTGTGAAATACTGATGCGGTGAGAAACGGATCTTTTGGCCTACGGTCATTTAAAGAAACTGTTATTTTTGGAACGGGTGTTTTGGGAATGGAGGTTTTTGGAAACGGACAGCATGTTCCGAAACCCACGTCAAGTGCCATGCTTTTAATAAACGTTAACTTTTGACAGCCAGAGGCCCTACTTAGAAAATTGAAGTTAGAAGTTACGTTAGCTCTATCTCTTTCTCTTGATTTAGTCTTAAATGACAAGTCGTAGTGGGGCCTCCCGCCTCAGGTCTACCAACCTGACATGACAACGGAATGACTTCACCAAAAGTCAACCGATTGCAGGTCTTGAAATCTTAACCTAGCGACCATTGTTAGCGTACGGAGAAATTATGATTGGTAATATCGACATCGAAAAAAAAAAAACCCACGATTTCATCCGAACGCTGATTGTAGCTATGGCTATGATTAAATACTTGGTTATACGACGCCCAATCTGCTATTGTTAGGCTGGGTTTTATAAAGATCCGTTAGATCAAATTTCGGTCAGGAATATCAAAACTTGTATGAAGTTATTAAAAGGCCGTAGCTGGATAAGGGAAGAAAAAAAGCCCTTCATGATTAAGTGCTGTTTTTTTTTCTACAGTTACTTACATCTAGTAGTACTATTCTGCCAAATTTTGTTAAAATCCTTACTAATATTATAAATGCGAAAGTAACGCAGTATGTCTGTCTGTCGCGCTTTCTCGCCAAAACTACTGAACCGATTTAAATGAAATTTGGTACACAGATATTCTAAAGCCTGGGAACGGAAATACGCTACTTTTTAATGCGAGAAAAGGGTTGTAAGGGTTGAAAAAGGGACAAAATCAGTGTTGCCAAATGAAATCTCAAAGAAGCAGTAGATATTTGAAATAAAAATCAGTAGATTCAGGAAAAAAACAGTTGACAGTAAAAGTCTATAATTTTTATAGTCATGAACATCGTTGTCAGTAATTTTATGCAATAATCTTAAAACATGCACTAAAGCTACCAACCTGTTAAGTTAAGCAGTGCAGTTAAGCAAACTTACCACTGTCGTTTTTAGAATACTTTATCATATACGAGGGGCGGCTGAAAAGTTCTAAGCCTAAGGTATTTTGAGGTTGCATATGCGTTAGCGATACTGGCCACTAAAAAGACCATTTAAAAAGTTAATAAATAAAAGAAAAAAAAATCGTCTTTTGTTTATTAGTTATTACATCTCGAGATATCCGACGCTAAAGGTCATCATGTGTGAATTATCAACGCATATCACGAAAATTGAGCACCGTGTAGTCATTAAGTTCCTCACGAAAAGTGACAAATCGCCGTAAAGAATTTTTAAAGAAATGTCTAGTATTTACGGTGAATCTGGCCCTTCTCATGCCACTGTTAAAAAATGGAGTCGACTTTTTAAACTTGGACGGGAGTCGATCGAAGACGATCCTCGCTCAGGAAGGCCAATATCGGTTGTGACTGAAGAAAATACTGAAAATGTCAAAAAGTTAGTATTAGAGGATCGGAGAATTAAGGTTTGGCAAATAGCTGAAGCCTTAGGTATTAGTAAGGAAAGAGTTGGAGAGATTTTGCATCAACATTTGCATATGACAAAAGTAAGTGCTCGTTGGGTGCCGAAAATGCTCACAGCTTTCGATAGAGAACGTCGTGTTCAAACTTATCAGGCATTTTTAGAATTATGTGAAGAAGGTTTAGATGAAGTTTGTTCCCGCATAGTAACTGTTGATGAAACATGGATCAGACAGTATGATCCAGAGTCGAAGTCTGAATCTATGCAGTGGATCGAAAAGGGTGAAAGGCCGCCAAAGAAATTCAAGGTTCAAAGATCGGCGTCTAAGCTAATGGCCACCGTGTTCTGGGATTGCGATGGCATTCTTTTAATAGACTATTTGGCGAAAGGCTCTACAATAAATGCAGTTTATTATGCTGAGCTATTAAGAAAAGTGCGACAAGCCATAGTCGAGAAACGAAGGGGCAAACTGAGCAAAGGCATTTTGTTTTTGCAAGACAACGCCCCCGTTCACACCGCTCGTGTTGCCAAGCTTGCTCTGAAGGAAACTGGCTTCGAGGAAATTGATCATCCACCTTACAGTCCAGATCTGGAGCAATTTGAAGAAAGATTTAAGGGGAAAGCGATTTGGCAGTGATGAAGAGATGAAGGCGGCTGTACAGGAACATTTCGACAGCCAAAATAAAACTTATTTTTTTAACGGTCTAAAAGCATTATTTAAAAAATGTAATAAATGCATTGAATTAGAGGGAGATTATATTGAAAAATAAAAATAGTAAAAAAAATCTGAACATTTTTTTTCTACCTTAGGCTTAGAACTTTTCAGCCGCCCCTCGTACCTAATTCAAGAATGGCACCATTTACTTTTTGCAAACACTGAGGCCCTACCTTGAAAATCGAAGTTCTTAGTTACGTTAGCTTTATCCCTGTCACTCTTCATTTGAGACTAAATCGAGAGAAGGAGATGGACTTAACGTAACTTCGAACTTCTATTTTCAAAGTAGGGCCTCTGGATTTTTTTTGGAGACGACGTTGCCACAGTGTGGGCAACAACCACTAACAGACACGTATTGAACATTCATTGCCCGTGGTCCTACTGTGTAGTCCTACTGATCAATTTGAATATCAAATTAACAGGGTCGACGGAGCTACGCTGGCGCGGAGCTCCTATTTCTGGGTGGTTTGGGCCTCCGGCCCTGCTGCAAAACTAACATAACCTAAACCTACCTCGTATTTATGAATTTTATGATATTAATTTTAGTCAGTAGGACTACGCAGTAGGACCACGGGCAAACGACTGTATTGAATAGACGAAATTTGTTTTTGTACATCAAATAGCTTGGATTTATCCCTGAAATTAAAAAAGGTAGATTTCTTGAATTTTTACAAATAAGTCGGTAGTTCAGTATATAAATCTAAAATCAGGTAGATCTACTGCTTTATCAGTAGATCGGGCATCACTGGACAAAATTGGCCACTAAAGGAGTAAAAGGGGGGGTTAAAGTTTGTATGGAATTTTTCTCATTTCTGGACTTGGTCCTGATGACAAATAAAAATGATCTGCGTAGCCAAAGATAAAGAAAGAAGAAGTACCTTTCTACTTATTAAGGGGGGGGGGGGGGGGCATAATTCAATACTTAAAAAATACGACTGGTCACAATTTAAAATGATCCGTATGGCGAAGTTGGCGACTTAAATGGGGGTGGGGGATTTTCATACAAAATGTACGACTAAAATGTAGAAATTAAATTGACATTTATTTATTGTATATAACGGGTGGCCAATTAACAGGTATACACCTTAGTTTTGTAATTTTATTCTATGAAATATATTTTTTTTCAGTATTCCTTGTTAAATGTAGTATTTAGGGCTGGCAGTTAAACATGGAAAACAATGTCAGGCAAATGTCTACCTGCATGATAAAAAGATAAAAGATAAAAGACATTTATTCAGTAAGTAGGCCGTACGGGCACTTTTACACGTCAAGAATCTACCAGCGCTTCCCAAGAGGAGACACTGCTGAGAAGAAACGCCGCAAGAAACTCAGCAGTCAGTCATTTTTTAAACATATTAATTACAATGGTACTACTTAATCTAGCATTATACAGGGTGTTTGGCAGTCGGGTGTAGGGGTTTTAAGGGATGATAGTAAGGGTCATTCTGAACATTTTTGACCACATTTAATTTTACTATTATGCTAAGTTTCACGGTTTCCGAGATATTGATCATTTTAATAGGATTTTTTGTCATTTTTCCTTATGTCCGTGATACGAAAAACCCCTTAATTCAAGTATTAATTTTAAAAAAAAACAGTGTTTTCTTGCATGACTTGAATCACTATGAAATAAGGAAGTTTTAAAGCTACATGTTTTTTTTTTTCTTTACAACTTTTTGAGTAAACGCGCAAGAGTTACTTTCTCCATACTAAGAGAACCCCGCGTTTGTTTTTCACCAAGTATGGAAAAACTAATTTTGTGAGGTTACTCAAAAAGTTGTAAGGAAAATAAAATGGCATGTAGCTTTAAAACTTCCTTATTTCATAGTGATTCAAGTCATGCAAGAAAACACTGTTTTTTTTTTAAATTAATACTTGAATTAAGGGGTTTTTCGTATCACGGACATAAGGAAAAATTACAAAAAATCCTATTAAAATGATCAATATCTCGGAAACCGTGAAACTTAGCATAATAGTAAATGTGGTCAAAAATGTTCAGAATGACCCTTACTATCATCCCTTAAAACCCCTACACCCGACTGCCAAACACCCTGTATAAAGCAATAAATATTAAATTCAATATAATATCCAATAACATGCATAGATCAGCAGGAAAACATGCCAAAAATCTTACGTGAGAGATAAAGGAAGAAAAAGGAGAAAAAAAAAAAAAAAAAAAACAAACCCACCTACTCATTATGTGTGTTTATAACTTATAACATGGTGCAAGATGACCACATAAAAGTTTCGATATGTTTTCCTACATCAACGGTGTCCCCTAGACAAGATAAAGCTTTTGCAATTGATCAAATTATTAATGACTATGCTTCGGGTTTAGACCATGCATTTTTGTCTGTTAGATAGTCCTCGACCCTATAATACGCTTTAGACATTAACGACTTTTTCAAGTAATTTTTAAGTGCTGGAAAGGGTAACTTTAAAACTACGTCAGGTAATTTATTATAGAAATGAATGCATTGACCAACAAATGATTTATATACTTTACGAACGCGGAATTTACGAATAGCGATTTTATTTTTATTTCTAGTATTTAAATTATGTACATCAGAATTCTTGGTGAAAGAATCTAAATTCTTAATAACATAAATAATATTTTCATAAATCAATTGTGACGCTACAGTTAAGATATTAATTTCTTTAAAAAGTTATCTTAAGGAGTCACGGGAATTTAAGTTGTAAATAGAACGAATGGCCCGTTTTTGTAAAACAAATATAGTTTGTATGTCAGCAGCCTTACCCCAAACCAAAATACCGTACGACATGACACTATGGAAATAACTATAATAAACTAAGCGAGCTGTCTCAACATTGGTTAATTGTCTAATTTTCCTAACGGCGTAAGCTGCCGAGCTTAGTTTACCTGCCAGTACAGCTATATGGGGACTCCATTGCAAATTTTTATCTATTGTTATGCCTAGAAAAACTGCCTTATCTACCATTTGCAAACACTCGTCATTTAAAAAATTTCTAGAATCTACCGGTTTAACGTTAGGCAAAGAGAATCTAACACATTTAGTTTTCTTAGCATTTAGTAGCAAATTGTTGGAAGTAAACCAATTAAGTACTTTAACTAGTGTGGCGTTTATCCTACTGTAGTCTACAGTTATTCTTTCTACCTTGAAAATTAGTGAAGTATCATCAGCGAAAAGTACAATATCACAAAGTTTATCTACTGTTGGTGGCAAGTCATTTATATACACCAAAAATAAAAAGGGACCTAAAATAGAGCCTTGTGGCACACCTATTTTCACTGTAGCTCCAACAGATTGAGTTTTGTTTACAACAACTGTTTGAGTTCTATCACGTAGATAAGAAGACATAAGACTTAAAGCTTTATTGGCCAATCCATAATGTTCGTATTTTAAAATAAGGGTCGTATGATCCACGCAATCAAAAGCTTTAGAAAGATCACAAAATATTCCTACTGCATCGCAAGATTTCTCCCAACTGTTATATATATATTTAATGAGAACAGATGCCGCATCAATAGTGGATCGTCCTCTGGTGAAGCCGAACTGGTTACTGTTAAGCAGTTTATTTCTATTGAAGTGACCTAACATATCATTTAACATTAACTTCTCAAAGACTTTACTTAAAACTGGTAGTATGGAAATGGGACGGAAGTTCGTTAAATCACTCATCTCGCCCGATTTAAAAAGAGGTATGACTTTACTATTTTTCATGAGATCTGGAAAGATCCCCTCCGATATGCAATTATTATAAATTAATGCTAGATGGGGTGCAATTACATCTATGATATGAAAGAGTACTTTAACTGATGTGCCCCACAAATCCTCGGTCTTTTTTAAACTAAGCGATTTAAATACCTTGACTATTGAAACTGAACTTACCGGGCTGAATTCAAAGTTTATATTACATTTACTGACATTAGTGCAAAGTAATGATTGAGCTTTAACCGCGGATGATTTAAGATATTTCGTAGTATTTATGGCTATGTTGGAAAAATAATCTTCAAATGCTATGGCCACGTCTTTATTTGACGTGATTAGTTTGTCACCTGTGTTTAGGGTGATTTTATTATCGCGAGTTTTTGATTTTCCCGTTTCTCTATTTATAATATTCCATACGGTTTTTATTTTATTGTCAGATGATTTGAGTTTAAGGCTAAGAAAATTTGCCTTAGCAGTTAAACAAACTTGCTTAAAGGTCCTCGAATAATTCTTAACATAATTTAGGAAGTCAGCGTTCTTATTGTCCTCCCTCTCTTTATATAGGTCATAAAGCCTATTTCTACTTTTATGAATGCCTGCAGTAGCCCATTCACTAAACTTGGTTTTCGACCCAGAAATAGTTTTAATTTTAAAATTGTTATTAAATTGATGCAGAATTAAGCCAAACAAGTCTTTATAAATACTATTACTCTCATTATGTAACAAAGGTAACACTGAGAGATTACTCTGAACTTTATTTTTGAATAATTCCAAACGATTACTAGTTAAAGGTCGGTATGTTATTGTCTGAGGTTTTTGATAAAAATCATTGACAAAGGATGCCCTCTGACCACTATGGTCCGAATTAAAACAATTAAATATTTCAATATCCAAACATTCGCAATTACAAAAAATATTATCTAAGCAGGTTGCACTACTAATACCTATCCGTGTGGGTTCGAAGAACAGATTACCTAAATTAAAAGATTTAAATAAACTAAGTAACCTAGTAGTACTATTTGACTTTTCGAGTAAGTTAATATTAAAATCTCCACAAACTATAACATGCTTCAGGCCACTACATGCTAACTTTAACACATGTTCCATAGTAGATTCAAATGTGCTAAAATCAGCCAATGGTGGCCTGTAAACACATATTATTATATAAATGTCTAGTTCGACGCAAGAAATTTCTACAATCCTTTCTATTGATAGCAATATCCTTTTGTTGTTGTTGATAATGAATTCATATTGGAATGTTTTATATTATGTTACCAACGCACGACAATTGAATTTGAAAAGAGTTCTTTTTGTTTTTTTTTTTACTTTTTTAAAAAGTTGAAATGTAAGTGGCCAGTATTTCATATGCAACATGTACGTTCCTCTAAAGAGGTTGCAATCATTCCGATTTAAATTATTATATAGCGGTTCTAGGAAATGTATGTAAAGAAATTCATGTCAAGATAACTCCATGTTCTCCCTTAGCAAAAATTTTGAAAAAAATACATATTTATAGGACGTTAGTGGGAGTTTTACCAGTGAAAAAATTAGAGCGGTCTCTAACATGGAAGTGATAAAAAAAAAAAACTGAAAAGTTTGAATGGGTTTTTTAAAAAAATTAAATGGCATGGCATGGCATAATGAAAATATAATTATGGCCATTTGATCATCTTGGTTAAATGTACATTATATGCCAAGCTCATAAAAATTGGTTAACAGGAAAAAAAAAACCAAAGAAAAATTAAATATAGTTTTTTATACTATGATATTTAGGGTGCTCAAATTTGGCAAAACAATTACTAATGCAGAGCCACACAATCTATAAAAATTACAAGCCCAATCTCAAGGGGGGCAAAATCTCTTAGCTTATCCTGGCACGGCCTTTGTTAAAATCAAAGAAATGATATTTTTTATTGCAGCATATAGCATTATACATCATAGAATTAAAGTGAGCTATTTTATTATTATGACTATATGGCATACTGTGTGAGTATGGTAGCGCACACAATATTATTTTACCTATGCCCCTACCTTCAATTATATTAAGTGTTGACATTAATTTATCAACACTGGACTTATCCACACTAAGACTATTACCTACCAAAATTACCAAAGTGGTGGTCTTGTCAAAAATTCCTTTTAAAAGTAAATCAATTAATTGCATTAAAGTTGAATTATGGTAACAGTAATTTGTAACCTTTTGTTTTAATTTATTATTTAACAGTAAACCTAGTCCAGATCCAAGTTGGTCGGAATAAACAATAGTTTTAGTCCTACTTAAAATTTGTCTAGGGGACTCCTTAGAAGTATCAAGAGCCATATCTGGCTGAATCACAAGAGTTGGTGAAGCTTGTAATCTATCACAATTACCATAACCACTGTTAATTAGAGAGTTAAAACGCTCTTCATTTAATCTACTTTCTTCTACCAATTGAGTGAAAGCCTGAATATGTTCCTTGACTTCTTTCTGAGTGGTTACATACTTTAAAGAAGTAACTTCAAGCTGGTCCTTTAACTTAGTTATCTCAGCATCGAGTTTCTGAGCATTTAAATCATACGCTATCCTACTTGAATCTAATTTATCATTGCACTGACGCACCCTATCTTTCATTACTGATAATTCTAATTTCATGTTAGTATAGTTTTTAATACATTTTTGACTTTTGATTAATTTTTGTGTTCGCCTAATATAATTATTAATTTTAACATATTTCTTCAATTTATTATTGCTGTTAAAGAATATTAATTTCTTACTGTCCTCATCGTTATTCCCTACCAGCTCTTGGTACAGGTTCTGTGTTGTTAAACTATCATAGCACTGACGTTCTTTTCTTAAATAATTTAATTCTTCATTTGCTGCGCCCAGTTCTTCCTCCAGGTTTGTGATGCGCTTTAATGC
Source organism: Acleris laterana (assembly GCA_963966035.1). Taxonomy (NCBI): domain Eukaryota; kingdom Metazoa; phylum Arthropoda; class Insecta; order Lepidoptera; family Tortricidae; genus Acleris; species Acleris laterana. Next base: position 47,242,875 of record OZ014438.1, read on the forward strand.
CACTTCGTGGGTAGAAGCGCACTGGTTAAAAGTATCAATCACAGACTGCAACTGCTCTAACTTATCTTGAGCATCTGATAACTTATAGTCATACTCCACTAGATCGCTTCTCAACACCGTGTTCTTGTCCATCAGATTCTTCAGTTCCTCCTCACTGTCATCCCGTTCCCTATTTAACTGGTCATTCAAGGTCTTAGCTTCCTGCAGCTGTTTCAAGGTGGCCTTGAGCTGGATTTCTTGCTGGCGTGCAGTGGCCTTGCGAGATTTCATGTTTGAGGCGCTCATTGTCTCACAGTAATTCCACAAATGCACTGAAAGATATAAAACAGCTGAGTACAACTTAGTAACTTGAGTAAAGGAAGGTTGTTGATAATTATAACAAGGATGTGAGTGAATAGGTGTTAGTGAACAGTGTATCGTGTACGGCAATGTCTGTGGCGAATGTGATGTCTCAGCTCAGCTTCCACTATTCGTCAAGCAAAGAGAGTCTTCACCGTGCCAGTGTTTTGTGTTTGACGTCGCTCACGGGCCTCACGGCTTCAACAGTGAGCAATGAGATGTATGAACATGAACACAGTGTTAAAATAAAAACGAAACCAGTGTAAGTAAGAATTAAAAGAAATACTCCCCAGGTTTTCTTGATGAATTTGAAAACGTCCGTTGACGGTTGACAGGCGCAGTCGCAAGCGGCCTGTTTTACTGTTAAGTAATGTTTATATCCAGACTTCGTTGTTACAATTCCACGAAAACACTACTATCTACAATTTACGATGCTAATTAGGACTATTACTTAATTTTTTTTAATGCAGATGTGAACCCTTTTCATTGCGTTTTTCATCACATTTTCACACATTTCCTTCGTTATCTCAGTGACTGTGTCTTGAATATTTTGTTTTGATTGCTGAAGGTTCATTGGCCTGTTAGCATAGACACGTTCCTTTAGATAGCCCCACAGAAAAAAGTCAGGGGCTGTTAAATCAGGCGATCTTGGGGGCCAATCAATGTCACCGTTTCTCGAAATTAATGGACCGGGAAACGTTCTTTTTAATGTTTCTATTGTGGCTCGTGCCGTGTGACACGTTGTTCCGTCGTAAAACGATCCATAAAAATTTTGCCGTATCTACTCGAAAGTATTTTTCATGCAACAACTGTCATATTTACAGCCAAAACAAAATGGCGGCAAACAAAAGTTGTATACCTCCAAATTGGCCACCCTGTATATACTGTTTTTAGAGGGCACTGCACTCTTTTAAAGATAAATGGTAAATCTGTCGGAATTATAGGAATGCGGGGAATTAAAACATTTTCCCGTTTAGCAATTCCAGACATAATTATTGCCCTTACGATATTCCGACTTAATCCGACCGACATAATCAACCCACCGACACCATCCTTAAGCATGGCAAAGGCAAGAAGAAAGACCGCACCAAATCCGTGTCGTGTACGTCTTGCTCGATTTTGCTTTTGTAGCGCTATATTTTGAGTGATACCAATATGCCTTTAACTTAAAAAAGCCGTTCGATTGGCTTTTTAAGCGTTATTTATAAGGGCTACCATTACCAGAGGGATATCAATTTACTGCTGCTCTTTAGGTGATGGCTAGTTTAACAAACAAATAAGTCGTATATTTCTTTCAAAGGGGTTATTCTTTTAGTGGGTTGTACTTCGAGAGGTAAGTCTTTTAAAGGCTTTTATCGGGGAATGGGTGGTCCCTGCTTTTAAGTCCCGGCTTTTAAGTGCTCCATTGGCGGTTTAAACCTTTGGCTCGCGAGTTCGTTGGCGTACCGGCGGTACTCGCCAATGGATCACCTAGTTAACATCGCCAAAGAACTTGAGCACAAATCCTCTTTGTAAAGAAGTAAAATAATATACATTTTGACATTTATATTAATATTAAGTTAAAGTTTTGATATTTTGACTTACGTGTTTTTTACAGAAATGTTAAAGATGGAGACTCCATTTTTTTATTCAGGCCATTATATGTACTATTTAAGTGACCAAAATGGAAAAAAGAAGGTATGATAAAGTTCAACAGTTTTAGAGAAAAGTCATATTTCATGAATAAGTATGGATTAAAAAAATTCCCGGCTGAACCACTGGGAATTTTTCAACAAAACTTGGCACAATAGTACTACTATACCCTGTCCACGATAAAGAGCTAGTATAGCGGTCTCTCTTTTGCACTTTTGTATGTAGATGAAAGTGACAAAAGAGGAGAGTGGGCGTGAACTATGGCACCTCACTGTCATGCTCGGCTTACATGCTCCGTCGCTAGGAATATTTATTTTAATATCCCTTATGATTTTTCTGGTTTAAACTCAACGCCGTATTTAGATTCCAAAAAAGTTACCAAAGATGGCCGAACGTCACTGTCACAAGTGTCATTGTCATTGTGACGTTCCAGATGTAACCAACCCGTGCACATTTATAAAAAATAGGTAGTCATATAATATTTTGTTGTTATTTAAGTGTCAAGATTATCCCAAGTTTTTGATGTTTTCTATATACCTACTCATCGCGTAGCACATCTCGGCTTGGTACATCATAGATATAGCTATGTACAAAACATTACACCCAAATACTTAATTACGTACCCAAGTACTAACTTTAGCTAGCGAGTTCGTTCGCGTTGATTAGGTTACACACAATATGGCGTGAAATACCAGACATGTAAATCCTTTGGCGATGACTTCAGAGATAAAAAGTATTGTAAGTATACAATGTGTGTTGCACATGAGTTTAGGCCATTGAGCCATTTTTACGAGTTTGACTGACAAACATATAAACTATTTTTTACACTGCGACTAAGAAGTTACGAACTATGTACTAGTAATAAATAAAAACAACAATATGGTGATATGAATATACGCAAATTATAAGATTAATAATAGTATCCAACTGTTGTTAAACCCTTAAGTATTACCACTGTAATTATGAACTTTTCTTCTACAAAACAGTTTCAACTAAATATCTGTAGGTGAAATTAATATTTACATTAAATTATTCATTTATGCGGTTGCATTTAATTTTAGGTTTACAATTATATATAAATAAATTACATAGGTATGTACATTATTTAGAAAAGTTAAAACTTTACCGATGCAAGACTTTTTCATTGTATTGGCAACACATGAGTAGTTTTTTTGGAATCTATATACGGCGTTGAGTTTAGTTATATAATAAAGGATCCAATAAGTATTTACTTTTGTATTCATTTATTCAAACTATTAAAAAATAATGAAAAGAAGAATTGGTGGACTTATCCTAATGCCGCATAAGTATTTTTAAGAAAACTAATAGTATTTATTGATCATAAATATTGAAATCAAAAATAGTTCATGTATAATAAAATCATTTATTTAACTAAATAGGAACTAAACAACATTATAATTCAAGCAATTAAAATGTAAGATAGTCCAGTAAACAAGCCGAGTCACAGATTAAACCGGTAAAAATTGAAAGGAGAGCACTATAACGCGTCCGCACTGTGCAGGAGACAGATGTTGACTGGACTTCAACCACCATGCTGCCGTGATATATCTATAATGCCGTTATGTGACATTTGGTATTTTTTTTACTTATAGTGCTATATTATTGAGAAAAAAATCTCTATCAATCCGAGTTTGCGATTTTTAAAACAAGAATTTGTTAGATAACGGCATTATAGATATATCACGGCAGCATGTAAACTCACCCGGTGCACGTGCATCGCCCTTATTGCTGACCAATCACGTGCTGTCCAAGTTTTCTTGTACTAGCTCTTTATCGTGGACAGGGTATAGATGTAAAGTAACTATTGAAAAAACTAGCATCATAAAAGGGCATTTTTCCTTCCCATATCCTTCTACGGCCTATGATCTGACATGTTTACTAACGGACCTTTACAAAACCGGCCATGGCTGAACACAGAATAATGAATTTACTAGGTTTGCCGTGGCCACGTTTCAATAAAACTACCAAATCACATTGACGGCGTTATGGATTTCAAGTTATAACAGAAAACTATTTTCTTCTTTTCTTGATTAGGTAAATAGCATCACATGTCTCGTAGAATATTTTACCAGTGTCAATTGAATAAAATGTCAATGAACCTAATTTCTTTAACCTTCATGTTGCTTAAGACTGCGCCGAGCGTACGCCGGATGTACAGTGGCGCCCTCATTACTGTTATTGTGTTTTCTAATAAACTAAAGTATTTTCTTGAAATTGGTTGGTAGGTTTTGTATTACAAATAAAAACACAACTTATAGGGTATATCACATAGTTTAATAACAATTCACATTCGAGTTATCAACTTAACGGAAAAAAGTGGCCTCTTTTTCCCGTTAGCTTAACGGTAGCAGACTACTCAAAGGGTAATTGTTATTAAAGTTGGTTACGTATCCCATAAATTGTGTTTTACTTGCGCTACAAAAACATATCGTCTGATTGCAAGGAAATTGTTTAGTTAATTAGGAAACACAATATTAGTAATTAGGGCGCCACTGGACGCTCGACGTTTGCTCGGTGCAGTATTAACCAAATTGTAGACTAAACAATTAGTAGGGTGACAATTAAAGTCGTTAAAGTTATTTTCTAAAAAACTATTAAGGATTACTAAAAAAGGTTAGTTTCATAACTGTGACTGTAAACGTCATTGTCATCAATTACTGAATTAGAAAAGATGGTACCTGATCAGATCACCGATTAAAAATCATCGTGTGTATACATATATGTATATGTAGACGTAAACTAAAAACAATTTTACCTACAAATATTAAAAAGGCCTTCGGGTTAGACCACTCTTGCTTTTTCTCATATGCTATACTCGCGTCTAATCGGTTTTTTCCAAACCCAAAACACTTCTAAAGAGCTATTGCATAGTACCTACTTATTCTTCTATTCTTTCAATTATATCATATTTAATTTATTTCACAAAAATATTGTTATCTTTGTGTAGGAGAAGTTTAGGGCATCATGCTGTAGGATTTGATTGTGAATGGGTAACCACGAACGGCAAGCGACGGGCTGTGGCATTACTGCAGCTGTCCACTCTCGATGGCTATTGTGGCCTGTTCCGGCTAAACCAAATGACAACGGTTCCTGATTCATTGAAAGTAAGAAATGTTTCACTCAACACATTTTATATAATTTGTTCATAATAATATGCTAAATGACTTACACAAAACTCTAAATCTAAATATTTGAATGTACTTAGATGTTATGTTATGCATGCAATTTACATCATGTCTGGGTCCTACCTGAAGGATTTTATGGGTGTGTTTCGATTATCATATATATCTAAAATGATTTTATTTAAACAAATAACATGGGTTTTTTTCGCCTGAATTTATACCTGATGCGCGAAATCCTCTTGAAATTGTGAGTGAGCTTTGGTTGTTACTCTCTTATATACATATAATGTAAGAAGAGTTTAAAAGAGAGAAAAGGCGAAACTGTAATATAAAATAAAGGTAAGAGCATGTCAGATTATGCTCAGTGTAGGGTTCCGAATCCGTTACTACAAACACAAAAAGTATCTCAAAATACAACAAGCATAACTAATTTTCAATTTATGTGTTTGGTGTTAGTTAGATTAGTTATTTGGTGCTAGGTCATGCAGTATCGGACGATTTCCAGTATCGCAATTGAAATTCGGTATTGTGGCTCAGTATCGGAATTCCCATACTAGTATCGGAATTGGGGATCTATTAGAAAAACACACTTTCTATTCAATATTCAATACCGACTTTCAATTCCGATACTGGAAATCGTTCGATACTGCATGCACTACATGTAATGCATAGAAGGTTATGACTTATGTCTATGTGTTGGAACTTGAAAGTATAGAGTCTGGCAAACCAGGATTTCCCAGGAATGTTAAATGATTTTTTGATCTTTTTACACCAGTGTAGATTTATATTTGGAGAAGCAGACTTGTACACAAGTATTAAATTTTATCCAACCTATTACGTTTAAGGAGCTATTCCATTAAGAAAGTGTCAAGGGCAAGTTGCTTAGAGTATAACCCTACGATTGTAACCCGTAGACGCAAAAATGACGTGGCCCCTGTACCCACATGTAAATCCATGTTCGCCAGAAGGCAATACAAAGCGCAGTCTGCACATGTCTACAATCACGTAAACAATAAGATTAATACCTATCAACTACAACTGCATAAGTGTAAAACCGTACTAACTGAATGGCTAAAACCGCTCAGTTACGAAGAGATTGAGTGTTTACTGTACCATAGTAAATATTAAGTATAGTGAATGTATAAATTAAGTAATTATAAAACGGACAAAAGGCAGATATAAACACACACACACACGCGCACACACACACACACAAATTATGATATGGTATGTTGATATATTTGTCTAAATAAAGTTGACTATCCCTAGTATCACATTGTATAACTTAAATGGCGTTATAATATAGTTTTACGAGTAATATATATATATAAAAAGTTGAATTAAGGAGCAATGTTACCCGGTGTTTGGGTAACTTTGCCTCTGAATTGAATTTGTGTCAAAACTGGTACTATAAAGCGTTTACAGCAGTTTTACCCCTTCCTTACTAAAACAATGCTCCAATAACAATCATTTAACACTAATTTTGAGTGGGTAAAATAAAAATCGAGAAGTTATTTAAGTGTTAGGAAAAAAAAAACTGACCTTTTATTAAAGTTATTTATTTTTGATATTATCACCATAATCATCAGTCTTACAGTCTTTTCACTTAGACAAAAATAATAAAATACTAAAAATCTTCTAAAAGGGGTATTACCCCGGAAATACAAAAACATATTTTGGTATTTATCAGCCTAGAATCATTTTACTTACGTAATAATCAACAAAACATAAAAAAGTCTTCTGGGTGGGTATCACCGCGTAAATAAAGAATATAAAATATAATTAAGTTCAATATGATTTAAAAAAATAAAAGATATGACTAAAAAATAGGTCAGATTAGGCGAATCCCTCCAGATAATCGTGAGATTATGAGAAAACACGTCTGGGGCATAAAGATGAACCATATGTATCTTAATCTGACGCGCTTGACTATTTCAAAACGATGAATTTTTTAAACACATTCCTATAATGACCGCGAGTTTACGTCACATCCAAATCGTCAGATTATTACATAAGAGCTTTTTTTAGGTTCACTCAACATCCCCTTTGAAAATCTGACGCGCAGGATCACATTTTTTTTTAATGTTAACCCTTTTGTACGACTGCCCCCATCATGGAAACAATCAGATAAACATAAGTTTTTTTTTAAAACACGTTGGACATGGGTGATATCAATATCTGACGCGCTCGAGTATGTCCATGCAACAGTTTTTTTTATGCATTTGAAAATCTATAGCACCATCGATGTAATAGTACATTGTGCGTCAAGGGTAGTAAGAAGGGAATTACTAACGAGAGTGTTAGAAGAACAATTTTATTTTATTTTTCCCTATTTTCATATTTACAAATGAAAATACAACTTATAGGGTATATAAGTAATTGGCCACCTTTTCCCGTTAAGCCGATTACTCAAAGGGTAATTATTATTAATAGTACATTGTGCATCAAGGGTAGTAAGAAGGGAATTACTAACGAGAGTGTTAGAAGCCCGTCGCCGAAGGCGGAGGGCTTTTAATGACTCGAGTTAGTAATCCCCTTACTGCCTGTGATACTACACACAATGGTTTTCATCACATTTGCGAGGAAAAAACACTTTAACTCTGCAAAATATAAAGAAATAACTTTTGACGAACTGGAACGTAAATGGAAACGATATTTTTTTTGTGACCTCTACCACAGATAATAACTGCGTTTAGTTTCGACCTGGATTCGAGCCAGATTTAGCCAATTTGATAAAAATGTATAATTACTAAAATTAATGATAAATGTTGATATAAACTTGAAATAGGTATAAAAATAATGAAGTTTAATGAAGCGTATAGGTTTTGTGTAATGTAAGTTAGTCTATAGCTAATTTTTAAAGATGAAATTAGAAACCGATTTAATTTTTGGCTGAAAATTAAACCTCCTTAGCACAGACCATATAGACGCCGCAAACGCGTTCAATTGTATGGAATCCGAGCGTGTCAATTTTTATATGCCTACTATGACGTCACGTAAGCAATTTAGTGATTTCCAATACTACCGCCGCGTTAAACCGATTCAAAGGCGCCGCCGACCAATTAGTACTCAGTAGGCCTTTGCGGTGAGAGTATGTACGCAGCCCGTCCGCTTTGGTTTACTTTCTGCATTTTACTTCAAAATTCAAGTAAGTAACCTGTGAATTTACGTTAATAAGACTGATTTAAGCATACAAAATGTTCCGTAATAATAAATCAATATTTTTATGATTGAATTTCTATCGATTCTTTTATCGATCATACTTTGAGTTTATAGACAGACAATGAGAAAGCAATGCAATGAGAAGATTACAAGTTAGACTTTGTTTTTTTTACACGATTGCCCAATAGAAGGAGAGTAATGTTTTTATAACAACAACCTTTTAACGATGCAAAACTATAGTTCCTTTCAAATGGGAATAGACATAAGGAAAATAGATATTTTATAGTGCATTTTTTTGGGTAGCATACAATACGTGAAATATGGTTATTAAATAAATGCAATTTAATGATTGCATAATAATATTCTTCTTCGCTTAATGTCCTGATACCTACACGTATAGTCAACAATCAAATGAATCTTGCTATGTTTGCTAGGGAACCAACTTTTTTATTATCTGTCGCATTAATCCATTTTTCTTTTAGTATTGGATCATTAGGGAATCTGAAATATTTTTAATGTAAAAGCAAAACATTTTTGTATAGTAACTAGCCTTAATTATCATTGTCTGTCACAAGAATCGATTGTAAATCGATTTGCACAGTGACATTGCATGGAACATCGCAGTGTACAGCACTACTCACTTTAAATCGACAGACAATGAGAAAATCCCTACCACCATACAACGAGAACATTTACAAAAAAATCGTTTGCTTCACTGTCCATTGCGGTCTACAAATAATATGCCTTAAGTATAGTATAAAATAGAAGCCGCAATGGATGGCGTGCTTCGAAAATATACTATGTGTGTAACTATTTTGGTAGAAACGACACGACATCACTCCAAGTTGAAAATAATTAAATTTAAATTAAACAAGGCGAAATTTATTAGAAAAAATACTTACTTATGATAGGAAACGTTTACTCGACTTGCCACTCTTGTTGAATTTAAACAATTAATTACGGCGCAATGAGGCATTTTCTAGTGCAGCAAAAAACGTCTGACAGTTAGGACAATAGGAGCGCGACTGAGCGGCAAATGGTGCAACGCACTACTTAGATACACGCGAAGTACAAGCATTGGCGGCATCTAGGTTTATCTAGGTCTGTGCTCCTTAGTCAGAAATGATGTACGAAAGAGTTGCAAATTTTAAAAAGAAAGTCATTACTCCCTAGGGATGACAAACTCGCCATAATTCCCGCGGGAACAATTTAGGCCATTGTCCTTCTGTATACAGGCATGGAATAACACCATTTACGAGCAAGTGTGATGAAATAGTACATTGTTGCCTAGGCGCGGAAAGTAAGGGTTTACCTGACGAGGTGGTTAGCGAGGCCTGCTAAAATACGAGTCATGAAATCCTCGTTTCCGCCGCGGCATACATAATGCTTTTCTCAAACATGTGAGGAAATAACACAAATAATTTTTTAAAAGCACTTAATTTAATTTAATTCACATTAAAAGTTATGTTGGTCATGTTTAGGCAATTTGTAAATAAAAACTTTATAGGTTTTCCTGAAGCCAGTCGCTTTCGTCGCTTGAGCTAATTTTTTCTAGTAAGTATTTCGCACAACCATAGTTTCACATTTGGTTTCACATATAATTCATCATTCATTTATTCATTGCAGAATGAACGAATGTTACCGACTGTCAATTGTTTTAAATACTTACCATAGACATTGGAATGCAAATTCAAAAATAAACACACGCACTGTGCTAAAAAAGCGAGCAGTTACCTTGGCCGTTTGGAATTTTTGTCTTGGTCCTTTTGATTTTGTATGCAATTGACAGCATTTTTAAGAAAAATATGGACATGGACGGAAAGGGTTTTCATATGGTTTTTTTACTCCTAGGAGTAAAATGAAGCACTTTCCGTCCTTGTGTTTCAATCGGAAAACCGTTCTTTCCGAGCATGTTTGAGAAAAAGTATAATAACGGGTTGGCTTAAAGCAATGAGAAGGTATTCAATTGACAATAGCAGGCAAAAAAATAATACAAAAAGGATTTTGACAGCTATAATAAATAGAAAATATGATAATTATTGTTAAAAAGGCAAATAATGATTAGCTGTGTTAATAAAAAATGTCCACAAGGAAGTCATTACGTGAACATGTCTATCGCCTACTTGGACGACGTGAAAAATCTGAAGTGGTCTCTCACTTCAAAGCTGAAATGTATTTCCATCTACAATTTAATGTTTGATCCAGCGGTGGGAATTTGGTATTAGGACTAAAGATTTACCAAAAACGGGAAGATCACCCATTCTTAATCATTGAAACCGGAGGAAAATGGCAAAGTTTACACAACACAAAGTGGATGAGTCCCAGATAAGTTAGCTGTAAAATATGCTGTTTCCCGTTGGTGAGTAAGGAATATTTTAAAGAAATACAATGTTCTACACTTAAGCGTCAAAAAACACCCAAATATTCCGACATACAGCTTGAAGAAATTCCAAGAAGTGCAAGAAGTTGCGAAGAAAGTATCACTATGCAGGGAGCACCCAGAATTGACTAAAAAAGCGTGACGTTCATTTCGTATCGAAGGATTCAAACCGTCCGAACGTCGGTGTAGCTCGTCCAATGGAGGATTTTTTGGTAATTCTCAGTAGAGTAGTTTACAGTGATGGGCCGGAAGCGAAATCACATACACAGTTGAAGCGCCGGGTATAAAAGCAAAGAATTAAATGAAAAAATAAAAAAAGATGTTGTCCAACGTATGATGAAAACGGTAAGAAGAAAGCTGTGATTTTTTTTAAATGGGCGAGGTTTTCTATATTATAATGATTGATTATCATGCTGGTTTTAGTATATTTGTATATGATAAAAAGCTATATAACCTAAACAAGTAATTTAATAAAAAAAAATAGAAAAAAAAATTCTCATTACTTTAAGCCAACCCGTATATGACTTTTTTTGTCATCTAAGCTTCGCAACTCAATAGGTCTCTTTGACGTTCGAGTAACTCCCGATTTAACATCGTGGGCTCCCCTATCCCTCCTATTAATTAATTGGACGGTGAATTATTTTCATGAGGTTATTGCGCTATTTTAGATTTTACTTGAAGACAACACCATCTATAAAGTAGGTGTTGCCCCAACCGATGATGCGAAATACCTTTTTCAAGATTACACTGCTATCCTCAAAAACTCTCTGGACTTGCGGCATCTGGCTCGGCTGAATGGGTACAATGCTGGAGGCCTTGCAGCTCTCTCCAAATCTCTATTGCGTATTGTGTTGGATAAGAATTGGAAGGTAATTGTACAAATAAACTCATGGCGCAATAAAATTTGACCGGTTCCCGTATGCGATTAAATAATCAAGACGAAGTCTGGATGGACATGCCTGTAATGGCGTCTTCTGTCGATTTGATGGGTTATCAGTTATCACACTATTATATAAACGAAGTAGAGTGAACACGACGTCTGTTCTCCCATCCGTTTTGTAAACAAACTCGAGATGGGGGACTTAAGACGGTTGCTAACGGGCGACCGGGTTAGGTTAATTAAACAGTGTCGAATCTAGGGGATGGGTCCCACCCCAAGGCATCTAAGTCACTCTCTGAATTGGCAGTTTACCTTACAACGGTTCATATGTCTTTTTATTATTTCAATGAATATTTTATCGTGTTAGTAAAATGTCTTTGTTTCTAGGTGCGCTGCAGTGACTGGGAAGTTGAACAGCTAACGAGTAGCCAAGTAATGTATGCTGCTGCAGATGCCCACATAGCTATCAAAATTTATGCAACACTGATAAATGAATGCAGAAACAAAGGAAGCACATTTAGCTGGTTCAATGTAAATAACAAGGATGTTAATGAATTGTGTAGTCAATATTTGGATGTCGCTTTTAAAATTAAGCATAATAGACACCAAAATGATAACATGTAAGCATATTTTATTTATTTTCATGTTAATATTAGCTTGATAGTTATTTATACAACCGTCACATAGTTTGTTTGTTACACTTATTTTCCGATATATTTATTATGTTGTTTATAAATATCCGATTTTTTTCTTTCCCTATAGACATATTTACTGTTATACCTATTTGTCTAGTTAGATTTTTTTTCAAACCTAGCGACTTTTTCAAGTTTTCCCTAATCGCAAATTTTCCCATTAGTAATTAAATTAGGTACATCGCAATACGTAAGTAGGTAAGTTAGGTTAGGTTCGTTTTTTTGTCAGGCCCAGGAGGGTAAAAAAAAAGGCAGAAATAGGAACGCCGTGATAAAAAAATTGGAATGAGGCACAAAATGCTACTAATAAAATAATCTACTGGTAATGTCGGTGGTTAAAAAAATGAAAACAACCCAACAGTAAATAGGTATGACTATAGCAAAAGAAGGCGTTCGGATTTTTTATACAAGAAAATAAATATATCAGAAAATACGCCTAAGCAAGCGTCTTATAAGCTTAATTATGCTTAGATGAACCTCTGCATAAATAAGCTTAGTATTTTTATACAGGGTTAGGCACCTATCAAACTCAAACTCACACTCAAATTCACAACGTTTATGTGGGATTCGTAGACGTACAGTCACCCAATAAAAATGTTGAGCATACTTAGAACCTTGTCGTTGCGAATGTCATTGTAATTGTCATATGTGTCAGTTGATGTTCCGTTTGAAGTTTACTATGACAATGCACTAAAGTGCTTAACATTTTCGTTGGGGTACTGTACTCGTAAAACTCTTTTTATAGCAAGTAAATTTAATTAAACATAATTATTAAGCTGATTGCACAGCGTCTTTAACAGTGTCGGGCTCTCGAATAGCCATCTTGGTTAAATTAAAAAGTAAAACTCGCATCTCTTTCACACGTCTATCATACTCTCTGTTTCACTATCATACGTCATCAGTCAGTTCGTTTCACGCGACAAAACCTGTAACACAACAAACAATCAAATTAGGTCGAAATTTAGCCACCAACTGTTTTGTTTAGTCGAATTTCCATAAGTTGTATTATAATATACATACGAGTATTTTGTCGGAAACCGTATATTTTCCCAAATTGTTATAAAATAAACCTAATCTAACCTAGAGGTTATGCACGTAAATCTCTTTAAAAAAGTTAATGGGTTCAGAGATAAATTATTTTCTTAGGTACTTATGATGTTTCGGACAAATGAAACAGTCTGGAAATAAAGTTTCAGACTTGAGGTAGGACACTTTAATACTACGGTACGCCTTACAGACTACTCTTTACAGAGCTATGATATGGTATCATACAGTATGTAACACGACGAGAAGCAAACTTTTTAACCCGTTGGTGACCATTAGTATGGGCGGTAAAACCATAAGTCAAAATTTTGATATTTAATTCATCAAATAGCAAAATTTTGGCACAGATTCCTAGGAAACCCTAGGACAAACTGAGAAGCCGATATACCCCAAAATTACCAAGTCACAGTGACACCGAAGGTAGGTCAGCTCAAGAGACATAACCAGCCTTACCTGACCTCAGTAAAAGATGACAATAAAAAACAGGTTTAATTTTCATTGATTTATTTACTTACTTAAATGTAGTTTATAATAAATGTTCGAACTGTCGTCCTCCGACGCTGATGCACAAAAAACTCCATTTAATGAAATTTCGGCCCAAGTTTCGTAAACTGATTTCCGATATGGTCCGGGCTGCGTCGATATACGTTGTCGTGATTCCTCTTGCGATCGGATTGGTTTTGCATAAACTTTATGTTTGAGACATCCCCAATAAAAAAAAAACCAATGGATACACACAATCTTAAAAAAAGGGCAAAATTCACTGAAAATTAAAATTTGTCGATATCTCGAAACCCATTTCATCTTTTACTGAGGTCATGTTAGGCTGGTTACGTCCCTCTTGAGCTGACCTACCTTCGGTGTTACTGTGACGTGGTACTTTTGGGACTTCGGCTTCAGTTTACAGTCAGTCCCTATTTACAGTGCAAATGAAAATAACAGTTATACCTGACTGTAATTGTCTTTTACAGTCAAATTTGTTTACCTCTAATTAGTTAATTAAAAAGGTTGCATATATATATATTCCTCATCGTCATCGTATTATATGTCCGAATAATAATTTTGAAGGTGCTATGCTCACTACGCTCAGGATTCAATGTACGCCCTCGCCGTAAATAAGTCATTTTGCTCCTTTGTGAAACAATCTACTTACTATTTTGGATAGACATGAAAATAAACGAGATACAGGGTGGACTAAAAGTCTTTTTACCTTTCAAACGAAAATGAAAAAAAAACCTAATTTTACGAGATAAAAACTGATTATTAATTATGAAAATACATAAACTGAGTTTTTTTTTAAAATAACCTCATCCATATGTGTTCCGTCATTATTTTGACATTGCTGTAACCTGGGAGCGAAAACGTTCAATGACAGCCTGACAAGTGTTTCGAGAAATGTTTTGCATTTCCTCGCGAATACGTTCCTTCAATTCCTCAACAGGCACTGAGTTGGTATCGAAAACTTTACTTTTGAGGTATCCCCAAAGAAAAAAATCCATCGGGGACAGGTCCGGCCTACGAGGTTAATGTCACCTCTTTTAGATATCACTTTTTGGCCGAAAATTACACGAACTGCACACAATGAGTAATTAAAGCATTCACTTAGAACTGGCACGCGTTTATCATAAAATAAAAATGGTTCAAAAAATAAAAAACTGACAATCACAACAATATGTTGAAGAGTCAATGCTAGAAATTCGGTTGACTTTTTGCGTTTATATATTATTGGTGATGAAAGTTGAACGGCGAAAATGTATTGTGAACAAATACGTGGAAAATCCCACTTGGTCAGACAGAGTCAATGATTGCTAAATCATTAAATTTCCCGAAAACTACTGTTTGTAGGGTCATAAAAAAATATAAGGACTCTCTGGCCTTCGATAGGAAGCCTCAAATCAACCGACGGTCTGGTACAACGGATAAAACTTTGGAGAAGAAAGTTTTAAGGTCAGTGGCACAGAATCCAGGGCTGTCGGATTATGATTTAGCTGGAAAATTAAAAAAAAACCGCAGCACTAAAAGACGGATTCGCCTTCGAGCAGGGTATAAGACCTATAGAGCCATTAAGCAGCCAAATCGAACCGTCAAACAAAACAAAACAGCTAAAACATGAGCTCGTCTGCTGTATGACCAAGTTCTGGCTAAATTCAAAGGCTGCCTCTTGTTGGATGATGAGACATACGTAAAGCTCGACTTTAACAAACTACCAGGTTCAAAATTTTACAAGGCCGACGCTAGAGACCGATGTTGACGAAAAATACAAGTTTCACAAACTCGAGAAATTTGCAAAAAAACATATGATTTGGCAGGGTATATGTAGTTGCGGTCTTAAGACTAAAGTTTTCGTCACCACGGCAACAATGACATCAGATGTTTATACGAAAGAGTGTCTGCAGAAACGAATTTTGCCTTTCATTCGAAGCCACAATGGTCCTGTCAAATTATGGCCCGATTTGTCTAGCTGCCATTATTCCAAAAAGGTTTTGGAGTGGTATGCTGCAAATCACATTGATTTCATACCAAAAGAGATGAACCCACCTAATTGTCCCCAGTTTCGGCCAATTGAAAACTACTGGGTAATAATGAAAGGAAAATTAAATAAAACTGGCAAAATAGTCCAAGACATCAACTCGTTGCAGTCCACATGGAATCAACAGGCAAAAAAGGTGGACGGAGGTCTTGTTCAGAGGATGATGAATACTATTTCCAGAACAGTCCGTAATTTTGTGCATAACCGTAGTGAATAATTGAAATTTATGTGACACGTCATAAATAAAGAAGTAATCTTTTATATTGTTTCATTTAAAACATTGTTTTTCTTTTCATTTAAAAATTATATGCCTTTCATCGCGTTCCAATTCTATATTAACTATGCTTTAGTCTGTGACATGTTGCACCGTCTTGCTGAAACGGCTTTAATGCCTGTACCATTTAAATTTTGTACGGATGAAAAGTTATCTTTATGAAAATAAATGACGTCACGTAAATCCAATTACATGACGTCATGCACCACAGTGCATATCGGATCTTAAGGCGAAGTGCACATGAACACGCGTCAAAGCGCGGTTGGCTCGCCACGCGGTGTGAGATTATAACAATCAATGTTGTCGTTTACGTTACCGTGTACCTACTATTAAGCTACGAAAATGGAGGACAAGATATCTATTGATTTACTAAAATCCACAAGTAAATTGCCTCCACCACGTCCATTCTCATTGAATGCTCACGCTAGACTGCCGCGCGTAAGCCGTCGTCATCTGAACAGCTAAACCGCGCCGCAACGCGCGTTACCGCTCGTTCATCTGAACTTAGCCTTGCCATTTGCGTTTTACTTAGCGTTTACATACACCGTACTACAGGCCGTAGTACGGGCCGCGTTTTAACAAAGCGCGCGTTCAACGCTGCGCTAACGCTCGACTGTAAACAGCGCGCGTCAACGCGTGTCAACGCGCGCTTTGAGGTCATTGGTTTTCTATATTTCCGTTCAGTTGAGCGCGCGCTTTCGACACGGCTGGCGTATTTTAGGGTTCGTTAGGGGTCGTCCAAAAATCGTCCGAAATGGAAACCGAAGCTTATGATACGGAATTATTTATAGATGAAATAGAAAAACGTCCTGCGATATGGGACATGACAAGTAGCGATTATTCAGATAGGAACTTAAAGAACGCGTACTCGTATTCTGTGAAGGACATGACAATGAACAAAAGAAGAAATTATTACGTGAGTACATCACATATACGAGGGCAGATTGGAAAGTTCGCGATCTGGGCAATAAGGGTTTACATTTTTTTTATGCCGCCATTTTGAACTGTCGTTAATCGGATGTCAACCCGCGAATTCTCGACAAGAATCGTTATTTTGAAAAAAAAGAAAGTTCAATAAAGCATACATTATGTAGACCTGATATTGATTTATGGAGAAATTGGAACAACTAGATGTAATTAAATATTTACATAAAAAAGGTTTGAATCCGAAACCGGTTTTTGAAGATATGCAAGGTTTTTTAGGGGGAACCTGCCCATCATATACGATGGTAATAAAATGGGCCGCCGAGTTCCAACGTGGACGAGACAGCATCTCAGATGACACACGACAAAAGTCAGGGAAATAGCTGACATCGTAGGCATCTCTTACGAAAGAGCTCGCAACATAATTCTGAATGAATTAGGTCTTTCCAAGGTGGCAGAGAAGAAGCTCCTTTCAGTTGCACAAAAACGCACTTGCCTTACAAATTCACAGTTTGGAAACGAATGAAGCTGATCCTCAAGACTTTTTAAACGGATTTCTACCATGGACGACACGTAGGTTCACCACCACACGCCAGAGACCAAACAGCAATCAAATCAGTGGGTACGTGCTGGATCTCCGCCTCCCAAAAAAGGCTAAAGCGGGTTTATCTGCCAATAAAGTCATGGTATCAGTATTCTGGGATACAAAAGTAGTAATAATGGTTGACTATCTCCAGAAAGGTGCTACCTTTAACTTGTTTACCTACCATTAGCGCTTATCGACCATAATAATCACAATAAAGTGCTCTTACTTCTAACTGACGACGTAGGTTACATGCTTAAAGCAGGAAGGAATTTAAAAAGTATTTTTCCCAATCTTTTTTACGTCACATGTTTGGCTCATGGTTTGAATAGAGTGGCTGAACAAGTCAGAAAACTTTATCCAAATGTGGATGCGTTAATCGCCAATGTTAAAAAGACTATTCTGAAGTCTCCGAAAAGAATTAAAAAGTTTCAAGAAATGCTTCCCGGAGTACCTTTGCCACCCTGACCAACAATTATTCGATGGGGAACCTGGATAGAAGCAGCGGCATACTCGTATTATAGCAAATATTATGATGAAGTTAAATGTGTTTTGAATACATTTAGTCCCTCAGATGGCCAGAGTGTTACTAAAGCTAAAAGAGCATTTGGGAATGCCAATATTAGAAGCGACTTTAATTTAATAGCAAACTATTTAATGACTATCCCAAATGCCATTATAAAATTACAGGGTGCAAGTCTTCCCATGAACGACAGTCTAAAAATTGTTCGTACAACCTATCAAGACCTCTCCAAATTAAACTTGAGCGTAAAAGGAAAACGTATTTTTAATAAACTAAAGTTGGTCTTAAATAAGAATTCTGGCTATAGCGTACTAAAAACTATGAATGAATTGTTACAAGGCAAAGAAATAGAATTGCAAAAACATTGTGCAACAATTGACTTCGTCAAAAAAAAAATGCACCTATTACGACTGCCGACGTAGAAAGATCGTTCAGTTTATTGAAATGGATATTTACAGCTAGACGCCGAAGCTGAACTGTTCCAAATATAAAAATAATATTAAATGTTTATTCTGAAAATCGTGTCAACTACTAATTGGCGGCAGGTAATTAATTAACATATTTATATAATTACCTCGTAAGGCTTGGTAGAAATGCTAAAGTACTTACAACTTAAATTAAAATAAAATTGTATAGTTTGTTTACAATTCGCAGGAAGGTATTTATTCATTAGGCACAATATGGTATTTTATCATAATAACCTATCTGTTTATCTCTACTCTTTCTCAAGTTATTCCCGCACCGAAAACCCCGGGGTTTAGTAAGGAGGATTGCGAACATCAAAATAGTCAGACAGTGACTTCGCCGCAATTTATGTCGCACCCAAAAAAAACGTTCTGGAGACTAACATTTAAGGTGTTGCGGTAAACATAATACTGAAATACAATCTCAAGGTAAAGGGTTACAATCGTAGTAAAGTTCACTTCATTAATGATTGCCTTCGCAAATTACGACGCGAATGTCGTCCGGTGCTGCTTAAGAGGCACGATGCGAAAAAATACTCTTCACCAATGAAAAAATCTTCAAGTTCGAAGAAATATCCGACCGACAAAAAAAGTTTATGCCAAAAGCAGCAAAGATGTTACAGCCCCAGCACGAAATGAATCGCGTTCCAATCAAGCAGCGAGTGTGAGAAGTTTTGTAAGAAGGTGTCAATCCGCTCCATTTTTGCCAACAAGGAGTCGTGTAAAGAGTAGAGGCTGTCATTTTTAGTAATAACTTCGTTGGGCAAAACATTTTTTTTGAGTTAATAATTTTCCCGCTATTTCCCGTTCCCGTGGGAATTTCGGGAATTCCTTTCTTAGTGCACCTCTACAGTACCTAAGCTACGTCCCTTCCAAATTTCAAGTGCCTACGTTTAGCCGTTTAGGCTGTGCGTTGATATGTCAGTCAGTTAGTCAGTTTCTCCTTTTATATATTTAGATTACTAAAGACTGTACACGATAAAATCTGGCCATGCATGATCTGGTGTATTTTTTTAATGAATGCTAATTTTCAAGCAGCACTTTTTTGTAATAGTCAGTGGTTATGAAACTACATAATAAAAATACAATCATAATAAAATGTAAGAGCGTCTGTATCTTAGACCCTTATATAATCCACAGTACCTTTATTTTTTTGTCCACGATCTTCTGACAGTCTTTACCAAATTCTCCGTTTTAAAACATTTTATTATTTTTAATTATACAAGCCAAATTATACGTTATTAAATTATCTTACCACAATAGTTAAAACTTTCCTAATTATATTCAGATTAAGATAGTTCTGAGGTTTTTTAACTTTGGCGAATTTGACTTTTTGACAAATAAATGCCTCCCATACAAAAACAACTTTCAGTGCTTGGAGTAAAAAGTCTTCCTGACTACTACAAATAGAAATGAGTTTCAAAAAGTATTTTTTTCGTAAGACGACATTCTATTGTGGGTAAAACTGCTTGTAACAATATAAATACAGTTGTGGCGTAGAAGCAGGAAGTGAGTGAATATTGTCAAAAAACGCTGTACAAGAGATGAAAGGTATGATAGAATATATTTGGCGAAAACTAACACATACCCATACATTATGATACGATTTTATTTCATTATATAGTATTATAATTATACAACATATTAAAAAAAAACTGCTTGAAAATATGCATTCATCGCAAAGATACACCAGATCATGCATGGCCAGATTTTATCGTGTACAGTCTTTATTATCTGAAAAGTTAAAAATACACAAAAATAGAAAAAAAATATTTTCTATGAACAATTTATTTCGTCTCAAAACCTATGAACACACGAGGTGTAAGTAGTGCCCCCATTAACTCGGAAGAGGATTTGCGGGACAGGATTGTTGACTGTGCCAATTACATAAAAAATAACCCAGACATGATTTTTCGAGCTACTAAACAAATAATAGTGCCACAGGAGTATTCGACCTCAAAAGCCGGTTAAAAGTCATATAAAAAAATAACAACAATATACACTAGTCTTATTTGACGTTATTTGCACACGTCACTGTTTTGACTACCATAAACCGGTTTCAAATAGAACCCAAACGCGGCCCACTTGAGGTGCAGGTAGTCGGAATCTAGTCGATGTTGAATAAACACGTCTTTGTTTTCGATACGCCGCTAATTTCTACAAATTTACAGTTAGTGTTTTTAGTAAATTGCAGTGATTTTTAAATAGATTTTCAATGGACACTGAAGCTGAAGGTATGTACTTTATTGTAATATAGAAATATTTATAATAGATTTTCTTAATTTTTGTTTTAGTTTTTTAAAGAGAAATGCCCCGCACTAAATCAATAATATTTTTAACTAAATTGTTACCAAAAAAATAGTTTATGTATCACTTCCGGGCACGGTCGGCCATTTTTTTTTCGTTTATAGTAAGCTTTACATCTTATTGAAGCTATCCAAAAAGAAATATATCACCCATCTTGCCACATTAAAAAAAAAATATATATTTCACCAAGTATTATTTCAAACATTTCCATGTTTACTTAAAAATATCATTTTTATTTCAGTTTTGGCTCCAAATGAAATCCAAATGTCAAAAAAATCATTATACTGGCTTTTTAAAGAAAGCAGTAAACGAAAACTGGATGACAAATTATTGGACATGGAGCAGAAAGTACGACAAATTACGAAATGTCCAGAAAATGCCTTCCTAAATTTGACGAACGATTTGAAACATTTCAAATCAGATTTGAAGCTCAGATGGAGCTCAGCCAACAATACAGAAGCCCGTTTCCTAATTAAAAATGAAAATTGGCTACGCAGTACCATAAAATTGCATAGCTGGTCGACAATGTCTACATCAAAACAAGGACGACCGAACAAGCCGTTTCAAGAATTAACGAATCGCAGCAAAAGGCGAAAAACAAAGGAACTTGTAGAGAACGTGCCTGTCCAGGAATTGTCATTCGCTGCCAGTGTAAGTCAACGAAAATCTGGGAACATCGAAGCGTCGAAATTATAAAAGAAGCCTCCTACAAGGGC
Organism: Acleris laterana; assembly: GCA_963966035.1. Lineage (NCBI taxonomy): Eukaryota > Metazoa > Arthropoda > Insecta > Lepidoptera > Tortricidae > Acleris > Acleris laterana. Next base: position 47,264,468 of record OZ014438.1, read on the forward strand.
GAAAACGTTAAAAAAGAAGCTTTCAGGGTCTCAAAAACCTTCTGTAAAGAAACATACGCCTTCAGAGGCTCTGTCCCTCTTCGTTGAGTGTGATATGACAAAAAAACAATACGAAATACTACACGATTCAAACAAGAGTATCTATCCGTGTTATTCACTTCTAAAAGAAGCAAAAAAGGATTGCTATCCTTGGGAAGAGTCTATGCGTGTTACAGAAACTTGTGCAGAAGTTCGCCTCCAAGATTTATTAAATCATACAGCTATAAGATTATGTAAATATCTAAAGGATGTTTTGGAAACGTGCACTTCAGATGAGTTAGCAAATATGCAACTAATTACGAAATGGGGTTGCGATGGTAGTCAACAAAGTCGATTTCAGCAAAACTTTCAAGACGATTTGAAAGCTGATGATCCAAAAATATTCCTAAGTTCATTGGTTCCCATAAGATTGCAGACTGATATTGGAGGACGAAAGAAAACTTTATGGCAGAATCCAACTCCATCATCACCTCGATTTTGTCGTCCAGTTCCGATAAGATTCCTACATGAAACTGCAGATATAACAAAAGAAGAAATAAAATATGTAGAGGATCGAGTAAATCAACTGACAAAGACAGAGTTATCAAATTCTAATGGAACAGTGATGTATGTTCGGCACACCTTAATTCCAACTATGGTAGATGCAAAGGTGTGCAATGCGGCAACAAGCACCACATCTACTATGAGATGTTATATATGCGGAAAAACATCAAAAGATTTTAACGATTATGAATCGACTAAGACTGTGAATGAGGAAGCACTCCGAAGATTCGGAATATCAATTCTACATGCTAGAATAAGATTGTTTGAGACTCTACTGTATATCGCCTATAAACTACCTTTAAAGAAATGGCAAGCTAGAAGTCAAAATGAAAAAAACATTGTGAAACAAACGAAAGAAAAAATACAGAAAGCCTTCAAGGAAAAAACGGGGCTTATAGTAGATGTCCCGAAAGCCGGCTTTGGCAATTCAAACTCAGGAAATACATCAAGAAGATTTTTCAGCGATCCTGAAACAGGAGCTGAAATAACAGGGATCGACATACCTTCTCATACAAAAACTGAGAATAATATTAGAAACCATTTCTTCAGGCCATGAAATTAATGCCTATCGGTCAACTCTCAGAGGAGGCTGCTGATGCCAGGAACAAACAATTTCGGTGTTACATACTCAACTTTTCAAGAAAATTCTCCAGAGAATTGTGTAATAAGGATTTATTAAATAGGCTTTTGTTGACTTCGGATCCATTTCTGAGCTGTGAACGAAAACGGCGAAAGCTCAGCAATAGTGCGTGTTTTTTGCCAGAAACTATTAAATTATTTCTTCAAGTGGGTCCTGAAGGCATCACTGAACTGATTACGGATGACTGACTTATATTTATAATTTCATAGTTAATGTGTACCTAATGATTACTTGATAATGACGTCTTATTTGATGTATTTAATGTATATTTTTATTTTCTTCAACAATTATAACTTTATATATACAATATAGTTTTTGATTAACTCTTTTGAACAAATTCCAATTCAAAAATTGCAAAAAATATTTTTGACCGGATTTCGAGGTCGAATACTCCTGTGTGGTGCGTGCAGGACTGTGTTTGCAAGAGCAAGGTGGTCATTTCGAGCATTTAATGCATTCGAATTAGTTAATAATGTAAGTAAGTTAGGTATAGTTTGGTTAGTTGGTACCTAATGTACATTTTGTCTCTCGGTTTTCCAGACCACTTGTCCATAAACCTTAATTTACGAGTAAGTGTCTCTACCTGAGCTATAACATAATTAGCAACACATACTAAACGACACAATATCTTTGACTGCTCATCAAAAATGTCGTGTTGGCATTAGACACTTAATTATTTTTTTAGTTAAAGACAGTGAGTTAACAAAATTAATTATAGCTCATAATAACGTAAGGGTAATATGGGCATATCTTTAAGCAATTTTAAGAATTATCAGGAATTTACAATAAATTAACACATTTGTTTGAATAAAAACCTGTTTGACACAGGTAATGTTTTGGGATTGAAAAACCGTGTATTTCATCTGAATAGACAGCATATGAGGCGAGATACTTCATTTGGTCCGTTAGAGTGCACAGCAAACAATGTTTTTTTTAAATCTTAAAAAAAAATGGATGACACCAATTTTTTTTTAGGTGAATTTGCGTTTTCTTTTTTCCCTATTCGTTTGTCAACTTTATCCAGGGACATCCTGTATGTTAACCAAGATATTGATATTGTGTATTGAATTGGTTTTCGTATATGTGTTAATTTTAGTGTTTATGGTTGAACTAAGATTGAACTAAGAGTGTTACAAACCGAACAACTGTTTACGGCAGGATAATTAGAAATAATTGATTGAATGAAGGAGTTTTATCTGTTAATTAGTACAGTACAGTAGACGTTATCTTGTGAGAAAATCCCTTTTTAAAAAGCACTTTCAGTGTTTTCGAGTTTTCCAACTTTCCCGATATCTTTTTAATAAGTATTTAATTTATTTACCAGTTTGAAACATACTTTCAAATTTCTTCCAAAAGTGACTAGACCGCATTTAGCAAAAAAAGTGACTCCAAACCAGTGGTCCTAATAAGGTTTGTTTTAAAGAAAAGAAACGGAAACCGTAAAAGCGAATTAATAGATAACAATAGTATTATGTTATAAAGCTTTTCAAGTTAATAACAAATCAAAGTAACAATCCGGTAAACAACTCCGTAAACCAGACAAAACTTACTAAGCTTAATTACGAGTACATAATTACAGAAGGGTCACGCCATCGTATGGCCTGCCTCTTGGCATGCCCTGTTAGTAGGAGATTTAAGGTCCATCGCCTTGCATTTTTGAGACAAAGGAAACCGCTTGGAACAGGTGTCCCTGGGGGTGATCTGAGCTGATTTCGCCCGGTTGCCACGAGGTTCCCCCTCGCGGATGAGCAGGGGAGGGGGTGAGAAAAGTGTATCCGGCGTGCCTCGCTCTAAATTTTATATCTCCATACATCTAGCAACTATATCACGTTTAGTGTCCTTTTCTTATAATTCGAGAACGAGAAATTCATTTCTGGAACAACATTTTTACACACCAGTACAAAAAAAAGAGAAATTCAAAAATCATTATTTTCCTTACACTTTTTATTTGAAAATCTTCTCCTGACATAAAACTGTAGATTTGCTCTATAAAAAAATACTAGTAGATAGCCCAGTTATTCTACTATACAAATATAAAAAAATAATATTTTATGTAGATTTATAAAAATACTGTTATACTATACATATTTTTGACTAACAAATGTTTAAAAAAAAAATTGTACCGCGCGGCGGTCCGCGCCGAAGTACGTACACGTTGAAATGAAACGTTTCTTGTATGGAGACCTCTTTATTATTTAACTTTTTGTTTATTTATTATTTGTAAATCTGCCTTAATAATGCGGTCTCCCTCCGGATACGGAACCCTTAAATGCCAAAATCTGCATTTAGGGATTGAAAAAACGTACGTAATAACTAATAACAAAACGGAAAACAAACCCAGAAGTTGACCGTTTTTGCATAATTTCTGTATTGTTTTGTTCATAAAAAAAAAAAAATAATAAGAGGTCTCCATACAAGAAACGGTTCATTAACTAACTCACTATAATGCTACATAACTCGCAGGGCAATAACAGGAAAAACTACTTTAGTTTTTTCTATATAAGGTTGATTTTACAATAAAAATTCGCTTCGCCTATTGTCCCGGTATTGAAGCGGGACGGCTCGGTTCGTATCTGCGCAGACTATTCGCGCACCATTAACAAACAGCTGATCGCCGAGTCGTACCCCCTTCCTACTGTAGATGAGTTATTTGCTAAACTACATGGAGGAGTTCAATTCTCGAAGCTAGACATGTCCATGGCTTATAATCAGTTTCCAATTAATGACCCAAATAACATTACGTGTATAAATACTAGCCGCGGTTTATTTAAATACAAAAGGCTTATTTTTGGACTAACTAGTTCGCCGGCTATTTTTCAACGCGCCTTAAATACCCTGCTAGCAGGGCTGGACGGGGTTCTGTGTTTTTTGGATGACGTTTTGGTAACAGGACGCGATAAAACGGAACATCTACAAAGGTTGAACGCCGTATTGGCGCGGTTCAAGGACGCCGGTTTGACGTTGCAAAGAGATAAATGCGAATTCTTCAAAGATGACATATCATATTTAGGCCATGTAATTAATAAAAATGGCATCGCCAAATCGCAACAAAAGATAGAAGCCATTACGAAAGCACCGCGACCCGATAATGTAAACCAACTACAGTCTTTTTTAGCGTTAGTTAATTATTATCGAAATTTCGTACCAGACGCATCTACCATTTTAAGTCCTTTATACGACCTAGTTAGGAAAAATGTAAAATGGTCGTGGACGTCGGCACATCAAAACGCGTTCGATAAAATTAAACAGCAGTTAGCCTCCGAACAGGTCTTAGCGCATTTCGACCCCTCCGCGAAAATAATAGTTACGGTCGATGCTTCCCCGGTGGGCCTTGGTGCTTTGTTATCACAAGTAGGTCCTGACGGAGTAGAGCGGCCGGTTTCTTTCGCGTCGCGCGTTTTACGGGATTCGGAGAAAAACTATGCACAAATACAAAAGGAAGCCACAGCCATAATTTTTGGAATACGAAGGTTCCACCAGTACCTGTATGGCAGGTCGCAACCTTTTGTCCTCCGCACAGACCATAAACCGCTACTTTCCATTTTTGGGCCTCAAAAAGGTATTCCGGAAGTTACGGCAAACCGGTTGCAAAGATACGCAATATTTTTGTCAGCGTACAATTATATCATCGAATACGTCCGGAGCGGCAATAACAGCGCGGATTATTTGTCGCGCGTGCCGCTCGCGGCAAGTGGAGGGGCGTCAGAGGCCCGTGACGTCACCGTAGTTGGTTTTTTGGACGATCGCGCCGCCTATATGAACTTTGTGGTAGACGGGTGCTTGCCGGTAACCCGAGAGGATTTACGTCGCGAAACGTTACAAGATAATGAGTTACGTAAAGTATGTGATTTTGTTATTAAGGGCTGGCCTCGTAAAATAGGCGATGAGAGGCTCAAAGCATTTCATCTCTGCCGAAATGAGTTATCTGTCGAGCATGGGTGTCTGATGAGAGGGCACAAAGGAGTAATACCGGCAGCTCTTAGGGAACAAGTATTAGCAGATGTGCATAGTTCTCATTTAGGAATTGTCAAATGCAAAGCGGAAGTTCGTTCCAAATTCTGGTTTCCGGGTGTCGACGCGGCCATTGAGAGGGTCGTTGGCGCTTGTAATATTTGTGTTCAATTACGTCCATCGCCACCTCGTGTGCCAGTAGTACCATGGCCGTATCCAGAACACGCATTCCAAAGACTACATATTGATTTTCTGGGGCCAATTAACAATCACTCGTATTTAGTGGTAGTAGATGCGTTTACCAAATGGGTGGAGTGCTTCGACATGAAGTCAAATATATCTACACAACACGTAATAGAGAAACTTTGTGAGGTCATGTCTCGGTTCGGTACGCCTCAGTGTGTAGTGAGTGACAATGGCACGTATTTTACATCGTACGAATTTAAACAATTTTGTGCGCTTTACAATATAAAACATTTAACCAGCGCGCCTTACCATCCCGCTAGCAACGGCCAGGCCGAAACCTACGTAAAAGTGATTAAGAAAGGTATAAAAACCGTACTTTGGTCAGATGTCAGTAGTTCTAAATTAAATTGCAAACTAATGAAGTATTTATTCGACTACAGAAATTCCATTCATTCGACCACTGGTACGTCAGCTCAGCTTGTTTTAAAAAGTTAAAGTCTCGGTTAGATTTGCTGACCACTACAAGTTCACCGCCGTCGTCGCTCACCGACCTCGCCTCGCTAGTCAGAGATAAACAGTCCTTGCAGAGTAGTTGCCACGGCGGATCAGAAAGAACCGAGTTCAAGAACAACGACCAAATATTATACAAAAAATATGTTAATAAAAATAAATTCCAATGGAGTAGAATAATACAAAAACTGGGAAAATTGTTATATTTAATAGAGGATCAAGAAACGCATAATGTAATAAAAAAACATTAACCAAATAATACTGTTTAAAGGAGAAAAAACACAGTTAAGTACCTCAGAATCTAAGATGCCTATTTTAACCCGAGCGCTTCCTACACGAGAGTCAACAGTGTTTCTGCCAGTGCCCGCCCCGGAGCCGGGCCCATCCACGAGCGAAATACAACCAGCATTTTTCCCTGGTTCGCAAGCAGAGGGACCAGAAGATGCTGAACCGGTTTTTTACCCAGCAGAGGGGGAAGGAAGTGTGGGCGTCTCTGCAGAGATTCCAGAGGTTCAAGGTCTGCAGCTACCTGAAAGCTCAGTACCTCAAGATACCGCGAGTGAACCGCGAGCTACAACATTACCGCCAAGGCGAGCTAGGCTTAATTTCGATTTTAAGAAATACTTTTAAAATGTTTGTTAGTTAAGGGTGGAGGAGATAGTGTGTATCTGTGGCAGCGGTTGCATCCGCGCGCCCTCTGTTTCCATAGATTATTAAAACAGTGTGCAATTAGCTACGGTGCGTTTCACTTGTGTCTGTCCCGCGTCTACATACCTACTAAAATTTAATTCGTTTTGTGCGACGAATGGTCAAAGACGTAGGTATGGGATTGCTGGCTGGCCTAGTGGGCAGTGACCCTGCCTACGAAGCCAGTGGTCCTGGGTTCGAATCCCGGTAAGGGCAGATATTTGGGTAAGGGCAGATGTTTAAGTATATATTTCTCTATATAAGTATTTATATCGTTGTCTAGTACCCATAGTACAAGCCTAGAGCTTAATTTGGGACTAGGTCAATTGGTGTGAGATTGTCACCTTATATTTAAAAAAAATAAAAATGGGATTGTATTTTGAAGATTTGTAACTTTATTAATAAAAGATTAAAAAAAAGATATTTATTCAGTAAGTAGGCCGCACGGGCACTTTTACACGTCATGAATCTACCAGCGCTTCCCAAGAGGAGACCACTGCCGAGAAGAAACGCCGCAAGAAACTCAGCAGTCAGTCATTTTTTAAACATGTTACAATGGTACTACTTAATCTAGCATTATATAAAGCAATAAAAATTAAATTAAATATAATATCAAATAGCATGCGTAGTTCAGCAGGAAAACATGTCAAAAATATTACGAGAGAGACAAGGGGGGGGGGGGGGGAAGAGAGGAGAGAAAACACAGGACAACCAAATAAAAGTTTGATATGCTTTCCCACATCAACGGTGTCCCCTAGACAAACAACTTTGCAATTTTACAAATTATGAATGACTAAGTTTCGGGTTTAGGCCAAGCATTTTTATCTGTTAGATAGTCCTCGACCCTATAGTACGCTTTAGATATTAACGACATTTTTAAGTAATTTTTAAGTGCTGGAAAGGGTAATGTTAAAGCTTCGTCAGGTAATTTGTTATAGAAATGAATGCATTGACCAACAAATGATTTATATACTTTACGGACGCGGAATTTTCGGATAACAATTTTATTTTTATTTCTTGTATTTAGATTATGTACATCGGAATTTTTGGTGAAAGAATTTAAATTTTTAATAACATAAATAATATTCTCATAAATAAATTGAGACGCTACAGTTAAGATGTGAATTTCTTTAAAAAGTTCTCTTAAGCAGTCACGGGAATTTAAGTTATAAATAGAACGAATAGCCCTTTTTTGTAAGACAAATATACTTTGTATTTCAGCTGCCTTACCCCAAACCAGAATACCGTACGACATCACACTATGGAAATAACTATAATAAACTATGCGAGCTGTCTCAACATTAGTTAGTTGTCTAATTTTCCTAACCGCGTAAGCTGCCGAACTTAGTTTACCTGCCAGTACCGCTATATGGGGACTCCATTGCAAATTTTTATCTATGGTTATGCCTAGAAAAACTGCCTTATCTACCATTTGCAGACACTCGTCATTTAGAAAAATACTAGAATCTACCGGTTTAACATTAGGCAAAGCGAACCTAACACATTTAGTTTTTTTAGCATTGAGTAGTAAATTGTTACTAGTAAACCAATTAAGTACTTTAACTAGTGTGGCGTTTATCCTACTGTAGTCAATGGACTTTCTATCTACTTTGAAAATTAATGAAGTATCATCAGCAAAAAGTACAATCTCACAAAGTTTATCTACTGTTGGTGGTAAGTCATTTATATAAACCAGAAATAAAAAAAGGGCCTAAAATTGAGCCTTGCGGCACACCTAATTTCACTGTAGCTCCAACAGATTGCGTTTTGTTTACAACAACTGTTTGAGTTCTATCACTTAGATAAGAAGACATAAGACTTGAAGCTTTATTGGACAATCCATAATGTTTTAATTTTAAAATTAGGGTCGAATGATCCACGCAATCAAAAGCTTTAGAAAGATCACAAAATATTCCTACTGCATCACAAGATTTCTCCCAACTGTTATATATATATTTAATGAGCACAGAAGCCGCATCAATTGTTGATCGACCTCGGGTAAACCCAAACTGGTTACTGTTAAGTATTTTATTTCTATTAAAGTGACCTAACATATCATTCAGCATTAGTTTCTCAAAGACTTTACTTAAAACGGGTAGTATGGAAATGGGACGGAAGTTCGTTAAATCACTCATCTCACCCGATTTAAAAAGAGGTATGACTTTACTATATTTCATGAGATCTGGAAAGATCCCCTCTGATAAACAATTATTGTAAATTAATGATAAATGGGGTGCAATTACATCTATGATATAAAATAGTACTCTAACTGATGTGCCCCACAAATCCTCAGTCTTTTTTAAACTAAGCGATTTAAATACCTTGACTATTGAACCTGAATTTACAGGGCTGAATTCAAAGTTTATATTACATTTACTGACATTAGTGCAAAGTAATGATTGAGCTTCAACCGCGGATGATTTAAGACATTTCGTTGTATTAGAAGCTATGTTTGAAAAATAATCTTCGAATGCTAAGGCAACGTCTTTATTTGACGTGATTTGTTTGTCACCTGCGTTTATGGTGACTTGATTGTCACGTGTTTTTGATTTTCCTGTTTCTCTATTTATAATATTCCATACAGTTTTTACTTTATTGTCAGCTGATTTGAGTTTAAGACTAAGAAAGTTTGCCTTAGCAGTTAAACAAACTTGCTTAAAGGTCCTAATAAGGTAATAGATACAGATGTAGTGCAAAATGATTTTCCTTCGGGAAAACTCGGATCTCAATCGGAATACGATGGCACCCGAACTGTCAATCAATGATTGTATTAAATGAGTGACGTTTTCATGTCCATTAAAATGGAACTTTATTGTTTGCTTACAAATGCTGTCATTTGTCACTTTGTCATTTGACACTAAACAATAAAGTTCCATTTTAATGGACATGAAAACGTCACTCATTTAATACAATCATTGATTGACAGTTCGGGTGCCATCGTATTCCGATTGAGATCCGAGTTTTCCCGAAGGAAGACTTACTTTTATTAGGAAGACTTACACTTATCTTTTAAAAAAAACCGCATCAACATCCGTTGCGTAGTTTCAAAGATCTAAGCATACATAGGGACAGACAACGGGACGCGACTTTGTTTTATACTATGTAGTGATTACCTAATGTAACTTAGTTTTAAGTACTATTATGTTTTTATGATTGAAAAAATGACCTTCTGCTGGAGTTTCTTGCGGCGCTTCTTCTCCGCAATGATGGTCTCGTCCGAAGCGCTGGTAGACTCACCCTATATTACCGATGTGTAAAAAAGCCCTCATGTGGCCTATTCACTGAATAAATATTTTGAATTTTGGACTGTATCGTTAATTATGAATTCAAACAAAAAGTATTTTACACCAGAAATCATACTATTTCAAAATAATAACATGTCATCTGTCGTATATATCATTGTCGGCTAGTGAAGTTACATAGTCAATTCATACAATATTTGAGTAATTTTCAAAATGAAATGCCTCACGCCTGAAGTGAGGAAATGTATTAGGTATTTCCAAATGGTGCACCGAAACTGGTATGACTTACAGAAAGTTAGCTAAAGAAGAAGGTGTAACCGTTCATGCAGTCCAAAATGCAATTCAGAGGCTCGGTGAACACTATAGTTTAAAAGACCGCCCTGGCCGAGGCAGAAAACCAGGTCCTTCAAGACTTCAATTGGACCAGATGATATGCGAGCTGTTTGTATCAAAAAAGACCTTTCGGTTCGAGATTGTGCTAATAAAGTAGTTTCTACAAATAGGTAAGTACGAAAACAGCCAAAACGAACACCTCAACAATCGTTTACAGTTAAAACGAGGACCCGGAAGCTATATGAACAAGTTTAGTACAAGAAAAAGCGATGCATAATCAATTAATCACGGATGATGAGACTTACGTGAAATTTGATTACAAAACTTTACCCGGGTAATACATAGTAAAAGAAGGAGCAGTCGTTGTTAAGAATGCAGAAAAAGCAACTTTTCTCTTTTGGAAAAAACTTAGTTTGGCAAGCTATTTGTCAGTGTGGAATGATATCGATACCCTTTGTTACAGAAAAAACTTCCAACGCTGAAATCTATCGAAAGGAATGTCACGAATAAAGATTATTGCCACTTTTGAGGAAGCACAAAGGTCCAATATTATTTTAACCTGACTTGGTTAGCTCTCACTATGCTTCATCTGTGCTACTGTGGCATGCCAAAGAATACGTGCAGTTTGTAAGCAAACGACACCATCCACCCAACTGTCCAGAAATACGTCCCATCGAAAGATTTTGGGCCCTAATGAAGAGGGATTTACGTAATAAGGATAATTCAGCCAATTATTAAAATAAAAACTAATATGATTGGAATCAGGTACCCAAAACCTTATGCGACACCTTAAAAGTAAAGTCCGGAAGCTTGGCAAAGGACTCTAAGTACATATTATTATTTTCTTGTTTTTGGCGATACGATGTATAAATTACAATAAAAAAGTTAAATGAAAAAAAAAACAATTAAGATAAATATTTTGCACCTGGGTTTTCCTGACTAACGATACAGTCCTTAGTTATCTAGTTGGTATTGTTGATCTAAGGGAGCTTACAAAGTTCTCAAAATTATCTGAGCACTCAAACGGCTTTATCAATAGATAAATGTTCTGATTTGTTTGAAAGCGACTGTACATAACTTCATTTATTTCTAGTTACAGAAAAAAAGACAATAACAGTAACACAGAGAACCCGTTGGTCAGTAAGAGATACCCGCACGCCGCGCGCTCCAAGCCGCTGTACCACAACTGCTTCCTGCAGGCCCCCGACGGAGAGCTCCTCTGCACCTGCGACACCAAGAAGGCTCGCTGGTAACACCCACGGCTAAACTAATGGTAGTAACATATACCATTAAACGTTTTTTCTGCGACATGCTCGGAAAAGTTAGTAAAAACAGCCCGCAAAGTTTGGCGTTCCAGGACATGTAACAAAAACCGGGCAAGAGCATGTTCTGTATAGGGTTCCGACGCCGCTATAACAAACACAAAAACTGTCTCGAAAAACAAAGAAGTACGAACTTTCTACATACACACATACACATACATTAAATCACGCCTGTTTCCCAGAGGGGTAGGCAGAGACCACTTCTTTCCACTTGCTACGATCTTGACAAATTTCTTTCGCTTCTTCCACATTCATACATCGAGTCATGCACGCACGTCGGTTTCGGGTACTTAAGATTCGGCCCTTTTCCAGTATTTCACCGATTTGACTCGAAAAAGTACGCCTAGGGCGGCCCCTTCCGACCCGTCCACTCACTATCGATCTGTATATCTCTTTCGTCAATCTTCTTTCATCCATCCTTTCCAAATGACCGAACCATCGAAGCATACCCTTTTCAATCTTAGTCAATACATCTTTTTTTATTCCACATTAACTTTCTATTAAGTAATAGTTATTTAGTGCTGTCTTAGATGATTTTTAGCAGTTATAGTTCAGTTGCCTGTATCTCAAGAACCAATCTAGTCGTGATACTTTCCTTCTAAATTCGTTATATGGAATAAAAAAAATGGTAATAAATGTCATTTAACGTGTAATGTCGTTTTAATTCAATTGACTTTTGTGGATTTTTAGCATTAACTACATTTTAAATGAATTCGACAATGGTGGTTACAGCGATTACGTAGTTTAGAAATTGATGATCCATTTACAGCGTTTACTTGTAATGGCAAAACGTGACTTAGCTGTAACCGACAATAAAAAGGAAACCAGCAACTTCTATAACATTTCACATATATGGTGTGGTCAAATAGAAAATAACAAATTACACATCTGATTTTAAAATGGCACACAGAGTCAGCACTGGCTCGATCGCCATGTAATGTTGGGATTAAATGACAACACATTAGTCTTCAGGTTATTGTGTCTCAAACTAAACAGTAAGTACGTCGGAATTGTAAGGAAACATACTGCTGGGAGTGTGAGTGTGGCGTGGCGTACGTACTACAGCATACTGGGTGTCCCAGAAACCAACGTCAACCCGCCCAGGGCTGATAGAGCAGCTCATAAGCTATCGATTTAACCCCTATGTATGTTCAGCAATTGTTATTAGTTTCCGAGATATTGATAATTTTAATCGGATTTTTTGTCACTTTTCCTTATGTCCGTGATACCAAAATCCCCTAAATTCATGTATTTATACTTTTTTTTTCAGTGTTTTCTTGCATGATTAGAATCACTGTGAAATAAGGAAGTTTTTAAAGCTACATGAAATTTTTTTTTTCATTACCACTTTTTGAGTAAACACACAAAGTTTGTTTTTCCATACTTGGTGAAAATCAAACACGGGGTTTCCTTAGTATGGAGAAAGTAACTCTGTGCGATTACTCAAAAAGTTGTAATGAAAATAAAATGGCATTTTGCTTTAAAAACTTCCTTATTTCACAGTGATTCTAAGCATGCAAGAAAACACTGAAAAAAAAAAGTATAAATACATGAATTTAGGGGTTTTTCGTATCACGGACATAAGGAAAAATTACAAAAAATCCGATTAAAATGATCAATATCTCGGAAACTAATAACAATTGCTGAACATACATAGGGGTTAAATCGATAGCTTATGAGCTGCTCTATCAGCCCTGGGCGGGCTGACGTTGGTTTCTGGGACACCCAGTATATGTTGCTTATATTGAAGTAACCAAATGGTCGTTAAATGTCATATTAATCACCGGTTAAGGCCGCATTTCACCAAACTTGGAATAAGATTTACTACGAGATTAGTCTATACAAACTAGTTGCGTTTAATCTAGGTATAACCTACCTTATTCCAGTTTGGTCGAATGCAACTTTAGTTTGTTACCACCTTTTTGGAATATTACTGTTAACATTAGAATGTTGATGGACTCGTATTGTTTGTTTACATGACACGCCCCAGACCGGCTTACTTTCCCGCATTTGCTGCAATTGTTTAAAACGTGTGGTGAAACTAATAATGGTGGCAGGTACGCAGCGAAGGGGCTGGCGCGGGTGGTGCAGCAGGAGCCGCTGACGGTGCGGCTGCGCTTCGAGCCCGCGGGCCGCTCCGTGGGCGCCGTGGGCCGCTACTATCAGCTCGCCAAAGAGAACAAGTGTGTCGTTTGCGGCAGCGCCGATTCTTACATAAGGAAGAACGTCGTCCCTCGGGAATATAGGAAGTATTTTCCAGGTAGATAAGTGGCGAATGTTTCAGGTATTTACTAATGAGACCCCTGTTATGATATATGGAGAGCTATGGTTAATATCAGCCGGTCCAATTTCATACCAAATGGATAGATAAATTGACATATTACATATGTATACTGACGTGAAAATTAAAACTTTATTGAAGTGACTATCATTTGACGAGTTTACTGTTTATTAATCAATTACTGAAGCCATCAACTATACCATTGATTACGATATACAATTATTTCACATACCAGAGATGTTTGAATTTTGTAAGGATAGGTAAGTATATCGTTTTTTTTTCAAAGATTGTTTGCAATGTTGACCTGGGGATATCTAAAACCGAAGAGCGTTTACGGTTGGAAAGTCGTGGATTTTCGACGACAGATTGCTTGACTCGTTATAGTTTTGGTCGGTTGTAACCGTTGATCGCTGGCCCATTCCTGGCTTATTTACTGCTGAACATGTAGCTCTAAATTGTGCTACCCAGCTCTCAATCAGTTTAGTTGACGGTCCATCACAAATACGCCGTAAATTGAAGCAACCACAAAACTTACGCCTTGCGATAATGGGCGAATAACCGTTGGTTAAGTACTAGCTGGCAAGCGATCCATTTTGACTTTATTAATTCGAAAATCACGCGATACTAAAACACCCAACCGCATCTCCCTCGCTCTTTGCGTTTGAAAGTTATTAGAATTAGAAATCGATTTTCTGCCACTGGCCACCTTGTGCAATAAAAGTAAAATAGCGGTATCCCTGAGAACGTTCTGATAACGATATGTTGAGCGCTGTGATTTTCCGGCAGAGGTGATGAAGGACCACTCGTCGCACGACGTGGTGCTGCTGTGCGCGCGCTGCCACCAGCGCTCTAACGCTCTCGACCTGGCGGTGCGCGAGGCCCTGGCCGCCGCCTGCGCCGCGCCACTCGTCCGCGCTCCCCGCCCGCTCGCTGACGACCCGCACAAGTAAGCCGCGGCACTAAGTTTTAAGAGCCGGCAATCTCAAAGAAGCCTTGAACCGAGTTTTGTGCCAACCCAACCAATATGAACCAATACTACCAACAAAATAAGTAACATGCATGCAGTATCGGACGATTTCCAGCATCGGAATTGAAAGTCGGTATTGAACCTCAATATCGGAATATCCGAATTACGCAGGACATACAATATTGACATTCTCCAATACCGGAATTGAAATTCGGTATTGTGTCTCAATCTCGGAATTCCGATACTAGTATCGGAATTGGGGATCTTTTTAGAAAAACACACTTTTTAAGACTGCGCCGAGCGTACGCCGGATGTAGAGTGGCGCCCTCATTACTATTATTGTATTTTCTAATAAACTAAAGTATTTTCTCGAAATTGGTCGGTAGGTTTTTGTACTACAAATGAAAACACAACTTATAGGGTACTAGCGACCCGCCCTCGCTTCGCTTCGGTTTATTTGAGTTTTCTTTAACACACGTACATAAAACAAAATTTATTATACATAAAAACCTTCCTCTTGAATCACTCTATCTACTAAAAACCGCATCAAAATCCGTTGCGTAGTTTTAAAGATCTAAGCATACATAGGGACAGACAGCGGGAAGCGACTTTGTTTTATACTATGTAGTGATATCACATAGTTTAATAACAATTCACCTTCGAGTTATCAACTTAACGGAAAAAAGTGACACCTTATCCCGTTAAGCTGACTACTCAAAAGGGTAATTGTTATGAAAGTTTGTTACGTATACCATAAATTATGTTTTTACTTGCTCTGGGATTACATTTTTCCAATTCCTTGTCAAGTTCTTCTTGCAGGGTCATCTGATTTGTGTGACTTCTATCCTCATCAATTATTCTTTCTTCAGTCATATTTGCTGATGTAATGATGCTCTCTCTATAATTGAGGCATTGCAGTAAACTCACAACAGTATTACAAATTTCCTCACAAGTTGGTTTGGAGAACGTGTCATCATCTGGTGTCGCATAAAAATCTTCGACATCTGTAAGGTAGTGAAGAACTCCTGCAATCAAAAGCCGCCTTTGTTTGATTCGCTTTTGCATGTTTTTAGCAAGCTTCAAGCTTAAAAACGTATTTTGGCTATCAAGCTTATTAAGCATGAATTTCAAAGCGATGTCAGCTGTATACAACGTTGCGTCACGGCGGCAAATGGATAAAACTGTAATCCTTATAATTTCCAGGCTCTGATAAAGGTCAGTCAGGCACGTAACTTCGTCGTCCGTAATCGAAATAAGTACTACGTTTTGTTTCGGTATTAGAATACCGGAATTAAAAGGTAATGAATACCGGAATTACGGTACTGTTAGGCCCAATATCGGAATTCAATTTCTATATTAAAAGTGTTCCGGTATTGCTCCGTCTAATCTCGGAATTGTAATATCTAAAAAAATGGTCCGAGATTCCGAGATTTCGAGATTCCGAGATCTCGGAATTCATGCCCTAGTGTACACTTTAGTACGTTGTCTATTTAATGTCATGTTTAAACTGCCAATATGAATTGTTTTTGTTAGTTCTGCCTATTCTGTAGCTCTGCCTACCCCACTGGGAATGAAGGTGTGAAGGTATGATGATGATGATATTGATGATGATGATGTATGAATTGTCACAGCGATTAAAATGACAAGGTACTATAGTGATTTATGAACTCGACTTTATTGATATCGATAAACGTGTGATACATGCTGGTGTACTATACCAGTAAATTTTGAATATTGCGAGCCTTCATAAAAGAAAAGTTAGCTATAATACACTAATATACAGTGGTAAACATCTTAGCCTGTTTGTGCAAAAGGCGGTTACTAACGCATACCTGAGTCTGTTCCTGAGGTACCATGGGAGCGGCACGGGCGGGGGGGTTTTACGGAACGTCAAACGACGCACAACTTCAGTCGGGCGTCAGCCTTACTTACTACTACTACTAATACGTGTTAATTGAACCGGTCGCTTAAAGTAAAACACACACGGGGTTTGCGACCAAAGATGACTCCTCCAATAAGGGCTCAAACTAAACAAGCTGTTTATAAAGTGTACAAATATTTTTTCACTTCTCAGGCTCTAAAATGACTCACAATAGGCTTGTATAGGCGGACTAAAGTGATGTATTTAATCTCAAGGGATTAAAACTACACTTTACTCCCTAGGGACTAAAGTACTTTTTCTTTTTAATTTACGTTGGAAACCCTTAAACAGCCAATCATCGCCTTTTTCAGTGATTGTATATGGACCATTTTTAGTGCAAAAATTATAAAACAAGCGATTTAATTTCGTGAAACACGATTAATGATTACAAATATGAATCTATTTAAATATATAAGGGATAAATCTATTTTATTAGGCATGGTCCAAATAGTTTTCAAGTTTGTATCTGTTGGCTAAATATGCAAGCATTTAAACATCACGGTGTTTGTGAATGGAGGATTATCGCCATTTTCAGTGATTGTGTATGGACCTGGACCATTTTTAGGCCGTGGAAATAACCTCAAAATGCCAACTGTGCAAAATTATTTATAAAAAGATTAAATTTCTTGAAACACGGTTAATGATTACTAATATAAATATATTTAAATATATTAAAGACAATAGTTTTCAAGTTTGTCTGTTGGCTAAATATGCAAGCATTTAAAGTGTCACTTTACAAAAAACTAATAACTGCGAAACTTTGTCAGAAACTTTGTTACCTACTATTTGTTAAATTTTGTAATTTTGTATAGAACGTCGTTTTTTTTTCTCGCATTCGAAGTGAAAAGTAGAGTGTTTAACTCGAGACTAAATATTTTTGTTATCTTAATTCTGTTGAGCATAAAGATGACACAAGACTATTGCCATGGTTACAGGATTGTCATAAAGAAGCGTACAACGCATTGTCAGTGAGGGCCTAAACAGACGAAAGACGAAAAAAGAAAATAGAAAAGGGCGATTTCGTTAAAGGTGTTATAAGAAGAAAGATCACAGAATTCTACACAATTAGAAAGAAAATTCCCACGATCAATAAACTAAGAAAAGTTTTAGAAGATTAAATTATATGTGTTACATGACGCTTTTATTACGTGAATTAAGAATCCGATACAAAAAATGCCAATCAAAGAGAAAAATCTTGATAGAACGCCAATTCAACAATGGAGAGGGAAATATATAACAGCAATAAGGAAATATAGATCACAAGACAGCCAATATTTTTTCAAGATGAAAATTACGTAATAGTAGTCCGCGATGCTAAATCGGGAGTTACTCGAGCGGCATCGAGACCTATTGGGTTGCGAAACTTAGATGATAAAAATAAAAAAGACATATAGGTAATATACACCTTTTTAACGGTGGGGGAGCGGCTATTGATTTTCAAAAATGTAAAAAAAAACTGTTCCATGGACATACTCGAGCGCGACAGATATTGATATCATCCATGTCCTACGTATTTTTAAAAATATACGTATGGTAATCTGGGTTAAAATTTCCATTATGGACCGTCGAATTTGGGGGAGGGGATGGTGGGGAGGAGGGCTACCCTCCTGTACAACCCCCACCCCGCGGAACCCCCTAGTTTAGGAGGCTTAAATGAGGGGAGGGTCTCATCAGGGGGGGGGGGGTCCTGTAGTTTGGGACTCTGGGTCAGTGTCGACGGAGCTCCGCAAGCGGAGCTCCTATTTCTGGGTAGTTTTGCCCTCCGGGCCTGCTGAACATCTAACCTAACCTAAACCTACCTATTTTCTGGTACTGGTTAGGAAACAGTGAACCTACCTACACCAGAGTGATTGATCAAGAAAGATTCATCAATAAAGAAATAATATCATGCAAGTTTTGTGGAACGGTGAACGAAATAACAGCTACGAGCCCATCTCTCAGAGATTCACCTAAGATCCGTCGCGTTGGTGAATGGATTACCTTAAACCGCCACGAACAGATCCGTTGTGAAAAGGAAAGAAAGAACATTGAAAAGTTTAACAAAACTCACGACCCACAACCTAAAACTAAACCGGTCGCACTACAAAATCGATTTGACGCTTTAAAAAATCTAGAAGACACATTGATGCATTAGATGAGGAAACTGCTTCTACCAATCAAGACACAGTTGATCAAAGTAGTGTAGCTAGCATCACGGGATCACGAAAACGAGTGCTAACACCCGAATTCAACACAAACGTCAAACGGGGCAAAGCTAACACAGGCAGGGTAACTGCGCCACAAAATCAAACCTACTATAACCCAAGTTTTAAAAAACCACCCAATGAATGGCAAGAAGCTCAGCAAAACAAAACCACTTTAGTACAGAAAAAAACCTCACATCAAAAGAAATTGCCGCCAGTCGTTTGCACGCAAGAGGGGTGGGTGGAATCGACATACATGTTTAAGAAAATAACAGAACTTGCGCGGGATCACAACTGCGAATTGAAAACTGACAAAAGGTCCGGAAAGATATTTTTTACGCCGAGACATATAGAAAATAAAAGAACACTACTCGAAGAACTGAACAAAAAACCAGACTTTGAATTTTATACGTATGGAACAAAACTAGAAAGGAAACCGTCGAAGAAAGTAGTAGCCAAAGGAATTATAACTAGTGGACACACAGAAGAAGAAATTAAACAGGACATCAAAGAACGATATGGTATGGTACCAGAACGGGCAGTGCCACTCCGGAACTCGGCGCTAGTGTTAATATTTAACGGTGAGACAGACATGAAAGACATTAAAAATATAACAACCATTCTTTATCAAAAGGTGAAAATAGAAAAATATAGAGTTAAGCTGACAGCAGTCACTCAATGCAAACGCTGTTTAGATTTTGGTCACGTTCAAGCACATTGTGGACGCATGCAAGTAAATGATATGGAAACTGAAATTGGTGAGGAAGGACAAACTATGGAAACTTGTTCAAAATGTCACCAACCGGGACATACAGCAAAACAGGCGAAATGTCCGCTTTTCCAGGAGGAAATTAAAAGACAAAGAGAAAGACGACTTCGCTTTCGGCAAGTAAACAAGAAACCAGAAGAGTCAAATACTAAGTATACCAACCCACGACAACAACTATTCAAAAATCCCGCGGAAGCTACAAAACCGGGAATATTATACGCTCAAGCAGCTTCTACGAAGCCTAAAACGTTCATTACAGGCAATGAAGATGTAATCGAAAAGATAATTGCAATTTTCCAGACAATGCAACAGCAATTCTTAATCCAGATGCAGCAACAAATGCAGCAACTCTTTGAACTTATTCGCAATGGATAGACCAGCCAACAGAAAAAAAATTAATCTCCGGATCCTACACTGTAACGTGCAAGGATTGAGAAACAAATTCGTTGAAGTAAAAAATATAGTAGTTCAAACCAATCCACACGTCATAGTGTTAAACGAGTGTAAGATTGACTTTGAGAAACAAAAATTCAACATTAATGGGTACGACAAACTTTACGACACAAGACAACCACATCTTGGAACGGCAGTCTACATAAAAAAAGGATTAAGATGGAGCCAAGTGGAAGTACTACCCGGTCACGACAATGACGTCAGAATAATCGAAGGGGTGGCTGTTAAAATTATCACCAATTTTGAAACTGGAGAATCCATTATAGTAAGAGGCCTATACATACCCATAACACAATACAGAAATATTAGAAGTGAAGTAGAAGATCTTCTTGAAACCAGCGATGCAATAAACATAGGGGATTTGAACCTTCGTATGACACAGTTAAATCATAGTCGAACGGTAGGGGCTGGTCTTGAAATTCAAAAACGTATTGACGACGGACTATGTACGCTGAAACATACAGGCTTACCATCGAGACCATGCCATGCTGGAAATGGAATACTTGATGTTGCACTAATCACTGGAGACGCGCAATACACAATTGCACGCTGCAAACACTTACAATCAATATCTTCAGACCACCTCCCCTGGCTCTTTTGCATGGATATGAATATGGAAGAGGAACAAAATGAGACAAGAAATTTACGACCTTTGTACAAAAATGAAGACTTAGCTAAGTTATATATTGAAATAATCGAAAATAATCTTAACCCAAACACACAAATAAAAACAAACGAAGACTGCGAACTTTATATAGAAAACCTCGAAATGACAATTAGCTCAGCTCTAGATAAGGTAGCACCAAAAAAGATACAGAACAGAAATGAGATGCTACTAACTGAAATACAACAAATGATAGAGGATCGTAACGCAGCAAAATTAAATGTTAAAAGAACGGGCGGACATCTAATAGCTAGAATAAATTATAACAACCTTAAAAAACAATTACAAACAGCACTACAACAATATAGAGAATTAAACTGGACGAAAATAATAGAGAGTACTAAAGACAACAGAGCGAAGATGTGGAGAATCCAAAAATCAATCAAAAAACTTCCACAAAGGCTCCCATTTTTGGAACATTGTAGCACAGAAAAAGACACAATAAATAAACTAGTCGATGTGGCAATAGTAAAAAATTGTACTATCTCAATTACGGATGAAGGCGATGAACAAACAACACCGTATCAGCCACTGGAAGAAACTAATGTAACTGAAGTAAAAAATGCAATATGTCGCTTCAAAAACAAAAAAGCTCCAGGTCCGGACCAAATAAAAGTAGATGCCCTCAAACTAGCCGGTCCCGCATTTTTCTATGCCTTGACTAGAGTGATTAACTACGTTTTAACAACTGGGTATTACCCACAACGATGGAAACTGGGCGAATGTATATTTCTACACAAGCCAGGGAAAAATTTCAAAGAAGCAAAATCGTACAGACCCATAACACTTCTCAATATTATGGGAAAAGTATGTGAGAGAATAATGTACAGCCGCATTCTTAAAGCCTGTAAACATTTAATCCAAGACCACCAACATGGTTTCATGCGACATAAAGGCACAGGGACACAGATACTTCGAACGTGCAAGTACATCTCGGATGCGCTGGAAGAAGGTCATAGTATTGCAATGATATCGACAGATCTAAGCAAAGCCTTTGATTCAATAAACCACAAAGGTCTAACCACTAAATTAGTAGAAAAGAATATCGACAATAATATAATCAAATTAATAGAAAACTACCTAATGAACAGAAAAATTCGGGGAAAGATTCGAACAACGCTAGGAGACAAAATAGTGGTACCACATGGGGTACCCCAAGGATCCATCTTAGGTCCCCTCATATTTAACCTTTATGTGCACGATATTCCAGAGACAAATATAGCTGGTCAAATATTATCCCAGTATGCCGATGATCTGTGCATACTCAACGCAGCTGAACGACCAGACCAAGCCACGATTCGAGCGACGTGGGCTGCCGAAATAATTATCGACTACTATAAACGCTGGGGCCTACAGTGCAATGTGGACAAAACAGAGTGTATTATGTTTACAAGAAAAAGAGTACAAAGCGTGCGATATCCTCGCGGTTACAAATCAACAGTGAAA
Organism: Acleris laterana; assembly: GCA_963966035.1. Classification (NCBI taxonomy): domain Eukaryota; kingdom Metazoa; phylum Arthropoda; class Insecta; order Lepidoptera; family Tortricidae; genus Acleris; species Acleris laterana. Next base: position 47,286,605 of record OZ014438.1, read on the forward strand.
ATAAAAGACGCAAACATCGAGTACAAAAACTGCGTGCGATACCTAGGCGTCCAACTGGACAAGAGACTAAGCATGAACGAACACGTCAAAAACCAAGTAAAAAAATCTAAAATGACTAGAGCTATGCTCAATCCAATAATCGGCTACTACTCCAAAGCAACATTAGAAACCAAACTTATCGTGATACAAGCATGTTTACTTCCAATTTTGGATTACGGAATAGTTCAACTACTTCCCAGAGTGAGTAAAACAAACCTCTTGACGCTTGAGAGACAATACCGCATGGCCCTTAAGTCGGCGGGAGGTTTTCCTCGTTCTATCCCCACGGAAATGTTGTGGGATCTATTGGACGAGGATCCCTGGCATATCCGGGTTCATGACTTACACAGAGATATGCTGGATAAACTAAAGGACATGTGTATGCCAGGGCTGGACACTCCAGGTCCACAATATGCTAGATACGGACATTTTAACCCAATGATGTATAATAACAGAATAGGTGAAATAGACTATGTTTTAAAAAAACATAGGAATAAACATGTCAGTAAAAGGCATGTTCCTGTAAGGGAACGAATCCTAAAATAGTAAATAAATGTATGTAATCATTTAAATGTGAGCTGTAAAAAGGCTACACGACATAAAATAAATGTATAGATCTTTAAGACATATTGCATTAAATACACAACCCTCAGAGGACATTTAACTGTAACAGAAATGAAAAATAATAAAGAAATTTCAATTCAATTCAATTCAATTCAATTCAATTCCTAACCTAACATAACATAACCTAACCTAACCTAACCTAACCTAACCTCCTCATATCATTATAATGACTAAATAGCGCTGTTCTAATGTAAAACTGTAACCTTGAATATCTCCTAAACTAGGGGGTTCCGCGGGGTGGGGGTTGTACAGGAGGGTAGCCCTCCACCCCCCCCTCCCCCCCCCACCATCCCTTCCCTCAAATTCGACGGTCCATAATGGAAAGTTTATCCGTAATCTGATTGTTTCCATGATGGGGGCGGTCGTACGTAATGGATAAAAAAAAAATGTTATCCAGCGCGTCAGATTTTCAAAGAGGATGTTAAGTGAACCTAAAAAAACCTCTTATGTATTAATTTATTGAAATGTGTCATTTTGAAATACTCAAGGGCGTCAGATTAAGATATATATGATTCATCTTTATGCCCTAGACGTGCATGCCTAATCCGACATATTTTTTTTTAACCATTGAACTCAATTAATTGAAATTCTCAGAAAATAGCATGCAAATAGAAAAGTGTATGTTTTTAGGGTTCCGTAGTCAAACCACGAACCCTTATAGTTTCGCCATGTCAGTCCTTCCGCAACCTGGCTCAGAGACTGTGCTAGAAAGCTGTAATTTGGCATGAATATACATATTAGTCACGCCAAGAAAGTGGCAAAATAAAATGTTTTGTATTCCTCCCCTACACGTTACTTGTGAATGTATTTTTTTTTTCGTCTACCCCATAGTGTGGGGTGTTGTTGGCTCTTTCAAAAATATAGCTGGTTTACAAAAACAGATTTTTGATTAAGGGATCCGTTTATGAAATATTAACCTTTAAAGCGCTAATTTTTGTTAGTGTCAAGTGTCCCCCCTCCCCCTTACAGCCAAAACTACAAATACCAAAAATCTGAATAACATCTTCAATGAAAGCACAGCATATAGGCATCACGTAGCTGCACGCATTAAACTTTATCGATGAATTTTTGTTGCTTCGGCTTATGGAAATCGTCAGATTATATATTTTTCGTTATCCTTGAATCCCTTCAAACTAAAAACAATTTTAGCAACACTCGAGAATGTCGAGATGATGTTTTTTTACAACTTTGTAGCCCTCCCCCTTGTTTACGTCACTCTCAAATTGTCAGATTAGTGGAATATACACGTTTTAGCATGTAACTAACTCACCCTACTTTAATCTGACGCGCTGGAGAATTTCAGATGATCAATTATTTTTTACTAATCTGGTCCTTTATCCTTGACGGGCGGCCATATAAGTATAAGGGGCTCATATTTGGTGGAAGTACTTAAGCGGGTACAAGGTATTCCCCTGTATATTCATCTGCTGCTCTGGAGTAAATCCCGAAATCCCCTCCCCTACTATAAATGAATCCCATAATGTGTCAGCGTGTTGGCAATCAGATACTGAAAGAGGTGCATTGTCTTCTATTGGTAAAGAAAATAGATTGGTCATCGTTTGGTGGAAGTTCAGGATTAGTCGATAACGCTTTAACCATTTTCAAACCAAATACGAAGACAGAAGACTATCATGGGAATATGAAAAACTATTGCCTGGTCTTCCTACTACTTAATTCAGTAATAGTTATGAATAACGCGGAATACCATTGGAACGAGTTGGATAAACCACCCACGATGTATTCCTTAAAAAAAGCAATTGCAGAATTGGTTAAAGTGGCATAATTTTGAATACACTGAAGCGATGAAAAATAGGTATTTTCTAGAATAATAAAAACTAAATAAACCTGAAAAACTATTCAATATTGATGTCATATTGAAAGAAAAGGGTCGCACAGTACATTATTTGCCACCACCGTATCATCCGAATTTAAACCCTATCGAATTTGCATGGAGAGATATCCAGGGTAAACTGGCACGAAATTATATTAATTTAAATTCAATTGAGAAGAAACGAGTTGTAGCAGAGCTATTTTCTAAGTATTCAGTGGAGAAATGGAAAAAAGGTGTCAATTATTATTATAAATATAAAAAAAAATATTATTACGAGATGGAGATTCAGATAATAAAAGTGATCGAGCCATACACATACTGTGATACGGGTACAGACAGCGATATAGATTCAGATTAATGTAATTTGGAATTTCGATTGTAAATATATTAAAAAAAAATAGGTATTATAAAACACGCGGTATTTATTTAGTTTATATTTCTTTATTTATATTAGTTATCAATGAGTTCGGAAAAAACTGCGAGACTATTCCTAGTGCAGTCATTGAAGCGAAAAATACGGTCTTACCTCCGATTTTTTTTACTGTGAACCGATTTGCATGAAATTTTGGAATTAGGCTCATCTTACCCTTAACTTCAAAAGTGAAAATGATCTGAACTCCGCCTATTATTTTTAAGGGGTGTAAACAACCCCTTAATGGAAAAAATTACATAGAGCTATTTTATCGCTACAAAACATGTGTAATAGTAAGTGGTTAAATTGTAAAGTGTTTTCTAACACAATTACCTCATATTAAAATCATTTTCAACCCCTTGAAAATCTTACAACCCTTGCAAACAACCCCTAAATTGAAAAAATCACAAAAAAATACTTTGGTATGACATAAAAAGATGTAAGTATAGAGTAAGTAATATTTTATATTCTCTATAATAATTGTCAAATTTTTAACCCCCTTTCAACCCTTGAAAAGTACCCCTTGATAAAAAAAAAATCATTTTTTTTTTGATAAAATGAGAAGGATTTAAATATTATTCCACACTCTCGAAAATGATTATCATATTCTTAAGCTTTTCTACCCTTAAAACTACCCCTAAATTAAAACAGTAAATATATATGATTACTGCTACCATTTTACGTATATAAGTTAGTAACATAAGTTTTTGGACCATAACTCCTTCAATTTTCATGCTATCACAATTTATAAAAAACCATTGTAAAGGTAATTAAGAGAGCTACAACATCCTTCATTGCAATACATAGTAAAAAACCTTTTTCTAAAACGGTGAAGGGTTAAAGGGCTTAAGAGAGGCTGTGATTGCGCTGCCACGCGCTCTTTAAACAATCATATCTCCGTCATTTTTTGTATAACAGAAAAAACAAAAAAGCCAAATTGTTTGTCAGAAAAATACCTAAATTTTTTATTCCTACACTTTTATACGTATCTGTCGTCATTTTTGAGATATTATGAAAAAAAGGTGGGTGTTTTAAGAATTTTAAATTTTTTGATTTTTTTAAATCGTGACTTTTTTTGAAAAATATGTGTCCTGAAGCAGCCAAACTGATACAATCTATCAAACTCTTCATAATTAAGTTGATTCTAGGCGGAATACGATTAATTTTAATTTTGGTGGAAATGGCACTTATGAAACCCATTGATTTAAAAGAAAAAACATTAGATGCTCCTCTTATTTGTAATACAGCTCACTTATTTTACGTGCAAAAGACTTTTAATAGTGCTCATTTTAAAGCTTATTTCAAGCACTACAAAACCCTTTTTTATTAGAATGCATAAAATGCATCTGCTCGCCGCTAGATGGCATTGACCACATCGATTAAATTTCAGACAATATAAAAACGGCTTTGATATTTAATATCTAGCTTAATATTGCACTAAGAATACTTTATAAAAAACCAAATTGTTAATTTTTTTACCTGCTACAATTTTGTTTCTTATAAAATTTTCGATAAAACGAGATATTTGCAAAAAACCGATGAAAAACGTGAAAAAATTGCGAATTTTCAATTGCCAATAACTTGAAAAGTATTGGATTTTTCGAAAAAGTTTATAGAAGATTTTTTGCTTAAAATTAGGCCTTCTATCGATATCCGAGGTTATTTTGAAGAAAAAAAACAAACACCCCCGAGAAGTGGTGGCAACCACCCCCAGGGTGGTTGCGGAGTTCAAATCATTTTCACTTTTGAAGTTAAGGGTAAGATGAACCTAATTCCAAAATTGTATGCAATTCGGTTCACAGTAAAAAAATTCGGAGCAATAATGCTTCAATGACTGCACTATCCAGAACTATTTATAATCTTATTAATACTATAAATACGACAGTTTGTGTGTGTGTGTGTGTGTGTTAGTTTGTTCCTCCTTCACGCTGCAACGGCTGCACGGATTTGGATGAAATTTAGAACGGAGATAGCTTATACACTGGATTAACACATACGCTACATTGAATCCTCTATGGCTCTATAATGCATCGTGCTGAAATTGCACATCAAACAGTCACTTTGCTCAGCTGGCCAGCGATCCATTGACTGACTTGATTAATCTGCGCATCACGCGACACTAAAGAACCCACCCGCGTCTCCCTCGCTCTTCGCGTTTGAAACTGATTTGAATTTGAAATCGAAATTCTGCCACTATTGGGCCTACCTTGTATTACCGACGTCTGCCGCAATACTGCGTAATGAGGGTGTCGTGGCAGACCGTGATATAGGTCAGTAAAAAGCGGTGTCTAATGCAGGAGCGTGCGGTCGGCGGCACGCGCGCTGCTCTACCAGGCACAGAAGCACGCGCTGCCCGCGGCGCGCCGCGCCGAGCTAGAGGCGGCCCTGCGGGACCACTTCGCGCCCGCACCGCTTTCACAACACCTACTTGAGAACGCCGCGCGCGTGCCCGCCCCGTACGTACATCTACCACTCGCACTACCTAAAGTTAATTGTCAGGAAAAAGCTCTGGTGGCCTAGAGGCTAGTGGCCCGCTCCACCATTGTTCCTTCTCTGTCTTTGGAAGTTGTCGCTATGAGGCAAGTGATTTTTAAAATGATCTGCCTGTAATTATGACACTTAAAATTATCTTGCTTTGCAAAAAAGTCTTTGTTGATTTTATTTATTTTTTGCTGTGTGTGATCAGTGAAGACCGATCAAATTCAAAATTCAAATCATTTATTCTGTAAGTAGGCCCTGTAGGCACTTTTACAAGTCTGAGTCTACCAGCGCTTCCAAAGAGACCACTGTTGAGAAGAAGCGCCGCAAGAAACTCAACATTAAGCCATTTTTTTTAAATAAATCACTTATTACAATACTAAACTTAAGCTACATAATTAAAATGTCACAGGGATGTACAGGTCCCAGTAGTAATAATAATTAAATAAATCAAAATGTCGGATTAAAATAAATAATACAATTTCGGAGATGTAAATGACAATGCGTTGCACCAGTTCTCCAGAATCAGTGTGTCGAACAGATGTAAGATCAGCAACAAGGGATGATTCTGAAAGAGAGACAAAACCATCTACGTTTCCGTAATGTGTGTCAGTCGTTACATCAGAAAAATATTTCTGTGTCCCTCAAACGTCACCTCGTGAAGCATTATTTTGTTTGCATAGGTACTAAAGTTAAGAGCGTAGCGTAATTATGATGACTATCAGCTGTAAGTTATTTTCTCCCTATAAAAATTAGTTGAACCAGAGGGAGAAAAAAATATTACAAAAGAAACCGATTGCTCTATTGCAAACGATGATGCTGTTAGTATGGACGGTGAACACAACATAACTTAGCTCCACCTCTCGCCACCACCGCACATCGCACATTGAACCAACACAACGCCCATTTGGCCGGAAATTATGCTCCATACGCTGTTCAGCTCGGCTGTATGAAACGGCAAAAGTTGTGCATGTGATACTTTAATATTCAGTCAAAATATTCAAGACAATCAGGGTCGTATTTAAACTTCGATCGCCATCGATAAACTTTGTTGATTTTTATTTTTCTTACATTTGAAAATCATCATTTTCTTCAGTGTATTAAAGTTCATGCATGATTATCGTGCTTTATAAAAAGTATTAAGCAGTAAAATTGACGTCTGACAGTCTCCAACCACATCCTGACTGTAATAATTAATAGTAGGGTAATGTCACTATGAGTGCGAGGAGTGGGAAATATATCTTTCGTACCTACTCTTCCCACTCCACTCAAACAAAGTATAGGCAGACGCCGACCACTGGTGACTTTACCCTAATTAAAACCCTAAGGAGCTATTCTACAATTTGCAAGCGTGGCTACGATATTCATCATAATCTTAATATTATTTAGTACGGGCGGTAGTGTCACCCAATGTATGGAGAGGTCAAAATTTCGGATGAATTCACTAGGCACAGATGTATCCTAGGACAAACTGAGCTGATTTAGCCCGGTAGCCATCAGCCACCCCCTGGTTATTCAAAATTACAAGCCGCCGCGCTTCGGGCAAACAAATATTTCCGCTAAAGTTTACATACCTACCTAGTCCTGCATAAGTTCTGTCCTTAAGGTTTAGTGAAATAAAACTAATTTATGTATACTTTTTTATAATTAAGTATACATTAATTAAAAGCCTTTTTAAAATTCATTTTTAAGAAATACCTTTCATTTCAATATTTAAAACGACGATACGACGATTTTTTATTTTACGGAAGTTATCGTCAGAAACACGCTACATTTTTCTGCTAATTTCAGTTTTTGACAATGGTTAAAAGTAAATCTTTTATTAAAAAAGGAAATTCGGTTCTTTCATATTTTGAAACCTCTTTTCTCCCATATTGAAGACTAGCATTAGACTTGAAACGGTTCTCAATCTCAAGTTATGAAGAAAGAAAATATGGAGGGATTCCGAATTTCACAAAATTCATGCAAAATCGTGAAGTCGATTTATGGAAACATGAAGATTGGCGGTTGTGTAAGGAGATCTTCAGTTTATTTGCAATATATTTTTCATCACACTTGCTCGTAAATGGTGTTATTCCATGCCTGTATACAGAAGGACAATGGCCTAAATTGTTCCCGCGGGAATTATGGCGAGTTTGTCATCCCTAGGGAGTAATGACTTTCTTTTTAAAATTTGCAACTCTTTCGTACATCATTTCTGACTAAGGAGGTTTAATTTTCAGCCAAAAATTAAATCGGTTTCTAATTTCATCTTTAAAAATTAGCTATAGACTAACTTACATTACACAAAACCTATACGCTTCATTAAACTTCATTATTTTTATACCTATTTCAAGTTTATATCAACATTTATCATTAATTTTAGTAATTATAAATTTTTATCAAATTGGCTAAATCTGGCTCGAATCCAGGTCGAAACTAAACGCAGTTATTATCTGTGGTAGAGGTCACAAAAAAAATATCGTTTCCATTTACGTTCCCGTTCGTCAAAAGTTATTTCTTTATATTTTGCAGAGTTAAAGTGTCTTTTCCTCGCAAATGTGATGAAAACCATTGTGTGTATCACAGGCAGTAAGGGGATTACTAACTCGAGTCATTAAAAGCCCTCCGCCTTCGGCGTCGGGCTTCTAACACTCTCGTTAGTAATTCCCTTCTTACTACCCTTGATGCACAATGTACTATATATCCGTATTTAATGTAGTAAGTCTGATTAATACGTCATATAAATTTGGACAAGCTGCGTCAACTATTACAAAAGCTATAATCGATAAGAGCACCATCGTCGTCGCGTGTTCTTCACCATGCTCAACCAACCCAAAACAGAAATACTTACTAAAATCTTATACATCAACCTATTGCAATAATTTAGCATAAATTAATGAAAGTTTTGATTTATGCATAGATTTATAATAATATTTTTGTATCTTATTTTAAATTTTTTAATAAATCTCAGTGACAGAACTAATGGCAGGACTAGTTACCTATCAACTGGAGTGTGGTGTCATTTTCTGATAAACCATAGATGTAGCTTTCATTTTAAATATCATAATTATACTCCTTCATATAAATTTATTAACATAAGTACATAAAAAGTTTCACAACATCAGCTTAATTTTTTTTTTACCACTTAATATTTTATATTTATATGTTGAACATCATATTTATAAAAATACGGTAAAATGTATGCAGCTTTAAAAAACATGTAGTTTTAATTTATACCATTTATTTGAGACGTGCAGAACAAACAAATACACCCGCGCGGCGGCAGCGCGAATTAAGACAGCGGGCGGAACTAACTGACACGAGAACTCGCCACGAAGCGTTGAAATTTATCTACCTACCACGTCGAGTGTGGTGTCATTTTTTGATAAACCGGGCATGAGGAATTCATTTTTGAGACATTAAGTAGGTATACAGTTTTCTAGAAATAAATTAAATATTGTCAAAAATATCAAAGCTGCTTTTTTTTTTTGTGTATTTAATAAGTAGTCGGTATCTTTGAATATACTGAAGTTTATGCAAAGAAAAAGATAATATATGAATGAATCAGCTTTAAAAATAAATTAATAAATATATTTTATATACAGGGTTATTCGTCATTCGCCACACTAGTTAAAGTACTTAATTGGTTTACTAGTAACAATTTACTACTAAATGCTAAAAAAACTAAATGTTTTAGGTTCATACATACATACATTAAATCACGCCTGTTTCCCAGAGGGGTAGGCAGAGACCACTTAGGTTCGCTTTGCCTAATGTTAAACCGGTAGATTCTAGTATTTTTCTAAATGACGAGTGTCTGCAAATGGTAGATAAGGCAGTTTTTCTAGGCATAACCATAGATAAAAATTTGCAATGGAGTCCCCATATAGCGGTACTGGCAGGTAAACTAAGTTCGGCAGCTTACGCGGTTAGGAAAATTGTTATTTCCATAGTGTCATGTCGTACGGTATTCTGGTTTGGGGTAAGGCAGCTGAAATACAAAGTATATTTGGACCTATAACAATATATACTCGTATGGACCTGGTCTGAAATAAATCATTTGAATTTGAATTTGTCTTACAAAAAAGGGCTATTCGTTCTATTTATAACTTAAATTCCCGAGACTCCTTAAGAGAACTTTTTAAAGAAATTCACATCTTAACTGTAGCGTCTCAATTCATTTAAAAGAATATTATTTATGTTATTAAAAATTTAGATTCTTTCACCAAAAATTCCGATGTACATAATTTAAATACAAGAAATAAAAATAAAATTGCTATCCGAAAATTCCGCGTCCGTAAAGTATATAAATCATTTGTTGGTCAATGCATTCATTTCTATAACAAATTACCTGACGAAGTTTTAACATTACCATTTCCAGCACTTAAAAATTACTTAAAAAAGTCGTTAATATCTAAAGCGTACTATAGGGTCGAGGACTATTTAACAGATAAAAATGCTTGGCCTAAACCTGTAACTTAGTCATTAATAATTTGTAAAATTGCAAAGTTGTTTGTCTAGGGGACACCGTTTGAAGTAGGAAAACATATCAAACTTTTATTTGGTTGTCCTGTGTTTTTTTTTTCTCCCTTTATCTCTCTCGTAATATTTTTGATATGTTTTCCTGCTGAACTACGCATGCTATTTGATATTATATTTAATTTAATATTTATAGCTTTATATAATGCTAGACTAAGTAGTATCATTGTAATATTAAATATGGTTAAAAAACGACTGACTGCCGAGTTTCTTGCGGCGTTTCTTCTCGGCAATGGTCTCTTCTTGGGAAGCGCTGGTAGATTCTTGACGTGTATAAGTGCCCGTGCGGCCTACTTACTGAATAAATATATTTTATCTTTTTATTGGTAATTCGACGTATTCCCGTTAGGAGGTGACAGGAGTGACTATTTGCGATAATTTTAACCCCCATATGACTTATGCAAAAGTGAACCATTTTTGAGTAATCATGTTTTTTTATTTTTTTCCAAAATGAGTCAAAAGTGCAACATCGAAAATTTATTTAAAAAATATATATACATTTTGTTCAAATCTTATTTTTTATGTGTGATTTAATAAAAGATGAAACACTGGTTATTTATCAATATTAAAACAACAATCTTCGGTGCAAATTTAAAAAACGTGAGACAAAAAACGATATTATTTCAATATTTTTTCGAGTTTTTTTCCACTAAAATGCCTTATAAACTAAAAAATCGTTATGAAACTTGGCTTGCAGATTATTTTACAAACATAACCGTTTTCTTAGCTCTCCAACAATGCATAACAACTAGGAACTTATTTCAAAGACACTGATAAAAAACTATCACGAACGAAGCAGGCGGCAAATAGTATTCGAACTAAACTTAAGGTCGTTGTTTAAAATATCCATAAAATTAATTAAAAACAATACCCAATGCAAATAAAACAAAAAATACAAATTTAAAATAAAATTTAGTAGGTACTAGTAACAGTTAAGTAGTAATAAATAACAATTAACAATTAATAATAAGTAACAATGTAGATGTTTTGTAATTTACATTTCGTGTGTTGCCTGTTTTTTACAACTCATAAATAGGTAGTGATGTGATACAACCAGCACTTACTGACAAAAATATAGGTAGGTAATTATGTTTATAAAAACGTCTGTAACGCAATGAGTGCATACTTAATACGTAAAGTTCCAAAATTATACAATACTTACGTAAAAATGCGACCATTGGATATTTAGATTTTTTGTAAAACAACATATTTATAATAGTTAAAGGTAAATTTTATTGATTTGAAACTCAATATTTATCACAAAAAGCTGAAAATACACCAAACCACTCGCTTTATTATTTTTATTAAACTCAACAAGTGTAACAAATAAAGTCAACAACAACATGAGAAAACTCACAGAACACATTCGATCACTACACGAAAGGCATTTTAGTAACGAATATGGTAAACAAATGGCGATGCGTTGGTGTCACGTCAGTGTTTTTTTTTATGTTAGCACTTCTTGTCCTTTGTTATTATTTTTCGATAAGTCCCTAAAAATATTTTCTTTGACGTACTTACATAGTAATTTTTATTATATCGGTTATTAATAATTACACCACGAACACAAACTAAGCGAACCCAAAAAAAAAAAAAAAAAAAAAAAAAAAAAAAAAAAAAAAAAAAAAAACGGTCGACGCCACTGTCGCCAACTGTCATGTTTAAATTTGCTCCGTATTTAAATTATTGAATTATTATATTTTTTGACATCTCTTATTACGAAAATTGAACTTTTTATACATAATTAATAATAGTGATACTGTGACACATACATATTCGACATGCCTCCGCCAAAATCAAAAGCTACCACAAAAGAGGAGATGGACAAAAGGTTAGTGGACGTTATTTTAAATCTTGAAGTCGAGTTAAAAGAAATTAAACACAAGCTACATGGATGTCATGATTTAATCCTAAACCAGAAACACGAAATTAACGAAAACAAGAAACAAATGGCCGAGCTTATAAAAATTGTCAGAGCCCTACCTGGCAATATGGAACGATCAGAAATCGAAGGTGCCCGGGATATCCAGTATAAATTACACTCGCACTTCACAAATAACGTCACGCTGGATGAGTCCGGCCCTCAAGGCCTCCAATATATCGGTGACACAGCTGATGAACTAATTGCCACTCAGTGCTTTCAACCGGCTGACATACACAATACCAAAACCCAACATAAGCTGACAAAGCCGTCCTCTACTCCAGTAGCATCGCGTGACGCGGCTGCGCCCGCCGGTGCGCCCCGTCGAGGTCGCCCGCGACGCGCCGCGCCTTTGCCAGCAAGTGCGTGTCCAGCTCCTGCAACCTCAAACGCAGTTCCAGCCACTGTACTGCCTGTTTCCGCCAGCCCTCTGAGCGCAGATGCTGCGAAAACGCCACTCGTATCTGGGAGGGCTGGTGGGCTTTCAGCGAAATCGGTGCCGTCGACGGAAGGTGCGCCGTGCATACAGCCGAGTCTCCGTGCAGCCGCGCCGCGCCTTGCAAGCCTGCATGTCTTCAACCTGAGCGAGGATACCACCGTGGACGATGTCCTTCAACATGTGCGCTGCAAGCTGGGCGTAGAAGCCGCAAAATGCGACCGCTTAGTGGTTACGCGAGGCCAGTATTCATCATTCAAACTCGACGTGCCCTCGGAGAAAGTCCATTTGGTGAAGAATGAACAGCACTGGCCAGCAAATGTTTCGATTAGGCGTTTTAACGTTGTTATTCCAAAAAACTTGCCAAGCCCGGACACCAAGATAAAACCGCGCTAGTTCATGATACACAATTTAAAATAATACACCAAAATGTACGATCGATTTGTGGAAAAACTGGACTTTTAGATTTAGTGTTGTATTCAGAAAACCCTCATGTTCTTGCCTGTAGCGAAACGTGGTGTAAACAACATGAAATTGACCGGGTAAGGTTGTGCGGCTATCGGCTCGCAAATAGCTACTGTCGCAGGCGCATCGCTCACGGCGGCGTGGCGCTGTACACACGGGCTGATATCTTATACCGACAGCGAAACGATCTGCAGAGCCTGGCTATCGAGTTTCATTTTGAGTTTACCGCAATCGAAATTTGTAATTTTAATATTATTGTTATTGTTTTATATCGCACAGGAAATGGTGATTTTGACGTGTATTTAAAAAAACTGGAATTATTAATAGATAAGCTTACAAATGAGGAAAAGAGGTTCATTTTGGTAGGCGATCAAAATGTTGATTTTATGTCTGATAACATTGCAAGACGGCGCGTGGACGAAATTCTTCAAAGCTACATGTGCAAAAACTGTGTCGAGTTTCCGACCCGTGTGACAGCGCACTGTGCAAGTAGCATCGACTGCGGGCTGGTGGCGCGCGGGTGGAGGGGCGTCGCGGCCGCGCCGCTCGACACCCCCGTAAGTGACCACAACGCACAGATATTCACTTTACCCGCTAACAAACCGACACAAAAACACAAGCCTAACACTTTTATTCAAAAAAGACTATACACAGATCAATCATTATTTTTATTCTATATTGACATTGAAAATTATAATTGGAATTTTATATTTGATGACATGATTTCTATTGATGATAAGTTTGACAAATTATTTAATGTTTTAAGATATTATATTGAAGTTCATTTTCCGACGAAAAATATATTAGTTAAAAAAAAGACACCAGTACCATGGCTAACAGAAAACCTCTCAAAGCTTATTATGGACTATAATGATTTAACTGTAATGAAATGTCAATATCCTAAACTCGATGCTCTCGCGCAGAGCATTAGTTGTCACGCAGATCGCATTAAATCGGAATCATTGACTGCCCGCCGCGAGTACAATGCAAACCGGATCGTCAACAGTAAAAATCCATCTAAAGAGATGTGGCGCGTTGTCAATGACGAAGTGTCCAACAAACCGTTGATGCATACTATCTCACTTAAGGATGAAAGTGGTAAGAGCATACGTCCTCACAAAGTGCCTGAACACTTAAACCAACACTTTATCACAGTAGCTTCAACATATACACCAAATATAAACAAATCGGACTCTTTACAGTATCTCACACATCACTTACACAACACTGACATACCTCAACATGCTCTGCCCACAGTTACACTCACGGACCTCAATCGTACGTTAAGTTCAATGAAAAAAACACGCGGGACCCTCCACATTTATGATATATCACTGAACATACTTGAGTGTGTGTGGCCGGTCGTCGCTGGACTACTCGTGGAACTCATAAACACCATGTTCGCTTGCGGTGTGTATCCCGACGTACTAAAAAGCACTCGAGTGTGTCCAGTATATAAGGGCAAGGGTGAAAAAAGTTCTGTTGACAATTATAGGCCAATCACTATCGTGCCAAATATCTCTAAGATTATCGAATCTATTGTGTCAAACTCCTTAATGCACCATCTTGAGACAAACAACTTACTTACGGACAGACAGTTTGCCTATAGGAAAAATAGATGCACAACAACAGCTGCATATCAGATATACGATTGCGTGACAACGGCGTTGGATGCGAAACATAAGGCTGCGGGGGTATTCTGCGACTTGTCGAAAGCGTTCGATGTGATAAATCATGAGCTATTATTAGAAAAGATAGGGCATTACGGAATAAATGAAAACACTCAAAGATTACTCACATCGTTCCTAAAAAATAGGCGGCAGACGGTTGAAGTCAAAATGGAGGGCAAAAGCTTTAAATCTGAGGCGGGTGTGCTCAGGCATGGCATTCCACAGGGTTCATCGCTTGGAAATACCCTGTTTTTAATATTTGTCAATGATCTCCCTTCCTCTGTAGCCGAAGGTACTATGGTGTTGTTTGCTGATGACACCACCGTTGTAGAAACCGCTCACACGTACTCACAACTCGAGCAAAAGATAGCAAAAACGTGTACCCAACTTCACGAGTGGTTCTCAGCGAACGGCCTCATTCTAAATGTGTCAAAGTCCAACGTCATGTTGTTTGCAGCCGGAAACACTACACACATCCCACTAGTACAGGGTCCGATACCGCGCTGTGACTCTTGCAGGTTCCTCGGATTTACTATAGACGCCAGTCTGAAGTGGAAACAACACGTAGACAATTTGTGTGAAAGGCTGGGCAGTGCTGTATTTGCACTGCGTAAACTAAAGCCAATTGTCTCATGTGACGCACTACTTCAGATTTATTACGCATACTTCTTTTCGGTAATGTCGTACGGTATTCTCTTGTACGGGAACTCAGCGAACTCTGACAGAGTATTCAAATTGCAGAAACGAGCCCTACGTGTATTGGCAGGGGTAAATCCGAGGCACTCGTGTAGAGAACTCTTCAAACAGTACAAGATGATGACTCATTAGTCACTGTATGTATTTGAAGTAATTGTGTTCACGCGTCGAAACATTCACTTATTTAAGCGAGCGAATGTTACCGGCAAAATCACCCGTCAGACGGGGCGACTATTGCCTGTTTCGCGGCGACTCGCGCTGCTCGACAAGAGCCCGCGCGTGATAGGCCCCTCGATGTACGAGCGCCTACCCGCCACTATTAAAAATGAAACTTCAAACGACACATTTGAACGCCGACTAAAGGAACTATTACTGTCAAACCCGTTGTATTCTGTAAAGGAATACAACGAAAAAACATTATAATTACATTTATACCTTAAGATAAATATTGTATATTATATTATATTTTGACTTTTTCACAACGTAAGTATATCTAGGATACCCTAGCTTTTATAAATTATTTGACATTTTAAACATACCTATTGTACTCCGTTGACATTGCAGCATTGTAATATTATTTGAAATTGTTCCTTAATATTTCTTTATTTTAATTTCGCATTGTATTTTGATTTGACTATTATTTATTTTTTATTGTTATTCTTATACACTTTGACGATCTTTTTGTGAATTCATGGTATTTTAATTTAGAAATGACATGTAAATTTTCAAAATGAAATAAATAAATCTAATCTAATCTAAGAACAGCACTGTATCTGAAAAGCTGGCCTCATTATTTTTACGTTTGACATTAAATTTGTAGCTCTCATTTTAGTCTACGGAATAAAAAAAAAGACTTTTAAATGTCTCAAAAATGAATTCCTCATGCCCGGTTTATCAAAAAATTACACCACACTCGACGTGGTAGGTAGATAAATTTCAACGCTTCGTGGCGAGTTCTCGTGTCAGTTAGTTCCGCCCGCTGTCTTAATTCGCGCTGCCGCCGCGCGGGTGTATTTGTTTGTTCTGCACGTCTCAAATAAATGGTATAAATT
The DNA here is from genome assembly GCA_963966035.1 of Acleris laterana. Lineage (NCBI taxonomy): Eukaryota > Metazoa > Arthropoda > Insecta > Lepidoptera > Tortricidae > Acleris > Acleris laterana. The sequence continues at coordinate 47,302,750 of OZ014438.1, forward strand.
AAAACTGCATGTTTTTTAAATCTGCATAAATTGGGCTTTTCAACCGTATTTTTTGTAAATATGATGTACACACAGCAACACATCTAGCTATACACTTCAGAAATCTGAAATATTGCATGAAAGAGAGCCGCACTAGAATCGTATGTTGTTGACATAATACACATATATACATTAGGGTGGAGTGAAAGAAGCAAAAAAAATAAAATATTTTATTCTTTCATCTCCTGTATTGTTAATCGATGACCCGATAGGAAAGCTTCTTTCGTATTAAAAATCAAAAATCTAAGACTTTATTTCCAGGTGGCGCACTGTGAGGGTAGTTTACAAAAAACTTACATTTTTAGTCCTAAGTTGTACCCGCAAAATTCAAGTCATTTCGTAACTTATTGTCATTACCATACTGCTTTTAGTTTGTTCTTAGCCTCATCTCGCGTATAAACGTATTATTTTGTAGTGAAATATTATTAATTAGTCCTGCAAATAGTGCAAATATCTGCACATTAGGGGTTTTTTTTTGTAATAACTGCCGACAGAGAAGTGAACTTAATGATAAAAAAATGCCTAAAACACGGGAAGATTTGCGGTGTCCTGTGTTTGGTGATCCACTGAAACTAATTGGTAATATGTTACCAACGTATTATGATGTTGTAAAATATTATTTGAGGCTTAGAAACAGCGTGCTTGAATTGAAAAACGGTAAAGACCCTTCAGTGAAAGAGTTATGTGAAATTATTGCGACTGACATAGAGAAAATATGGAATAAAGCATCAATTCCTACAATAAGCCATCAGCAAGTTGTCGCTAGGTTGATTTCGCATTATAACAAGTATAAAAGTATGAAAAAATTGCGCATTGAAGCTAAAAAACAGATGTTTTACGAAGACTCTCTGAAAAAGTTGTTTGATATTGCAACATGTAGGTAAATGTACGTCTAAAGAAGTATGCAAGTGTATAACTAAAGTGCCAGCTGCTGAAGAAAACTTCTTGAAAGTCCAAAGAAATGACCGAAAGATGTATATTGGTTCTGTGGATAAGATTATGACACAATCTATCATTCGTAGTGAAATTAGGAAGCGAAAATATGATGAGTTTGTGAAAAAATCCGTCGGCACTCCAAACACTTCTTCATCTGCCCCATTGATAGTCGGAGCATCTGGTAGTTCTTCTACTGAAATATCAGATGAAGATGAAGATGAGTTTCGCACATCAGAAACACCAAGACGATCTAGCAAAGAAATTCAACAGATGAGAGGCAAGCTACAAAATCTAGCTACCGCGTGTGATAGAACTGGAATTTCTGATCGATCTGCTGCATTTATTGTGAACGCTGCATTGCTTGATTTGAATGTTATCAGTACAGATAACTCATCAAAAGTAATAGATCGAAGCAAAATACGTCGACGTTACAAGATGATGAGCAACACGTAAGGGAATTGGCTGTTCAGAGAGTTTTAAAGGCAAGAACTCAGTGCAAAGGGAAGAAAGTTCGCGAATTCAAACTTCCACAACTTAAGGTTGATGCGTCAAGTTATTATGATTTAATAGATTGGGAGAACGAAAAGATAACTGAACCTCCAATAACAATGAGATACACAGACAGAAATTTCAAACATTTCCTCAGGAGATACTTTGCTTGAAATTGAAAAGTATCCTTGTCACACTCAGGCAGTAGAGAGGTGCGTGAAGCTCGTGACAGAGGCTTCATTATCTGTATGCGCACCAGAAGCAAGAGATGGTTTCATTCGTACTAGGATAAAAGCCAGGCAAGACATACCACTTTTCGAAACAAAATCTCAGTTTTTTCGTCAAAAACATAGTGCTGGAACTTCCGATTTAGATCAATAAAAAGGTATTTTTTTGTGGTGTTTCATAAGTTTTTTTCATATTTATTCATTCTTTTAGTAGTTTTAAGTATCAATATTGTAGTAAAGATAGTAATATAGTCGAAAATAAAGTTCTGTTTGTAAGCCTAAAATTGATTTTTTTCTTATTTTCAAACCTAATGCGCCACCTTAAAATATTGGCTAAGATAGATGAAGTTTTGCACAAATACTAATAATACTACGTATCATCGAATAAAAGTACAGGAATCTGAAAATTTTGAAAACAAATTTTTCACTCCACCCTAATATACATCTCTTTTTTTTTCTCTCTGCTCTGTCTTTAATGGTTAGTTAGTTGTGATGTTGTGTGTACATATACTATAAAATATTGTATATTTAAACAAAACAGGTAGGTAAGCTGATGTTGTGAAACTTCTTTATGTATCTTAATATATTTATGTATATATATTTTTTTCCCGAAGCGCGGTGGTTGTAACTTTGAACGTAACGTTACCGCCCGTATTTACTTATAACAGTTATTTATTGTTCAATAGGACCACTAATACGCACGAAGATTCCCATGGCATGAAAGTAGTCGAATATTTCCTTAAACACGACGGACTGCTTCGCTTGGAGGAGTACTGGAGAGAACATTTTCTTGATTCAATGGATCCTAAATATATGCCAGAGTTATGGTCAACCAAGCATAACGAGGAGAGGTGAGGCTGGTTTCATAATTATTGAAGGCAAAATAGAGTTCGACATGGTGACTGGACGTGGGGCAATGTTCTCAAGTGGCAACTACCATAATAACAAGCAGTTTTGCCTTACAAAACAAAATTATAGTTTGAGCCGTGCCACAGACTAGGTAATAAATTAAGTACTACCTAAAGGTAAGTAGTTGTGTATCTGCACCACTCGAACGAAAAAGTATATCGTACCGTATAAAGTATTGCCCATACTATTCATTAAACAAAAATGAACGGGTTAAAGATAAAGATAAGTTTATTGATTTACTAAGCACAATAACATACAGGAAAATTTTCAATGGAATAGGGCCTGTCTCATCTGCTGGCGACGGTCTTCGCTTTTAGACGTGATTTTTGGCCTTAAGATTGGCCTTTTGGAATTAAGACCGGTTTCTTGTTTCCGTTTCAAAGCACTGACGACAGCAGTTTGAGAAACCTTATGTTTTCGGCGATTTTCCATCTCGCGTAGCCTTCATTAGACAGAGCTACGATTACCTACAGCACGAGTTTCGACACTTAAATGATTCGCGATAAATTTTTAAGAATTCCATCTTTAATAAATCTCATACTAAACACAGAAAAAAACAATTAAAGGGATCAAAGGACAATGGGCAAATTTGTATGGGCACTGTCCCCACCGACCAACAGAAACGAAACATTATCTATCTCATTTAATAGATCTCGGCAACTTGATGATTTTTTATTATGACGACGATCGCCCTATGTATTGGGTTTTCTTGGAAAACCGTGTTTTGTTTTTATATATTTTTTGGTCATTTAGTTGACAGGTACAGGAAAAAAGTTACACAAACATTTTTAACTAGCAATAATACTTCATATACACTCAGGAGCAAAAGTATCGGGTCAGGGTGCATTTTTCATACAAACGAGGCTATTTCGAAGCCTTGGTTTCTCGCCAGGGGATGCTTGTAGTGAAATCTGATGATGGATGCCCCGAGCATCGATACAGGACTTCCAGAGTGCCTAGGACACCCAACTGATTGAATTTGCGGTTAACGCCGGAATTGACAACATTTCATTTTGGTGACACCTGCAAATTACTATACGAATCGAAAGGGTTTTACCTCCTGAACACGGCAAAATATTTATTTAGATTTATTTTTCTTTATTTACAAAATTACAAGTAAGTTAATAAAAATATCGAGTTTTACCAATACTATGCCTGAATAGATATAATACCATTGCCTTTTTCACGAGAAAAAAAGCTGTCATACTTCAAATTTGATATTGACACTATTGACAGATGGATAGATACCTACTTAGGGCCACTTGCACGCAGAATTTAACCCTGGGTTAAGGCACTAACTCGAGTTAGTAGACGTCAGATTCATACGAAAACTAAATCGAAAAATAAATAAAAAAATCGGTGTGAGGTGGCAAACGGAACCGTCACTGGCGTGCCACCATTGTGGAGAAGGTGAAATAGACACGGCACGACACACGCGCGAGATATGCCCGGCCTGGGCGGAGCCTCGAGCGGCGCTGGCCGCGGTAGTAGGCGGAGACCTCTCGCTGCCTGCTTTGGCGCAAGCCATGGTTGGCAGCGAGGAGGCGTGGGAGGCAGTGGCGACCTTCAGTGACATAGTCATGACGCAGAAGGAAGCAGTGGAGCGGCAGCGTGAGGTTGATTTCGAAGTGCTGCCAATGCGCCGCAGGCAACTAGGTCGACGGCGGTTGGCTTACGTCAACCGCATGCCACCGTAACGGGGGCCTGCGGGTGATAGATCGGGGGTCTCTCACCTGCAGTAAAAGGTCCTGAGCTGGAAGGCCACTGCTGTGTTCCAGGGTGCCCTCAGCGGAGTAGGCGAGGAGCCTTGTAAAAACCCTCGCCGGAAGGCGAGCCCAAAGGGCATCCGGTATTGGGGGGCTACGTTTTGGCGCTATAGCGGTTCCTTAGCCCCCTCCTAAAGCGATTGGCACAACGCCCCAAGGGTTTTAGTCCGTGCAAGTCGGACATAACCCGCCCTGTCCCCCGTCAGGGCGGGTATGGATAGGCATTTCCCCCGGGTCCAAAAAAAAGGTTAGAAGTGCTACTATAACAGGACCAGTACCGAATCGTAATTGGTGGTATTTTTATTGTTATAGGTACCCACAAGTTTAACTGCCCATAATACGAATTTTGCCGAAACTAAATATTCTATCATAGAACTATTATTCTAATCAAATTTGTGCCAATATACTATTCTGCCAAAGAAAATATGCTAAGTTTATGCGAAAAGTAATTCTACGAAATGATGATTCTACCAAAGGTTAGGTACAGAACGAAATTATAACAATCAATTTTATCCAACATAATACTTAGTGTTAGTTGAGGTAATCTGTATTGTAAATCATTTACATCGATTATTTTAAGCCAATTTGTCGTTAACATTGACTTATCACATTTAGGAATAAGTTCGTCTTTGTACATTATTTTAATAACACTTTTGTAATATTTATATTTTTGTGCAATAAAGAGTTAACATACATTACATACATACTTATAAGTAACAAACGAGATTGTCAATATGAAACATAGTTACTCATGGAGGAGCAAAGCAGGAACATTTAACGGTAACTAAATAAAAATATTACGTTTAAAAAATGTTGGTTTTTCTTGCATGTGCAAAGCTTATTTTTTTTGGAGTATGCGCAGTTGATATGTTTGAGGTTTCAGAAGGATTAATAAATATCGTTTACCACGATAGTAAAAAGTTATCCTTCATTAGCTATCCACATAATTATAATACCATAAATGGTTCAAAATATAGGTACATTTGAAAACTATAAAAAAACATTATCTCAAAAATAAAAAAATAATCGAGTGTGACAGACGGACAAACAATGAGTGAGTTTTTACAAGCTCTCCCATATAAAACCTCATGGGTTCCGTGTTGAGGTGCGGAACCCTAAAATTAACGGCCCGTTTCTGCTCCACTGCTACCTTGTTCCAGCGAACTTCTTAAATCAGCATATGAAGCTTCGACTGAGTAATTGATATACATTACTGATTGATTAATGACCAACGACCCGTTAAGGGACTGGTGTCTCGACGGCAATGTATAGACAGAGCAAGTCGAAGCATAATAAGGTGAAATAAGATGCAGTACCATGTTTGGGCATTTTTGTTGTATGACGTGATTTGTCCATGTGTATAGAAGGTCATTGATTGAATGCCTGGAAGATTTTTTGCTATGGGCTACCGTTTACGAGTTATTTATGAAAAACTACAAAAGGCACCTTTATACCAACAAGTTAGCTTCAACCCCACCCATTATTACTTTTAGTATGTGGTTTAAAACACAACTAAAGTAAATGCACACATCATGGACAGCGCTCCAGTGATAATCAATAACCATTTTAAAGGACAAAAAGGCACTTTCAAAAGATTTAAGTCCATGATATGCGCATTTACCTTATGCTAACATTCGCTTTAAAACGAGATTTTTATTCTGATTTTCCTTCTTTGAATAGGCTAGTTGTCTTGTTATTCGCAAATTTGATCCGTTTAAGGTGCATTGGGGTAACTACGATAGAAATTTTGACGAGTTGAATTTTTAAATTGTACTGCCTATATTTTCGTATCTATTGAAAATTGATGTATAGACCTATGATTAGTGGACATTACATACAAAAATACGCTGTTGTTACTTTTTTATGCATATTTATTGTCATGTCTCATTTTTTTGAACATTTGGGGGAAATACGAAATATGCCCGGGTAATTCCGAAATAGTTGAAAAGTTAATCTTATTACTGATAGACTGATGGTTTATATTTATTTTTCATTTGTAATTGCCCCTTACTTGTAATATTGTAAACTTTGTTAATAGTTTCGCTTTTACGGTCATTTCGGATTGATTACTTCGGATTTACCCCGGTAAGAGGAAGTGGTTCTCAACATTTCAGACAGATACGCATTATTTTAAGTAGTAAAAAACGCATTTAACTGAGAAATAACTTTATTGTTTTACAAAAAACTTAAACGTAATAGAAATGGCAATACTTAACATATAACTTCAGTATTATTGTTTCTTCTCAGCAGTGGTCTCTTGCAAAGCGCTGGTAGATTTTTGACGGGTAAAAGTGCCCGTGCGGCCTACTTACTGAATAAACATCTTTTATCTTTTTTTTAATAGTTATTTTGAGGAACTTGGATAGGTACTTAACATACATAAATTTATTCATAACGGTTTATAATTAAATATATAAGAAAGAAACATCTAAAAAACAAACTAAATCTGCAAGGGTTGTAATTAAATCAGCAAACCCTTACCTAGGAACTAGTAAACATTTTCTGAAAAAAAAAACATTATAAATCACATATCAACATTATACATGTATTTAAGCACAAACACAATTGCAGTCTTATTATTTAAAATTTTAAGTCCTGGTTAATATTACGTAGGTATGGATGGATGGATTAAGAAAGTTGATAGAATAATAATAACTATGATTTTAATAATAGTACTATAATAGTACTATAATAGTACGTAGAATACCATACCATTGCCATACAATACCTTACGATTGAATATTGCAAGAAAATCTAGAACCGCTGGCCATTTCTATGAAAATGTGAGGTGGGGTTATTGCGAATGAATATGTGTATCGTAATAAACCCAGAGGGGTTTTTCCGAAACAAAATAAAAAACAACACGTGGACTTCGTGTTCCCCTCAATCAACAGTAAAAAACAATAACCTATAATACTAAAAAAATATTATTTTAATAACTTACCTGGGTTCCGAGAAAAGAGTGTTGGGGTTATTGCGAATTACTCAAAAAGGCGCGAAAATCACTTGGCAGTCGAGACGGCACGTTGCTCACACACTTACGCTAGCAGCGACGAACGGCGACTGGAGCGTCAAAGCCGATAACAATGGCGTCTAAAGTAATTTTGCCAGTAAGAAAATAACGAGGCGTTTGGTAGTTTTTATAAACTTTCGGAATATAGGTACCCAATTTCGCAATTACCCCTATGCACCTTAATTGTTTTTTTCTGTATTTCGTATGAGATTTATTAAAGTGGGAATTCTTAAAAATTTATCGCGAATCATTTAAGTGTCGAAACTCGTGGTCTTCGTTGGGCGGAATAAACAATTCCTCAAAGAGGTATTTACTACGGGCTATTCCTAAGGGTCCGTAGCATAATATCGAAAGTCAAATTTCAAAAGTATGAAATTCCTAAAAACAAATCTTCGAATATCAAAATCGATAATGTACGAAATTCCTAAAGATGCATGTCCTATGTTTAATTAGCCTGTTTTAAAATATCTAAAGAACAATGCCACTAGTGCACGAAAAAACTAACGACATTTTACCTACGCCCAGTTGACCTAAGTTTAAAATGTATAAAGTGCGAAATTTCGAACGACATTTTAATTTGCGAAGGTAGGTACTTAATGTTCATTAGGGGTGGAGTTTTAGGGCTTGAATGTATTAATTTTCGAAGAAGCTTTTTGTACGTAGCGATTTTGAGCACTAGAAATATTGAGTTTGAAGTTTTGTCATTAGGTATTTTGTACAAAACAATATTGATTTTAGAAAATGAGATAACTCTATTAAAAGTACATTAGGACATGCATCTTTAGGAATTTCGTACATTAGACATTTTGATATTCGAAGTTTTGTGTTAGTAATTTCGTAATTATGAAATTTGATTTTCGATATTATGCTACGGACCCATTCCTAAGTAGTTGTCCACACCCTCGAAATAATGTGGACATTTCACACTCTTTAATTTGACTTAACTGTGATCGTTTAATATCTACTAAAGTACATTAATAAAAACTAACACAGTTCAATCAAATTAAAGAGTGTGAAATGTTCACATAATGTCGAGGGTGTGGACAACTGGGAATAGCCCTTTACTACTTACTTGGGTAGTCAGAGAAACATTAAAAAGTGTGAAATTCAAAATTTATTACATATTTTAATATATTAAAAACCAACACAGGACAGTCTCACTCAATATTTTGTTATTTTCAGGCTACGCGTAAGATTCGACGAAGGACGTCTTTCCGATAAAGACCTTCACCTGATCGGTCATCAAAGTGGGTGTGAAACCACCGATTCTGAATATTAAAGTTGCATTTACACTATGTAATTATTTATTTATGTAATATATAGCGTGGGTAAAATAAAACTGGCGTGTAATTGCACCCAGGCAATCAGATAAATATAACCCCTTCGGGGCCTGGTCGTAGATGTTTATTCTCCACCCTCCCCCAGACGACATCCGCGTCATGGCAACCTACTACAGTGCAAGAGGTGAATTTAACAGCCCCACAGTGTCACCAGCATAGTGAACACTCGCTAGATTAGGCAAAACAAAGCGGGAACACTGTGCTTTCTATAAATAGGAAGTATACTTCTTGTACCAGAATCTCATGGCAAATAGGGAAATTAAAAAATGTAGAGGGCAATACTGGGGAAATTGGACTAAACGGTATTGATACTGTGTAATTTTTAATCGGCTTTAAAAAAACGAGGAAGTTTAAGATTCGACGAATTTGTATTTTTTTATGTTTTTAGAATTTTTAACATAAAATATATGACACTAGAGGTCTATTACATTAAATTTCTAGTATCCAGGTAATATAATGAAAAATCGTCTAATGGATCTCAATACGTGTAATTCATGGCACACATGAAAGCTTAGTGACTAGCATTTAAAATAAACGTCAAAAAACCAAAATAGGAGCGCCTGCAAGACGACGCATAGCAAAAGTGTCAATACTCCTATTCATTTATTTAAATGAAGAAATGAAGAAAGACAGGAGTCTTAGATTAGGAAAAACTTATATAACTAAAATTATAAACATGCCCCCGGGCGTTGAAAGTGTTCCTTTCAACCGTCGACATCTTCTTCTACAGGGAGCGGGCAGATCTTCGAGAATGCTCGACGTACCACACCGTTCGAGACCTTTATGTCGGCCACTCTACTGATGCCGTCAGTGCCCGGGTGGACTGCAACAATCCATCCCAATTTCCATTTTAATGGCGGCAACTTGTCTTCCTTCAAAAGGAGCAGCGAATTTATCCTTAAAGCTGACTGGGTAGATCTCCATTTCGCACGCTGTTGGAGTTCAGATACATACTCCTTACTCCACCTCGACCAGAAGTGTTGACGGAGTTGTTCAATGCGGTGAAAGCGAGAAAGGTTACTTGAGGAGTGGTCCTGGATATCCGCAGTAGGGAGACATGAAAGTGGTCGCCCGATTATGAAATGTCCGGGTGTCAACGGTGTGAAGTCTGCTGGGTCTGAAGAGAGCGGCGTCAGGGGTCGGGAATTCAGTATAGCCTCACTTTGAACAAGAGTAGTATTGAGCTCTTCGAATGACAAGTGACAATTTCCCAACACTCGGACTAAATGAAATTTGGTAGATTTCACCCCCGCTTCCCAGAGACCACCGAAATGCGGCGCATAGGCGGGAATAAAATGAAAATTAATACCTTCGTTGGCCGCTTCATCGGACACCGAGTTACAGCTAAGCTTTAAAAATCTGGACAGATCGTTATATGCACCCACAAACGAAGTACCGTTATTATCAGAATGAATATTTGTGGGCTTCCCTCGTCGGGAAATAAATCTGCGTAAGGCAAGTAAAAAACAATTGCTCGTTAAATCGCTCACTAACTCCAGGTGGATACATTTGGTGGCTAGACAAATGAATATGGCAACGTAAACCTTAATGATTTTGCAGCCGCGTCCCTGACGATTGGCAGCAAGAATAGGTCCCGCGTAATCTATGCCTACATTTTGAAAGGGGTAGGTACCTGGCAGAACACGATTCGGTGGCAAATTACCCATGAGAGGGGAAACTACATTGCCTTTCATACGGCAGCAAGTGACACACCGGTGATAAGTTAGTTTGGCTAAATTGCGGCCTCTTATGGGCCAGTAACATTCCTTAATAGATGCCAATAACAATTGTGGTGGTGCGTGTAATAAGCGTTTATGTTCGTGATTAAATAGCAACTTCGTAAACTGATGCGTGGACTGTATCAAAATGGGGAATTTCTTATCATAAGAAAATGTTGAATTAAATAAACGACCACCAAAACGCATCATGCGATTTTCGTGTATGAAAACATTAAACTTGTGTAATAGACTTTTATTTGGTATTCGTTGTTTGTTTAACAACAGCTTGTACTCTTCGAATGAGTCGTCCTGCACTAAACGAATAATAAAGAATAGTGCATTTTGTAATTCACAAGCCGACAAGACTCCTACGGGTTTAGGTTCCCTTTTAATTACAAATAAATTAATAAAACGTAGCACATAAGCTACACAACGTTGAAGTCTTAGAAAATTAGAGAATGTAGAAAAATCTAACACATTATTATTATGACGTTTTTCTAGAACGTTACAGTGAAGTGTTACTTCTGGGCGAGTCTCTGGGAGTTTGGCTCGACTTTCTTTAGGATCACGTGGCCAGTGTGAAGCACTTTGCTCTAAGAAAGACGGACCAAACCACCACAACCTTGACCCTTCAATGGAGCCGGGATCTACACCTCGAGATATAAGATCGGCTGGGTTTTCGTTCGTTGGGACGTGTCTCCATGTGCATGAGCTGGTTATTTCAGAAATCTCAGCGACGCGATTTCTAACGAACGGCTGCAGTCGACTGGGAAGCATTTTAAGCCAGCCTAACACAACCATGGAGTCGCTCCAGAAGGTCGTCTGTCGTACAATACTTCGCATTGAACCCAATAATTTTTCATATAGGCGAGCTCCTACTAACGCGGCACAAAGTTCAAGCCGAGGGATAGTTGTAGGCTTGATAGGCGCAACTCTGCTTTTGCCCATAAGCAAACCAACAGACACTTTTTCGCTGTCACCAGAACTAACATACACACAAGCGCCATACGCACGCTCCGACGCGTCACAAAAAATATGTAAATCTAATTGTTTGTATCTATCACAAACAACGCGACGCGGGATATGTAGATTTAGTAGTGCGGGCAAACTCTTAATAATTGAAAACCACTGTTGAGATATATCTTCAGGCAACGGTTCATCCCAAGATTATTTTAATAGCCACAATTTTTGCAGTGTCATCTTCATTAGCACGATACAGGGAGATAATAAACCTAACGGATCAAAAATTTGGGCAATGATAGAAAGGATGTCGCGTTTGCTGTTACAGCCGGAAGATTGAATCCCAGTCGGAAAACACAAATAATCATGGTGAGTGTGCCAACCTAAACCGAGAGTTTTTGTAAGTTCGTGCCCTCCCATATTTAAGTCGAGGGATAGGTGAGCGGGAGAATCAGTACTGTCCGTTAATAGACAAGGTTCATTTGACTTCCACTTACGAAGTGGCATGCACGCAGACGAAAGAACGGTTGCAACTTGTTTTCGGAGATTTAATGCTTCATTAAAGTTATCTGTTCCGGTCAATAGGTCATCGACATAAAAGTCGTGAATGATGACATTGCCAACTTGTTCATCTAGACACTCTATACCCAATTGTCTTAAGCACCTAGTGGCCAGAAAGGGAGCACTAGCGGTTCCATATGTAATGGTGTTTAATTCAAATGGTTTTAACGGGCTAGAAATGTCACTACGCCATACAATCTGCTGCAAATGTCGGTCCTGTGGATGAACAATGATCTGCCGGTACATCTTCTCGATGTCAGCCGACAGAACGTACTTATGGAACCGAAAGCGAATTAATATTGACAGGAGATCATCTTGAACTGTCGGTCCAACCATTTGAATGTGGTTCAAAGATATTCCCGATGATGTGGGACTGCTAGCGTTGAACACCACTCGTAGCTTGCTGGTGGTACCTACTACTGTCACGTAGCACGCCATGGTGGGGTATAAAATATCCCTCACTTTCTGAGTTAAATGAACATTTAGTCATGTGACCTAAACTGGAATATTCCGACATAAAATTCTTGTACATGATATTGAACTCGGGTTGTTTTTCGTTACGTCGCTCTAAAGATAACATGCACTTCTTCGCACGAGTTAAAGATTCACCCAAAACTTGAGGTGATTCCTTGAATGGGATCCTTACACAAAAACGACCGTCCCACAGTGGGAGATCGGAGGAAAAAAGTCCCATTTCGCTAGGTTCTAAAACTGCATTCCGGCCATAATTTATGTGAAATAGACCCCTTGACTAAGTTAATTCCAAAGTATTTATCTAACAGGTTACTTATAAGAACGTTAATCAGCTGTCTAACTGGACTAGACTACGCGCGTTGCATTTTATACGAAATTTTATGGTTATTTTGAAATGTGAAATTACTAGGCGATACTAATAAAATAAAAATAATAACAATAACATACCATGTTTTGTACTATTAGAAAAGTATATTTGCGTTCGTGAAAGGCCACGTGTTTTTTTATTGTTTATTTTTTTGTGGACGGTTATCGATTTTCATCAGGTTTTTGAAAATAAACGCTTGTAACTGTCTTGCCATCCACTGCCTTCTAGTGAATTGTGTATCAAAACATTCTTTGAAGTCTTGGCTATCATTGTCTATTAGTATTAGCTGCTACAAAGTGCTACTTTAAGAGATATCTTAATTACAACTAATTAACCTAATAACTCCTGTTAAAATGCATGTTTGCGTAAACGTCTTTAATGACGGTAATTAACTAATATATCAATGAAAAACATTAAAATAAAATATAAAAGATAAAAAGATAAAAGATATTTATTCAGTAAGTAGGCCGCACGGGCACTTTTACACGTCATGAATCTACCAGCGCTTCCCAAGAGGAGACCACTGCCGAGAAGAAACGCCGCAAGAAACTCAGCAGTCAGTCATTTTTTAAACATGTTACAATGGTACTATATATTTATTTATATTATATATTATACATAAATAATATATTTATATTCATTTTCGGGTGTCAGATTAAGAAAGTAACATCGAATTTAACCATGTCTACTTTCAGCATTTCCAATAAGGAATTAGTTGACATTTTGCTTTTAAGCGGTCGGGAAGTGCACAAGTGTCTCGAAAATATCAAGACCAAGTACCCTGCTCTTGTTGATGATGATTAGGAGCAAGTTTATCGTCACCTAAGCTAGCATTTCATACCTGCGTTTTCAAAGAAGTGGAAGCAATCGGCCAGAATTAAGGCTAAGTTTTACAATAAAAATGAAGCCTGGTTGCAGCTGGCATTTACTTTGCCAGCATCTTCGGCAGCAGCAAAGAGTCCAGAAGAAGAAGAAGGCGAGCCTGGACCTTCGAAGCGGTCACGAATGGGACGTCCAGAAAAATCCTTTCAGGAATGCTGCGACCGCACAAAGCGCTACAAAGTGAGGACTTTATGCGACAATTACCCTCGAGAGATGATTATGAAGGCTGCTAGCAATCTGGAAGAAGAAAAATTAGACTCCACCAAGTTTTCGCCAGAGCAAGCATTGGCATTGTTCTTGGATGCCTCTTTGTCGAAGCATCAATACGAGATTATAAAAAAAGCGACGAAGGACTTGGGGTGCGACATTTTTCCTTGCTACGACTTAGTTGCAAACGCAAAAAGAGCATGTTTAATTGAAGAGATAGATTGCACCGAATCCTACGCCTGTGTAGAGTTACAAAGTTTATTGGATCACACTACAAAACGGATTTGTATAACCAAAACTAATGAAGAGTTGGCGGAAATTAATGACAGCTGTACATTAGTTTCAAAGTTTTTAAATATAAACTTTATATGTTTTCAATTCGTAGAACTTACATTTTTAATAAAATATATATTTACTAATTACAAATGCATTTTTTATTATTTTAAGCCTTAACTACCATAGAAAACCCATTTTTTTAATCACTTCACTGACTGATAAACACTAATGATGTTAACTCCTCTTATAATCACTTAGTTAGTCCTATCATAATATTATCATAACACTAATTATTAACAGTAATAAACAACCGTAAGGACTTTTTTCCGCGCGCCCATACACCGTCTCCCACTGTGCGTCCTCCGTTCGAGTCGTATTGTTTATAAAATGTTCCTCACATTGGTTTTCCTCTAATGAATAATTAGATAGTTTAGGGCTAACTTCCTCGAGTTGCCAAAAGCGCGATAATTGATTTTGAATACTAACAAACTCATTATCTACAGCTGCAACGTTGGGATCAACCTGTGTAAAATTACAAAAAATATCTTTACAAGTGGGTGAATGACCGCTGTTTATTGGGCCTGAAATTAACCACCCAAGCCTCGTTTCGTGAAGAATAGGTTGTCCCTGACCTAGTTTAATTCTTTGCGAACCTAACAGGTCCCAAAATATGTCAGCGCCGATGATAAGGTCTACGGCGGCAGGTTTGTAAAACCCAGGATCTGCCAGACATATATCAGATGGAATTTCAAACTTTGACAAATCGATTGTATCGTGTGGAACGTTATTCGTAATAGATGGTAAAGTAAAACATTGAATAAAACCGGAATAACTGTCATTAAGAGACCTCAGACGAACGCGGCACATTTTACTTACTTGCGACTGTGAGTTATTAACGCCTAGTATAGTTTTATCTACACAGACTACAGGCAAGTTAAGTAATTCGCATAATTTATTTGTCATAAGACACGACGTACTACCGCTATCTAGCACAGCGCGTACTATGTGCTCGCAATTATTTGCATCGTAAACCTTTACTAGTGCGGTTGAAAGTAAAACATCGCTTACAGCGCTGTCGTTCACTACGCACGCTGATAGCGAGACGTATTCAAGGTTGGGGCTTGAAGCGATGACAGCGCTAGATCGGGGCTCGGCGGCAGACTGCACATGCACATCGGAATGCGCTGACGGTGTCGTACCTAGACGGCGGCTCGTTATTATTTTGCCTATTCGATCGGTAATCAGCCACATGAATTAAAGTGTTATGTTTACGCTTACATACTTTGCAACCAGGTTTCTTGCATTGATTAGAATAGTGTCCAGGACGAAAACAATTGTGACACACTTTGAAATGAAGTAATAAGTTTTTACGATCATTGTTACTTAACGATAAAAACTGTGAGCAATTATTTAAGTGGTGTTCACCGTGGCATTTCGGACAAGAATGAGACGACGACAATGCATTTTGAACGGAAATCATGCTTTTCAACTTTGTATTGGACTTATTAGAGTTCGAGTGCGATTGACTATGGGAGTTACGAGTTAATTCCAATGTTTCAATGAGATTTGCGCGAGAACGAAGAAATTCGATGAAATAAGTGAACGTTATTACCGTGTTTTTGTCTAGACGGCCTTTGCACTCTTCCCATTCTCGTATGGTTTTAGAATCTAACTTGGAAGTGACAATATGGATCAACAGTGTGTCCCAAGAGTCAACCGGCTCACCTAGTGATTTTAAGGACCTTAAATTTTTGTTTAAGTGATCTATAAGGTTTTTAATTATAGACGAGGACTCTTTTGTGATAGGCTCAGTGTTGAATAAACTACTTAAGTACGTGATTTTGAATGAGTAAACGTTTATTATCAAACCTATCACACAACAGTTCCCACGCCAACTTATAGTTACTTGCCGAGAACTCAACCGATTGCAGGGCCACAGCTGCAGAACCCTCCAACGATGACCTCAAGTAGTGAAACTTGTTCACCACATCAATGTCGTCGTTATCATGAATAAGGCTAGAAAAAGTGTCTTTAAACTCGAGCCAATTGTTATATGAACCACTGAACTTAGGCAATTGAATAGTGGGCAATTTAACGAGCCTATGATTATTTGAGCTATTGCGATATACAAGACTTTAAGTCGTCTTTTTCATTTTGTGAATTATTATAAGAACTAAGTATGTCCTGAGCCTTAACTAGTGCACGGAAATATAGTGCCTCAAATGCAGTTCTTTCGGACAATTGAGCATCTGGAGTTTCAGTTTGACACTCCAGTTGTAATTGAACTGCGTCATATTGCTCATAAAGTGATTCAATTTTACCTGTGCGTAGCTGTAACTCGCGTGCACTGGAAGCATCCAAATCGATATCTTGCAAATTTGTTAGGTAAATAAGAACTAAAAATAGTAAGCTGTCCCTTAAAACTGCCTCTTTTCTTTGTTAATGCCTTAATTTCCGCATCGTCAGTCATCTCTAGGAGTCGAAAAGATTAAACCTGGAATTTATATAAACAAAAAATATCTAAATATGCTTAATTAATTTCAGAAATTGGTTGTTCAGTTAGGTAATTTAACCAAATATAAGTGCGTAACAATGGTAGTGCAATAGTAAGTATATTTATAATAACTATTTCTAAAAATACTACTGCTTAATTAATACTACGTAATTGATGTGTGCCAATTAACTTGTTGATGAATTTACTCAAACTTTGTTAAGAATAACACGATATTTATAAATTATACTAAGGTCAAACTAAGGTCGTAACAACGCACATGGACACGTCACTCTAAGCGAACAAGTTAACGTTCAAATGTTAAAGATAAAGGTTAAATAATGTGGCCTAACGCCAGCAGTATTGTTATAATAAAATACAATTACCTAATAATTTGAAATTAACACTTAAACTACATAGAATGACTTGGCGTTAAGGTTAACTTACGTCGCTAAGGCAAAAATGTAATACAGTTTTACTAACCTGTTATATTAATTGACATATGACAATAATATTACCTGAATACGAGCGTTGGGTGAAATAAAATCCCAGTCTTCTTCAATGACTTGTAGAGTAGGTACCAACAGCCGTTTTCTCTCCTCAAGAGTATAATCTTCAATTTCTTCTGAATATTTATTTAGCCACTGGTATTTTAAATAATCAATCCGGTTCGGTCTAGGACCATGTTTAGACATCCAGGTAATATAATGAAAAATCGTCTAATGGATCTCAATACGTGTAATTCATGGCACTCATGAAAACTTAGTGACTAGCATTTAAAATAAACGTCAAAAAACCAAAATAGGAGCGCCTGCAAGACGACGCATAGCAAAAGTGTCAATACTCCTATTCATTTATTTAAATGAAGAAATGAAGAAAGACAGGAGTCTTAGATTAGGAAAAACTTATATAACTAAAATTATAAACAAGCTGTATTGCAATTAAGAGGAGCATCTAATGTTTTTTCTTTTAAATCAATGGGTTTCATAAGTGCCATTTCCACCAAAATTAAAATTAATCGTATTCCGCCTAGAATTAACTTTATTATGAAGAGTTTGATAGATTGTATCAGTTTGGCTGCTTCAGGACACATATTTTTCAAAAAAGTCACTATTAAAAAGAAATAAAAAAATTCAAATTCTTAAAACACCCACCTTTTTTTCATAATATCTCAAAAATGACGACAGATACGTATAAAAGTGTGGGAAAAAAAATTGGTATTTTTCTGACGAACAATGTGGTTTTTTTGTTTTTTCTGTCAAACAAAAAATAACGGAGATATGATTGTTTAAAGAGCGCGTGGCAGCGCAATCACAGCCTCTCTTAAGCCCTTTAACCCTTCACCGTTTTAGAAAAAGGTTTTTTACTATATATTGCAATGAAGGATGTTGTAGCTCTCTTAATTATCTTTACAATGGTTTTTTATAAATTGTGATAGCATGAAAATTGAAGGAATTATGGTCCAAAAACTTATCATATTTTTTTCTACTTAGTAACTGAAAATTTCGGAGTGTGAAAATTTGGAGCAATGTGAAAGTACGCAGTATAATAGAGACCCAAAACTATTGTAATGTGTATATATATACATAATATGGCTCATATATTTTGGAAACGTAGGCATGGATACATACCAACGTTCTTATATGGGTAAGGCCGCGAATTTTGACGAATTTGGACGTTTCAACTTTAACATGCTCATAAAAAAAAATGGTAGCACCGAGAGGTTTCGAAACAATTTTATTATATTACGCGATAAAAACTATCAAGGTCGCAAGTGACATAATTGATTTAATCATATTAGTGTGATGAGCGCGAATATTTGTTCCTGAGTCATGGATGTTTTCTATATATTTAAGTATATATTTCTCTATATAAGTATTCATATCGTTGTCTAGTACCCATAATACAAGCCTTGAGCTTAGTTTGGGACTAGGTCAATTGGTGTGACATTGTCCCATAAAAAAAAAAAAAATATATCCTTTCAAATAAATAATAAAAATATAATTATGTCCAAAACGTAACGAAAGTTGTAAATTTTTTTCGACCACGTGTACTTAAAGCCCTGTTATTTTCACGATTTTCAACTTCTCATGATCATGCTTTTGTTTAAACAAAATTTTATGATATAGCGATAGGTTCTACCAATTGCGAAAAAAATATATTTATAGTACATTACTTAACAAGGGCTGTAAAAGAAAGAAAGCCCGAAATCGCAGGTATTTGAGACCCGAGCCGTAGGCGAGGGTTGTAAATATGCGATAGAGGGCTTTCTTTTTTACTGCCCGTGATGAGTACACAATTTTACGTCTTCACCTGGCCACAATGCGAGTTTTACCGTGCGCGCAGCGTGCGATAAAACTCACATTATGGCCAGGTGTTACGTAAAATAATTTTCATCACACTTGCTCGTAAATAGTGTCCTAACATGCTAGAAAAATCGACCGTAAATCCAAAATAATACCCGCGGGCCTTTTTTTACCATTACGTACGTAAAGTGCGTAATAGCTTTTTTTTTAAATATTATACGTGGACTCAAACTATCACAATACGTCAGGACCCCAACTCTTGTGCCATTCGATATGAACTTTCATTCGAGACGAAATGTCAGTTGCATACAATTTCCTAAAAATCTCGCATATAAATTTATGCCCGAAAGATTTATGGCGAAAACGGAATGTGCCGAAACAAGAATATGCCGAAAACTAGTGTCCGACCGAAATTTCGGTTTCGGTTTCGGCCAGTTTCGGCCAAAAAATCAAGTTTCGGCCTGAGTTTCGGTTTCGGCCAAAAACGGCCGAACCCTTCGGCCGCGCCGAAACTTACAACATCGTACCTTGTGTTACAAATAATGTATTTTTTTCACTTTATAGGGTAGTTAAATTTTCAAACAGAACCTCTGTAACTGTGCTGAAATTTCATTGTGATAAATCTTTGAAAGTAGAAACCTGTAGGTAATTATAGGTCGGCGAGATATTAATTTTAGAAAAAAACGGGCTTACTAACATTTTTTCGACTTTTTAAGGACTTTTTTTTATGTAAAAGGTTCGGTTTCGGTTTCGGTTTCGGCCGAAACTACAATGAAACCGAACCTTCGGTTTCGGCAAAATAACATGTTTCGGTCGGTCACTACCGAAAACGGAATATGTCCAAAAAGGAATGTGCCGAAAAAGGAATCAATCTAAAATACGAGTCAGGAAATCCTCGTTTCCGCCGCGGCATACATAATGCTTTTCTCAAATAATGCGAGGAAATTATACAAATACATAAGTAATTACACTTAAATAGTCGGTCCTTAAGTTCTGTCACAAAGGTTTAGTCAAATAAAACTAATTTTTGTTTATTTTTTAATTTTAAAATAAATTAAATTTAAAAGCTTAATTAAAGTACATTTTTAGGAACTAATCATCATTCCACATAGTCGCCGCAATTTCCGATACGATCTTTTAACATTCACGGCCGGGACCGATTAAAACACGCACGAGTTTTCTAAAAATTTCACTTTTTGAAAACGCTTTAAAGATTAGTCTTTGTTAACCAGGAAAATTTTCTATTTAATATTATGAAGCTTCTCATCTCTGGGTATGTTCAGAGACCAGAATTATTATCTTAACGACACTTAAAAACCAGCTTATGAAGCACGAAAGTTGGTCTGTTTTCGTATTTCTGCAAATTGATGTGAAATCGTAAGGTCAATTTAATGAGACATGAAGATTGACCGGAGTATAAGCGGATCTTTAGTTGCTTGGAATACATTCGTATCAGTATTTAAAGATAAAAGTCTGGTCAATATGTCACGCAAATTTCGACTCAATACGAGAACTCTTACAAAAGTTGTAGCCGTTATCAGTATCGTGGTCGTGCGTGTTTTGACCCATGCTTTCCTGCCCCGAATGGGAATGCTTAAAGCTCGTACACCAAATTATTGCAATAGTAACGAACTCAAATTTCGCTTTTTTTATTCTATATAAAATAAAGTTTTGATTGATGTACTACACGTTTATGAAACTCTATTATTTATTTTTAAAATTATAATAAACCTTTGTGACAGAACTTAAGGACGTATACGTATTTTTTAAAACCTATGACAAATTCGGAGAGAATGTTTGTTTAAAAACTACGAGTATTAGTGAAGATAGTTCCACGGTAACATATCGCAACCTCGAAATTTTTTTGACCGAATTTCATTTCACGGAAAACGTTTCGCTTTTTATCGTTTCTCCGATGGCACGTGTCGTCAATTTCTTACTTCACTATTTTACATTACGTAAACATATCTTTAGTCCGAGTAACTTTTCACCTTATAGTCACTTGCTCTATGTATTGTTACGTATGTTATTTCATAGCCTATTTTTCATTACACCAATGCTACAAATAGCTTAGGGATCGTTACGTATTTTGTTTCGTAACCAAATTTTCACTTCATCAATGCTACATATAGATTTCACTAAGTTACGTCAAATATTCATTTTCGCCCAAAAAATATTACTTGTAATTAGTTTTAGTAGAAAGACGAATTAGGGCAGAACCGGTTCGGATAGGTTAGGTTAGAAGGCCAAGGCGGGAGCACCCACAAGTTGGGTGTGCGGGATTTTTTTCACGTTCCTTTCGATTTTGTATGCGCAATAGAGAGCACTTTTAATAAACAATATGGACATGGACGGAAAGTGTTTTCATATGGTTTTTTTACTCCTAGGAGTAAAATGAGGCACTTTCCGTCCTTGTGTTTCAATCGGAAAACCGTTTTTTCCGAGCATGTTTGAGAAAAAGTAATAGTACAAGTAAGCGCCGGCCCTGGGAGTTGGGCGAAGTCAGTAAAGCCCATGACGGGCGAAATAATACAGACTCTCGCGGCGCAGATTTAAGGTGCATTTTGTCTCATTAGGGGCGCCCCCACTATCGATCGCAAAAATGTAACCAAGATCACTTCCGTACATGCACTTGTATTATTATCGTTCCCGCGTTCTGAATAGGTTTAAATTCGCGCTCATTCCCGAAATACCAGATTCTCAATATACTTGAATCTCAAAAAATAACATTTAAATTTCGGTATCGTTGATTATGCTTACCTAATATTTCGAAGCTGGTGATTTAGGAATCTGGTAAAGAGAGTAGTCTGGTATTTAGAAATTGTGGTATTTTGGGACTGAGCGTAAATTTGCATGTTTGCTGTCACAGAGAGTCGCTTCTGTACTTGTACTATTACTTATTCTGTGGTATAATATACACCGTGGGCCTGAGGAACCAGACAGATTTTAACAGCGTATTCCTGTCTATAATATGAGTAAAAAATGTTATACAAACATATTTAAAAAAAAAAGCAATTTAGTTTAGCACTTCCTTGTGAACAAATCTTTAGTTGAGAGAGTGAGATAAAGATAATTTTATCCCTAGGCGAGAAACAGTAAGCAAACGGCACTCACGAATAACTCCGACATCATACGATGTACGACCGTGGAGTGACGGTACGTGTCATGGTGTCGCGTCATGACAACAAACGCCATGAAGGTATAGCATGCTAGTCTTAGTTTATTGATTCATAATGCCACGCTACATTTTTAAAATAAAATCTTAATTATTGGCATACCTAAAAAAATCATTCTCATCACCGAAACCGTCAGCGTGGCCACGATTTTATCCGAAAGAAATAATACGTTCCACTTGTTACATAGGTACGGTCACGAGCGTTAATTTGGGACCCATTTCAAGAAAAGTATGCTTGAAGTCGTCAATGTCATTAGAGATGTCAAGTCATTTGTAACTTTTAGGAAATTCAACCTTACTGTTGAGGCAAAATGGAACAATCTATGGCAAATATCCCGTCTAAACAAAGGCAAGCATTACGGAGACCTGCAGCCTGCTCTTCCATCCAAACCGTGTTTTTTTATTAACAGAGATTTTTCAAAATTAAACACAAGTAAGTACAATCATTCGATTACGTCTGGGTCATTTTTGTTCTCCTGTTTTTCTAGCAAAACTGAGAATTAAGGACAGCTCGATTTGTGAGTGCGGTCTGGCTGAAGGCACATTGGAACATTTATTCTTGGATTGTCCTAAAATATCTGTTCTTTTACATAATCTCCTTCCCCGTTGTATTAGCCGTCCAATAGGCTAGTTGCCTCTGTTTTAAAGTAGGTCTCAAGTTATTAATTATTGTCCGATTAAATGAAAAAAAAAATTCCATATTTTTTTAGGACCTACAAAACCGCAAAACTTTATTTTAAAAGTTTAGTTTTCGTTAACGGGCGAAAACGCTTACAGCCACATTAGTCTATAGATTATCTGTGCTGTGACGTCATACGGGCCGAAAACAAACATTTGACAGTTGACGAGAGCATTTGACATATAGATAAACATTTTTATCATTTTCGAAACCTCGATACTTTTATTAATAAAAACCATGACTTCCACCAGTTTACATGGAAAATATAGTAATTATCGTTATTGTATAGTCCGAGAATGCAAGAACACATCAATTAAGACTCCAGGGAAATTATGGATTAGAATGCCCAGTGAAATAAATATGCGAAATACATGGCTAAAACTTGCTAAAAAGGATCCTGACTCTTTATCGACTGAAACAAAAATTTATTTTTGCGAAGATCACTTTGATGTAAGTACTTACTTAATAAGTTATTCAGTTTCTACAGAAACTTTTATCTTCAATAATAATAAAAATATAAGTTTTAAGGTTATGTGCCAAGTCGGCCAAATACTAAAATTCTTGTGTTACCTTTCAGTTAGAAAATGACATGGAAAATTACATGCAGTATAAAATAATGGGCTCAGTTAAAAGGATCCGAATGAAGCCCAACTGCATACCATCTAGATTTGACTGCCAGACAGACAGAAAACTTAAACCAACACCCAATGAACTACAGCATGATTCCAAGAAATCAGCAGTAATGCCTTTATCAGAAGATAATAAACAAATCTATTCCATGGAAATGTCAACATCATGTTTTCATCAAGGTAATACTACTTATGTCACAATAAAACAATAAATAGGCTCGGCCCTTAAAAGAGAATTATAAAATTTGTTTAATCAACTGTAAATTAATTGCTTTCAGAGTTACTTAGTAAGGAGGGTGCTATACCTTCATGTGCATCTATCGAAAACGAGTTTCATGACAAAGCAGTCCAAGTAATACAGTACAAGTTTTGTGATCAAGCAGTACAAGTTCAGCCACTACATGAACACGTGTCTTGTCAAGTAGTACAACATCGTGCTCACAAAGTCATTCAAGCATGTGTTGCAAAACACTAGAAGTAAACGGGTGCAGTTCAGTAAGACTGTGAAAGATGCGGTATCATCACCAATACAACTAATTAATCAACAATCAAGTTCAACATCTCCTATTAAACCATCTGTGTCTGGACAATCATCATCAAGAAGAAAACTAATGTTTAGTGAGGAAAATTATGACAGTGATGTATCATATACATTATCTCAAGGAGGATCATCCTTTGACTCATCTCCTTCAAAACCATCAAGTCAAAATACTGATGACAGTTTACAGGAAAAAATTATAATAGACCAAAAATTAAATTTACAGAGTACCTTAACTAAGATAAAGAAAAATCCTAGATTGTATATTGGAATACCAGCAAAGCTTTATTTCATAGTTGATATTATTTTAAAACATACCAAACTGTCAGAGAAACATGTTTTACTATGTTTAATGAAAATTAGATTAAATAGAACTTTTTCTCAGTTATCTGATGATTTTGATATTTCAATGTTTCAAGCAAGTAAAATATTTAGAAAATTACCTGCCATTGTTAATGTACTTTTGCCTTTTGTTAAAACATTCACTAAAGGTACAATTAAAAAGAATCTGCCCATAGCATTTCGCCATAAATATAATAATGTAAATTGCATCATAGATTGTTTAGAAATAGAAATTCAAAAACCAAAAAAGGCTATCCATCAGGCACTAACCTGGTCTGAATATAAAAAAGCAAATACATTTAAATACCTCATATCATGTACACCTGATGGTTTAGTCAGCTTTGTGTCGAAAGGATATGGAGGCAGAGTCAGTGATGTTAAATTGCTTGAGCATTGTAAGTTTCTTGATAGTTTGGAACCAGGATCTTCCATTTTAGCAGATAGAGGTTTTAAACACATTGAAATTAATTTAAAACAAAGAGGTTTTACTTTATTTAGGCCTCCAAGTGTTATTGTTGGGTCAAAATTGACCAAAAGTGAAACAAAACAAACAAAACAAATTGCTAGTCTCCGAATTCTTGTGGAAAGAGTGATCAGAAGAGTTCGTGAGTTTTCGATTTTAAAACCACATTCAGTAGTAGATTTAAAATTGTTGCATTTATTAGACTTCTGTGTAATCACAGCCTGTGCTCTCATAAATTTACAAGACTCACTTCTCAAATAAAATGATAATGTAGGCACTGTAGCCTAGGAGGAGTATATC
Source organism: Acleris laterana (assembly GCA_963966035.1). Taxonomy (NCBI): domain Eukaryota; kingdom Metazoa; phylum Arthropoda; class Insecta; order Lepidoptera; family Tortricidae; genus Acleris; species Acleris laterana. The sequence goes on from OZ014438.1 coordinate 47,327,837, forward strand.
AATGAGTTTAAAGTAAGGAAATGCATTACTTACATCACTGGCCATGAGGCACACATGTAGTCACAAACCGGGATTGTTGAGCCACTTGCCACTGTTTGTATTTTGGTTGTGTAATGCAAATCGGGTTAAGTCTGTTATACTCTTATATCCAGTATGTATTACTCGGCTAGGCTAAATTATGAAGAGTAGTAAATGGCTCAACAATCCCGGTGACTGTTTCAGTAAACCACCTGGCCCTGTTAATAAGTGTGACAGTCAAATAAAATATGATATCAATACATAATGCGTTTTATTTAATACTTTCATACAACTTAGGAAAAATATTCATTTCCCAGAATAAAACTACCTTTCCCAATAAATTTCTGACACATTTATCATTATAAGTAATAGATAATATTGTTACTTTCTTACTTTTTTCAAAATCACTGCTCGCGACACAAAAATAACCTCGGTTTACTTTTGCACAATACATTTGAATTTGTACTTGAGCAAAAAATTTTTTTGTTATTTTGTTATTTTTGATATAATATTTGAAATTTTTCTCTGTAGAGGGGCATTTAATTTCGATGAGACCTTTTTCTCTATTTATACCATCTGGTGACGCAGCAATCATGGGATACTCTTCAGAAATGAAAAGGCCACGTTTTGTAAATTTTACACCAAATTTTTTTTCTACAACCTCTCTGACTGGATCTTCTAAGTTCTGGCCACATATTATTGCCGGTGTCTGCACAGTTCTTGCCCCAAAAATCACTGCAACCAGAGATCCATCAACTGTTTGGCACTGGCCTACTTCATAACACTTTGATGCTGTTACTCTTCCATAACGAAGCTCAAACCAAAGACCACTTTTGTACTGGTGTCTAGTTAGCATTTCTGCATTCTTCAAGTTTTCATCATTAAAATGTTTCTTAATTTTGGTTAAAAAACTTTTACAATTTGATTCTTTATATGTATTTAAGAGGTTATGCAATGATAACACTAATCTGGTTTCTGTGTAATCATCAAAATGCTTAAAAAACTGACAGGTTTCAATTTTTCTCTTCTTACATTCATCTATAAACTCTGTTAATACACTTGTATCTGGTACAGGATCCGGATGTTTGTGTTTGCACATTTCTTTTGCAGTTATTATTTTTAATGTTGATCCAACTTTCGCGAGATTCGATTTTTTCCAATAGCACTCAACTGATGTGCAAGCAGGCTCTTCGCTGCGACGGTGCAGCCACATTAAAAATGCAATAGCGTGCTTGCAGCCTCCAGCAGCCGCGGGACAATCTTCACAGAGAGCACTTGTAACCTTTTCTTCTTCATCATCTACCACCACCGACACTGTATACTGCTTGGAGCGTACCTTGTGCTCCGGACATATTTTACATTTCACAGTGCAGGTTTTAGTATCTCGTTTCAGCTGAACGTAACCTATGGCATCATCGCCATACGATTCCCTTGCAGATCTAGTAAGAAAAATAAAGTATTAGTTACAAGCCGCAGAAAGATATTTTTAAACGACTACCTATGTTACACTTAATCCACCTTTTCATGTCTATCATTATATCGATACCTATACCTACCAACTGCACTGTACTTACATAGAAGTCTTGACATTCCTCAGCTCGGCAGAGCAGAAATCTGGATTCAAGGCAAAAAAATTACCGACCATCAATGTGTCGATTCTTGGTAAGTTTGTGCTATCTGCCTTCACGAATCCAACATCCATGATTGCTCTTATCAATAAAACTAGAAAGCAGTAAGTGTACGACCTGACTGGACGCTCGAAGCGGGGCGGGCAGCGTCGCGGGCAAGCGTCAACCACATTCGTGCAGCGTCCACTCAGGACACCAGTATGGGTTTCATTTGTTTAACATGCACGCCGCACGCCCCGCCCCGCTGCACGCTCAACTCGAGTATCCACTCAGGCCTTAGACTTACAATAACACACAGATTAGGTTTTTACTAATATTAAAACGACTACGATCACAACACAACCTCAAAAGTCCATACGAGTCATAAATGTCAATGTCATGTCACAGCAGAATACATACCATTGCGAATTTCACTCGTATAAGAACCGACATGAAGTTTGCTTAAGGTCCTATGACGTCACAACATGCCCGACAGCTTTTTCAGAGTTCAAAATAAAAAATAAAAATGAACAATTTTTAAATAAAAAATATGTAGCCATCTTACACTTTTAATATCTGAAATCGATAAATATTGGTTTCTTAAGTCTAATACTAAAGAAAATATTAATTTATTAAGCCAAATTTAATATGAGGCAAGTAGCCTATTAATGTTAACTTTCTACTAACGTTAGTATTTTCGTCATATTGTAAAATTTTAAATAAATTTCTTGCTAAAAATAATATTAAACTTTAAATATTTATTTACGTAACTACATCTTTTTCAAAACAATTATATCTAAGTACTTTTTTTTTTTTTTTGCTGGTATCCCACCGAACAGCGTCAACGCACCGAACAAGACTATAATGTCATATGGCAGCGCACTATCCAACCTCGACATTGGCAGAATCATCAAAACATTGATGGGGCCATTATCTTCCCAAAAATTGAATTGAACCTTACTGTTGTAGAATGTCAGATTGACTTTGGACCTAAGGTGGGTACCAAATTAAATCTCGTGACTGTACCTACTTACTGGTAAGTGCGATTACTTTGTCTGTTTACAAACGATCATGCTAGTGAAACCGTATTTAAAATTCTCGCTTATTTAAATTAAAGCGTGTCTAACTTTGTACGTCACATTCTTAGGGTGTGTTACACTTTACAACTTGAGTTTTTTTTAAATAATGAATATCTCGGGAATTATGCGATAATGGACTACATGTTATACCACATTTTATATTCTACTAAATAGGCTCTAAAATCGATGGTTAAAATCTGTCGGGTTCCTCAGGCCCACGGTGTATAAATACGAATATATCTACTTAAGTACATTAATAAAAACGACACGTTTAAGTCATGTTAAAAAGTGCGAACAGCTGGGAATAAAAAATCCCAGTTTTCCACACCTAATTTTGTGGGTGGACAACTGGGAATAATTTCCAGCCGTCCCCACTGTAGGTAACAATCCCAGTTGTCCACAGTGCGGACAAAGGAGTGTGGACAACTGGGAATAGCGCGATTGCGGGCTGAAATGATGATTTATAAAGTAGGTAAATAACTAATAGCATTTCTTTCCTTTTATTTTCCTTTTTTACAAATGCTAAACCATTTATTTAAAAAAACATAGTGTTGTGGCCATACACGTGAGAAATATAATAATAAACCAAATAATCTTATTTCTAACGCAAGAAATTACTGATTTAGGTCGTGTGCGTGTGGATTGAGTGAGCACCCTTCCGAAAAAAAAGATAAAATGCTGTTCATTTAGTAAAAGTTCCAAAACAATTGTAAAACTAATCTCGGTATTTGTAAAACCACAAATAAAAAAAAAACCTTTAACATGTGCTCACTCAGCTCTCACAATCTACCAACGAAATCAGTGAATGTATTCATTTAACATATAAGATTTATATACTAATATTTAGTAAAACCTATGCTAAATTACCTTTATAATTTGTAGATCACCTAGTAACGTATTTAAGGTTTTACAAATAATTTACTATGCTCACTCAATCCACACGTTTCTGATAAAAAACTGAAAATTTAAACTGCTATATATTTGTATAGTTTAGTAAAATTAATATGGGATTTTGTAAAATACAAAACGAACCACCAACGTGGCAGGTTTTTGGATAATAAATTTTTGTGAGTGCTCAGTCAGTCGACATGTTATAAGTAAGTTAAAAATGTAAATATCTTAAGATTCGTAGTATCACAGAAACTATAAACTAGTTCAACTTTTAGTAAAAAAAATACTAGATATCCACCATGTAATATTTTATATTCGTTGTCTGTTTATAAAGATATTCAATTGTAATTTTTCTAATGTAAATATATCAATTAGGTTGACCACACTTCTATGTATATTATGGTCATATCCAAAATACAGGACATACAGGGGCAAAAAAGCCGTCGAGCCTAAAGTATGCGGACCTACTTACTTAAACTGTCTATCACCCACTTAACAGATATTTAAGTTTGCTATTCGTTCGTAGTGTTGAAAATAATACAGTAAATCATATCACATATTATTTGTGAGAACTTTATACATTACTTTGTGCATTTAGTATTACAATGTTTCTTATATTTTATATCACTTAAGTGACAAACAGAAAAATAATAAAACTACATATTATATCAATCCGCCCTAGGGGTCAAGCAAAAGTTTGTAATTTGAGATAGTTGTAATGAAGGAATATACAATGTATTAATACACAGACGGCGCGTCGCGTTTGATTGGCTTCCGCATTGTTTGCCGAACCTAAGGGGTAATACATCAAACTGAAAGCGGTACTTATGTCCCTCTTTAGAACACAACGGCAAATTTTTCTTGCACTATGGTATAAAAGCTGGACGATAGATGAAGCTTGCACAAGCTATCTTTCTCTACTTTTTAGATTACGTATCTTTTAACATGAAATTAAACCTCTAACAAGATCGTCCAGTACTACATCTTCAAAATCTCGTTATTGCGAGTTTTTTTTTATGACAAGCGGCCGATCCAAGTCTTGGTTCGACCTGCAATTATAATTCAAAAAGATGAAACAAATAAAGATGATTTTTAAATACCTGTTCAATGATACCCCACTTGTTTATTTTTATTGTTTTTTAGGTTTGATTATCAGCATCGACCCATTAACATTCTACTTAGGTGCTAATATTGACTCAGTTTTCTGGGAGTTTTGCACCTAACTGTACATACACACATATAACGCAGTCAGGTAAAGGGTCGTTCTTGCGTTTCGTTCAAATCACGTTTCCAGGGGAGAAAGTGGTATGATTTTAAGATTTATTAAAGATCTTTTTTAATAGGGTTATTACAGCCTAAAAGTACTTTCGGTACCATCGAACGCGTATAGAATTTAGTATTAATTAAATCAAGTAAATGATAAAAAACATGCCAATATCTCATCCCTCTCCTGTTTCCAACGAGCATTCAGAGGCTTTAATATTTTTTTATTCTCAAGTTTTGCAAGTAATTACGATTTCTATCATTTTATCATGTTAAGCAACAAATAAACAATATATAATTCGGGTTGACTAATTTTTAATACTGTATTAACCTTAAAAGAATCAAGGTTTTAGTTTTGTCAAATCAAAAATCTCATTCCCGTCCCCGATGAGTAACGTGCAAGTTTTAAGTTACTTGTGGACATCCAAAAGCGGCATGCACCTACCCCTTGCCAGTCCCGCTCAGTGTCGTGCGCAAGAGCTCTGAGCGGACGGACCCTAGTCACCTGGTTATAAAAATAACGACGATATTGTGGCACGGAGAGAACTTTGGTATTGCCTAAACTTCATCGCCATCCTGCAATTTATTGAGTAAGTTTTTTTTTTTAAAATATTGGTGTAAGTTAACCGAGGTCCTTGTATTGAATTGTTATTACATATTAAATCTAGTAGAACAGGCACACAGGCAACATAAGCAAATTAGGATCAAAGGGCAAATATTCATTACCGTCCAATTCATTACCTTCTATTTTGCGTTTTTTTTTAATGGAAAGTAATGATAACCTTTGGTAGGGAATGAATACCTTTCTGTTCCCAAAATAAACCAAGCTTTTCATGTGTATTCTAAGATTATAAAACCAAAAGTGAGAATGTATGTTAATTTCTTTGATCGCCTAAGTTTATCAACATTGTTCTGAGAAACAGCTTGCAAACGTTTTTTAAACAAACAGTAATGCGAGTTACTTTTAACTTAATATATCATCCTTTTTAGGTTTCCGTACCTCAAAAAAAAGAAACGGAACACTGATAGGATCACACGCGTGCCTGTCTGTCCGTATGTTCCGTCTGTGTGACAGCTAATTTGCTTCAAAACTACTGGACCGATTGAGTTGAAATTTGGTACACATAATAATATAAGTCGGTGACTTCAAGAAGTACATGTAATGTAAAAAAAATGAATATTAAGCATGGGTGGCAAATTTAATATTGCTGCTGCAACATGGTTTTTTCCAATGATTTAATCGAGTTTTCAATTCTACTACTAAGTACTATTTATTCTAAAAGTGGTTGTGGTTGTTAGTCCAAATCCCATATTATATGTATTTTGGTCCCTTCATCTTTCAGAGACTACAATGGCAAAAACAAAGAAAAAACATACAAAAGATGAAAAACTTACCAGAGATAGATAAAAAAATAGAAAACGCCAAAAATATGAAGAAATTAAAAATAACCCAGTGCTTTATAAAGTTCAAAAAGAAATAGAGCTATTAAAATACCTAAAGAAAAAGGAATAGAAGCAAATTTGTAGCATTAAGGACATAAGTGCAAGAGCACAATGTAAGCAAAGAAAAAGATGGAGAAAAAAATATCAATATTGTATTAAACAAATAGCATTATTTATATTATAATTACTTTACTTAAAAAATTTTTTTTTTAAAAGCAATTAAAAATTATAATTGCCAATTTATATTTTTATCACGCGAGGTTTTGTTTTGACCTCATTTGTACAATTTGTTAATTGTACAAATGTAGTATAATTATCAGTTATGTTTGTGTTAAGTTATGCTTATTTGTTACGTTTCATTTAAAAACCTTAAGTTATTACTTAATTGTGGCTGGCTTAGTAAATAAAAATTATCCCATTTCTGATTGTTATAAAAAGTTGATAATGTAAGTTGATATCGACATTCCAAGGAATAGGTCATTTGTATTTATCTAACCCTAAATCTAACATTTTGTATTTTGGATTTGTTTGATTTATACTTATTTCAAAGGCTGATTAAAAATTATACTCCCTAATATCTTTTTATTAATCCATTGAACGCATCCAATCTTATTATCAGTCTCATTTTCCATATATGATCATACTTTCACTCAATTAATTTCCTTCCATGCGGTTTTCATCACCTTCCAAGTGTAATTCATTACCTTCCAGGCGATTTTCATTACCCTCCTAGGGTTCATTACCTCCCGTCACTTTATCATGAATATAATTAAGTTATAAAGATGCCTTTCATTGGTATCTATTGTTTTTAAATACATGAAACTTCTTATATATATTTCTTATAAAAAAACGAAAAAAAAAAACGATTCTCAAATTTGATGAAATTTGAACGAAACGCAAGAACCACCCTAAAATAGATAAATTTTCATATGGCAATGTTGCCTTACGCCTGTCAATTGAAATTTCACCGCTTGTCAGAGTTTGTAGTTGTTTAGTACTAATAAATGAAATCAAATAATATAGATAGGTATAGGTGAAAAACTTAACTAGGTAACCTGTTGTATGTGTGAGTAATGTGTGCGAATAGACATTCCATTTTTTAAATTTGTAATATATCGTTTGGTTTGCAAACCGTCGCTTTATTATTTGCTTATTTTTCAAGTTTGATTATTCCTGTCCACATGATTCTATTGTCATGATAAGATATAAATGGTGGTCAATGTCGAGTATTGTCTTTGTATTTTTTGCGTCGTTCATGAATAAACAATAATACTTACAGTTTACTACAGAAATAAATTGTAAAACATTGATTTTGAATTCAGCTTGGCAAATTAATATGACACTACTTCCTGAAATTAGTAGAGAGCGGCAGTGGTCGTATAATCTTCAAACGTTTTCAACACGGACACGCGGCACTTCGCTTACCACCATATCATCACCAATTCAATCGAATTGAAAACATTTGGGGAATAGTCAAGAATTTGTAGCCGAAAAATCGTTTCTATAAATATGGAATCTATTAAAAGTTTAGAAAAGAGAAAAAAAAAGTATAATAACTCAGAGAGAATGGAAAAATGTATGCTTACATACAATGAAGGGGGAGCAGAATTATTAATGTCAAGAATAACAAATGGATGTAATATCGGAGAGTTTCATTATAAGTGTGTCCTCGGAAGATAATGACCGTGACATTGTTTCTGTACAATCCACTGATGAAAATGAGGATGACGAAATGGTGAGTGATTAAGGCAAAAAAAAGTTAAGTATGCTATTAATATGCGTTTTTTTGCAAACTGTACACAACTACATACAACAGCACAGTGTGAAATCTGCCCTTAAAAACGGACATATATCATTTTGGAACTCAAACGATAGATTTAACCATTTCAAATGTGAGACGATCATACCGGAGTGCCAATTCTGCTCAGAACTCGAGAAATATTTTTTTTAAATTTTATTTACAAAAAACACAAACATGGAAAATCTCCAGTTTTCGACAAAACTAAACGCAAATCACAGTGACAATAAATTAAACAATGCATGGCGTGTGTATTATATAAAAAATAGAGCTCTAGTTGTTATTTTGTTTGAATTATTTAGGTTTTTGTTAATTTTGTTTTTTATTTTTTTTATCAGAAATCTCAAAGCATTAGGATTTTATTACTAGTCAAAACAATTGTTTACACGTGCAGCAAACACTAAAAAAAAATTAGATCTAAATCTCAAAGGATCTCTGAGATAATTCGTTCTAAATTTTTTTCTGATAACTATGGAAATAGGGTTGTCGCATGTTTTCCACATAATATTTGTATAGAAAAGTTTAATTTTTAAGTAACCATAAAACATGATAACATTGTGCTGACCTGATGATGGAGCTGGAAGGTGGTCAGAAGATTTCTGCTGATAAAAGGTGATACATCAAGATTTAACTGTGAATCGAGTCTTGTGTCTGCGTTAAAGACGCTTATTTGTTTAGCATTACAATACATAAATACACTATAAATCTTTAATTTTAAAAACTAGGTGTTATGTTCAGTAAAATATTATGTTGTTTTCGTTTTGAAGAACTTCTGTGCTTTCATGACTATGGCCTTCTAAATTGCTTAAAAGGTTATCATCGCTTCGTGACTCATTAAAATGTTCTTCCGTTTGGACATCATATGGTTTGAGTAACATTATAGCGGCTAGTGGCAGAGGTAATCGCTTTAATTTATTTTGCCGGTCTCTAAGCCGTATGTTGGAAATACAAGGATCAGACGACTCCAGTGCTCTATGAAACAAATCCAACATGGTTTTTTCCCGATCCAACTTCCTACAATGGTGTTCACGGTCATAACGCCAGAATTTATTTCGGGCTTCCCCAGCTTGCTCCGAAAGTAACCCTATGGGTAAAGCACAAGTTTCAATTATTTCCTTGCCATGGACTAAAATTTTATGCAATGTCACCGTCATCGGATGCCATTCATATGCTGAAACGTACTTAGATGCAATTAACTTGCAAAAGTCGCCGAATTTATTAGCGTCAATAGGCAATCCGCTAGACAAAACTACTAACATTGTATGTAGATCGTCCAGCAGCCACTGTTGAATATCTAGTATTTCAGCGAAAATGGCACGATTTTTATCGTTTAGAGCAGTTCTCGCGGTGTTTCCGTCGTTTGTTGTTCCTGAATTAGGTCGGACAACATCCACCAAGATCTTTGAGTCTTTTGTTATTTATGTACTCCGTATGTATTTCCAAAGTATTCAGCACTGCGAAAGTTCGATCTTCTAAGCTTACATCCAGGGGGCGACATTTCTTGCCCTTTTGCTTTGCAAGTGCAAGGAACAATTTATAAGCGTCTAGTCTGGTAAAGATATTGTTGGAATCTTGTTGGGAATTTGCGAATACTCTTGAAGGTTCGAGAGTATCGGCTGCTGCCATCGAATTAATAATAAATGCACACTTTTATAATAACTAAAAGCAATCATGCAATTTTCGAGTTGTTTTGATAGCTAACTGTCAATGCCAAAGCTAAAGTCAATTCAATTCAATTATTTTAATTTATGGCGATCGGTCGCTTTAAGGATTTAGGTCAAACATCGCTTTCTCAAATATCTATGATAAATGATAAAATCTATGACACGTTAATTCAGTCTACTCAACTCCATTTCTGCAAACATATTATATCATTTCACCAATAAGAAAAGTTAGTTATGGTGTAGTTGGGTCGAAACACTTTCATAAGAGAATTTTATTTTTAGAAAATATCAGTGAACGGAGATAAGACATGGAAATCACATTTAAGAACTTCAATTTATCGGGACAATTTATTAATACACCCACATTTAAATAAGACGTTTAATAACATGCTTTTGACAACCCTAAACGAACATTTTTAAATATGGATATTTCCAAGATCCTGCTAGATTTTGATTTGATACTTTAGGGGTGGATAGTAATGGTTTCAACGAATATTTTAGGTAAGTATCAAATGCTAATACGCTAGGGTTAGGGGAAAATAAAATAAAAACTAAAAAAGAAAAAATCAACTATTACTTTGTACTGCTTCCATAAAAACACGCCTAGTTTTTTTTATTACGTACCTGAAACAAGATGCTATTGATATCTAAACAGATAATCGGTGATTATTCTATACTTTTGCAGTTACACGCAATTCTATGAAAATTTTGAGTTTCATAGAAAAATAAGATTTAAAAAAAAAACTCGAGTTCTGAGTAGAATTGGCACTCCGGTATGATCGTCTTGCATTTGAAATGGTGAAATCTATCGTTTGAGTTCCAAAATGATATATGTCCGTTTTTAAGGGCAGATTTCACACTGTGAACAGGTGACTTACTTAAGTTTTTCATCTATACTTCCGTCGTACATTTGCAGGAATTGATGTCTGACTGAAAGTACATTTAGAACCCCTTAATAATGAGGCGCCATTTATTATCTATTGCTACCACATCCCAAATCGTAGCCGTACGGCAGTCTTCATGATGTTTTTATGACGAATAGAAAAAAAAATAACTCGCTTCTTCACAGAATGCGAAATTAATTTACATTAAAATTGCATAGTTATTCGTTAAGATAACACTACAGCGTAAGTCAACGATCGAATGCGGATTAAGAGTTAATTTAATACATATAATACAGAGTTCAAAATTATAAACATCCAAATTAGACCTGTGTGGTATAGATAGCTAGTCTGTTCCTATTCATTCGGTCACTCATAAAATACGTACTTACATACTAATAGTATAAACAATATACAGGGTGTCTTGGATCGAATAAGAGATATTTGGCGGGGTAATAGTTCGCACGATTCTGATTACGGGGGTATGGTTCATTTTTGTTTCTGTTAATGTAAAAAAAAAGAAGGATTAATTATATTAATTTTGTTACTTGATGTATCGCAGCCGATATCTCGACCTTGACATTTTGACGCTGATACTATACTACTACAAACGTTCGTAGTAACTAACGTCAAAATTCTAAAGGTCAATGACCTGACACCATACGTTGTTTACATGGTATGTAAACAAAACAGTTCGTTCCATGTAAGCAGAAATCTGACTAACATTTTAAAATAATTATAAATTTTAGTGCAACTTACTGTATTTTCATTAGTGCAACTTACTGTATTTTCATTTTTGCAATTTGAACACTAGCTGGTTTTAAATGTGAATTCACTAGATCTCTTGTTCACGCTTCGCCAAGACTGATCATAATATTATCGTCCTTCTTATATTATTGTCGAGATCTAACCATTTACCATTCTTTTCTGTTCTAAAGTGGCCCGTATAACCGGTTTACAGCAAAAGTAATTACGACTTGAATATCTCAAAATAACATAACATTGACATAATATTATAATGACAGCCATAAATTCATAGACTCAGACATAGAGTTCAGATAGACATGGATTGAACGATCCGATTATTGCCCTCCGTATTGATCTGCGTGGTATTTGTGGCAGTAGCCAACAGCCCGAATGCAAAATATTTTGTCCATGGATATAAAGGCCGTCGCATAATTGATTATAATTTATTATGATGTCACACTTACCATAGAGAACAAAAAATACCAACCTTTCCTAGGCCATGGAATGGATAAACTTACGTGTAGAGACGATTTTATTTTTACAAAACCTAAACCTAAACCTCTTTTCATAAAAAGTATTCAATGGTACAAGATTTAAAAAAATACTATGCTGTACTGTCAAAGGACAATAACAACTTATTGATTCGTTTTAATTATTGTGTGTTGTATTCATAGTTATCCCTGATGGTGGTAGAAATCAATGAAATAAATCCATGATTCATGATCTAATAAAATAACTTTAATGTACCTACGAGTACAAGTGCTATTTTACCTGTGCGAGTGTGGGAAGAGTGTGAGTAAACATCGTAATCGTAAGTTTCATTTTTAAATTATTTCACATAATAGCCCTTATCAGAGATCATCTTTTCATTCATATTATAGTTCAGTTTCAGTCTATTTTCAGTTTTCTAAACACCGTGGAGCTTTTGACCGTGATTAGAAAGTTTGTTGATATGGAACAACTTGTTTATTTACATTACGTTGTGACACATGTTATGTCATACACCGGTATGACGGGGTCAAAAATGTAGCAGTGCTAGTGATTCAATATCGACAAAATTTATCGACAACGATATAAAGCAATTTTTGATCAACATTAAAATAAGTAATGGCCTAGTTTGAATGACTTTTAATTATGTGCAAACCTCTTATAATACAAACAACCGGTATCTGACATTGACTCTGGACTCGAGTCACTTTTGACAACCGTTGAAATTACATTGAATAACAAATTAATTCAGTACGACAATATTCTTTAGTATTCCGACGAATTGAGAACCATTTAGTTTTTTAAGTCGGTTAAAAATGATTCGAAAGAAAAAGATCGTTTATCTTCATGGAAAGCTGATCATTTAGATATAGAAGATAAAGGTATTTACAACTTTATTTTGTAAGTAATGGAAGATCCATATGTCACGAAAAAAATTGTCGATAAAGTTAATCGATATTTAATGAATCACTAGCACTGGTACATATTTGCCCCCGTCAATCCGGTGTATGGGTTATGAATGAATTAGTTAAGATGGAGCACACTGAGAGCATCGTCAGGATAAATCAGTCTGTAACTCAGTCAAATATTAACTTAAAAAAAAGTTACCAATGTAGAGATGATCCAAATCATCCACCCTATCTACGGTTAAAATTTCTTCGATTGATTTCAAGACACCCTGTATATACATAATAATGATATCAATTTGTAAATTTAATGGTAAACCATTATTACTCCACTTTTGTGTTATTTTGAAGGTTGCGCATGGTCATAATATTATTTAATTATACACTTAATCATTGTCTTCATGTTTATTTCGAGGTAGCAATCTCCATTTAATCTTGCATTTTTTGATGAAAGCACTTTCCGTGTAAATACCATGACACTGACTGAAGCCTGTCATATACATTTTATTTTTTCGAAATATATTTGACATGAAAATGTAGTGATGGTTGATAGATTTGATAAAGCATTTAATTGATAAGAGAAGTTTTCGTCTCTGTCGCACCCAGCATAATAATACGATGATGATGATGAGGAATATACAGGGTGACCTCGAATTAGTAATACAAAATCAAAGTACTACATAGAGCTTCACTGAACGAATCGCTTCTACGAGGTCTCACGCTAATTTTTAAAACATAAGTACTTTTTTTCATGTTTTGTCATTATTCCATTTTTTTTGGCTTAAATTGGTGACCCTACCATTACGTTTAAAATGAAAGAGGTTTAAAGTATTTCAAATGAACACTTTCCTCTTTGGTTCGTTATCTAACACATCATTTATGATAAAATCGTATCTTGATTAGTAAATTGTCACTTGTCTTGTCAAAGAAAGTAAGAATTTTCGTATTTAATTAAGATATTAATCAAACAAAATGCCCCGAGCTTATCCTTATACGAATATTCAGCGAATGGATATGTCATCTTTTTATTTTTAATCTGTGCAAACTGATTTGCGCAGATTTATCGATCGTGTGTATGACAAATCGCTGTAGATTATCGTTCATCGGTGGCAGTTGCAATTTATATTAGATAAATCGTTGTCGATTGCGTTTGCGCAGTTTTATCGTCGCGTGTGGATGGCGATCGCTCATTTCGGCAGTACTTCGCGGAGCTCGCTTGTGTGCGCACGTGCGGGTCGCGTTCTTTGAAACATGTCGGAAGAAGAAAGAGGTGGACTCCGCGAACAACTGCGACAGTTCATAGAGCTACAGAAGCGAAACTTGCCTTTGGAAGACCAAATCTAAGGATTACCATGATCGCGACAAAAAAAATGCCGCCTACAACAGGCTAGTCGAAAAATACAAAGCCATCGATCCAAATGCCAACAGAGATATACTTAGTTGTGAAAAAGATTAATAATCTTAGAACTACCTATAAAAAAGAGCTTAACAAAATAAAAAAATCGTGTAAATCCGGAGCAGGAACTGACGAGATTTATACTTCTCGCTTATGGTACTTCGAGTTACTAAGTTTTTTATACGATCAAGAAGTACCGAAACCATCGAAATCGAATATAGATGAGGATGACTGATGATGAATGAATGATGATTTTATTTTTCAAGTTTATTTATTGCTTTATTATATTCGAATACATATATCGAGCGTATGTATGTATATTATGTATGTATTAATGTATGTATGTATGTATGTATGTATGTCTATTTCTTTGTGCCACTCTGCAGCCTAAACGGCTTGACGGATTTTAACACTCGAGGTGTCATTCGATTCGTCTTAAGTGTCGGAGTGACATAGAGTATAATATTAAAAATTCAATATGGAGTCCGTGAAAAAAAAAATTGGAGGCGGATGATGATATAATAATTTTTTGCTTGACATTAATGAATGAAACTGTCTTGCCAAGGACCTTTTCCTTCACTTACGAAATACGTCATAAATTGACTTCTTATCTGATTTGCTGTTTGAAGTGCACGGCCTTGTATAGTTCTTTGTAATGTTTCAAGTGTTGACTCTCTTGTTGTGAGTCCTGACGTTATCGTACCTTCTTCAAAATTTTCACTAGCGAAACATTCTGAAGAAGCGTATGAATTAAGCGATGTTGACATCAAATAATTATGCAAAGCACAGGTTGCTCTTACGACTGATCCAATAGTTTCAGGCGACAGGTTCATTTGTGTTCTGTAAATTCTGAACCTCGCCGCTAGTATGCCAAATGCGTTTTCGCCAATGCTGCGTGCTCGCGATGTCCGATAATTATATATCTTCTTAATTCTACTGTCTAAGGCGTTTTGCCGAAATGGTTTCATCGTGTCCTTTCTTAGAGGAAACGCGTCATCAGCTACAAATACATATGGCAGTATTCGTGGACTATTATGCAACCTTTCTCCTGTAGGAATATTTAACGTCTTTCTTTCAAGTTTTTCATAAAATTTCGTATTCAACAATACTCCACCATCGGAAACCCTTCCATTTGTTTCAAAATCAACAAACAGGAATCTGTACTTTGCATCAACGATTGCCAGCAATACCATACTGTGTCTATGTTTATAGTTATAATAAAACGAGCCACTGTTGCTTGGGGCACGATTTCAACGTGCTTACCATCAATGGCACCTAAACAGTGAGGGAAGTTCCACTTCTGCTCGAATTCTCTCGCTATTGTTCTCCAGTCTTGTTCTGTTTTTGGAAACTGTAACAAAATTAGTACGGTCAGCTGCAGAGAAAAGTAACCCCCCCTGCATACAAGTTTCCTAGCAAAGGGGGTTAGATTTCTTTGCAGCTGACTGTACATGATTAGTAATTATTTTACTAATATAATATTTCTTCTATTCTACAGCAACTGTTAACCGCCAGCATCGGCTCAACGAGCCACGAACAAGACATACCAACCCCGAACCGTTCTGACAGCGAACGAGATATACCATCACTGAACTATTCAGACAGCGAACGAGACACACCGACCCCGAACCGTTCCGACAGCGAACGAGCTACACCAATCTAGAGTCGTAGTCGGCCAAGACCAGGAAAAAGTACATTAACCGAAGACGTACTTAATTCCGTAAATGATCATTTTAAACGGCCTAAACTCCCCGATAATCGTTTTGAAGTTTTTGGAAAAAAAATTGGGATGAAACTAAAAGAGTTACCAAAAGAACAGAGAATCATAGCAGAAAAAATAATTAACGAAACTCTGTTCTTGGCTGAAATGGGTAACTTAACTATGTCACATACTGTAAGAAAAAATGACTTTCCCAACACTAGTTTTTCCAGTCAGCCACACACTGAAATCCTTTTCACTCAGCCACACACTCAATACCTTTCCACTCGGCCGCACACTCAAAAACCTTTACACTTTACCAGAAACTCAAAGCCAATATCCCTTACAAGCTAACCAACACAGCTTTCAAGAACGTGCTGCAGTCCACTATGAATCCACAAGTGTATCATCAATGGAATCTACATCACCATTACAGCCTGATCATGATGCACAATCTGATAATACAATTGCTTCCTATTTAAGTAATTTTAATGATGAATAAAAGTATTTGTAAAATATTATTCAATATGTCGAGTAAGTTTAATTAATAAATAATTTGATGATTACAGTTTTTTTTTTGTCTCATGCTTACCTTTAAGTACTCTTTCCGTAGAACTTCGTACAAAGCTTCACAGGTTTCAGGAATGATTTGACTAAGAGCTTGCGGTGATATTAATGTAGAAAACTTCATAGATTCGTAGGAACGTCCTGTAGCTAAAAATCGCAGTGTAGCAGATAATCTTTCATGAGGACTTATTGCTTCTCGCATTACAGTGTCGTGTTTCTTTATTAGTGGAGTAACTAAAGCCACAAGATTTAAGTATGTTTCCTCATTCATCCTCAAGTAATTATGCCAATCTTTCTCATACCAACTCATTTAATAAGTTGGTATGAGAAAATAGCTTCCTTTTCATGAGCCAGTCTTTACACCACACACTCCGCGCCTTTTTTTTCTTTAAAAACACATAACCAGGCCTAATATCGCAAGTGCGTCATCATCTTCCATCGTGGATGACATGTTTCTTGCGTGAGCTTCTGCGGAGAACTGACGATCGACGCCGATATCGGAGGCGTGTGGAGACACTATGGAACGTTCGATTTATCTGCACAGCCTGAAATCGCTACGATATATCGTTACATGTGTAGCCAGCATTATGGACCGACGAGGCAACATTTACAAGGGTAGGCATGTTCAACGTTCACAATGAACACTGGTGGTCTAATCGTGAAGCAAATCCTCACGTAACGCGCAGGGACTCCTACCAGACACGTTTCTCGGTAAATGTTTGGGCAGGAATACTGAACGACTGTTTGATTGGTCCTCATTTCATTGACGGGAATTTAAATGGACCGAAATATGAAGAATTCCTGAGAAATGTGTTACCGGTATTGCTACGAGAGGTGCCGCAGCAAAATTTGGAGGATCTGTATTACCAGCAGGATGGTGCACCAGCTCATTTTTCCCTGCGTGTGCGAAGCTACTTGGACCAAGAGTTCCCTGGGAGATGGATTGGACGCTGTGGCCCAGTCGCTTGGGCTCCTAGAAGCCCTGATCTCACACCTGTCGACTTCTTTTTGTGGGGTGAAATAAAAAAGAGAGTGTACGCACGGGAAACAGATACTGTGGGTGAACTTCGCCAAAAGATAATTGAGGCATTTAATACTGTAAAAACCAATGAATTTGTACTCCGCAGATTGAAAGACAATCATAGGCGACGGGCGGAGTTATGTATCCAGGAGGGCGGGGGTCATTTTGAGCACATTTTAAAAGTTGTTTAAGTTTCTTATTTTGCATTTTGTACTGTACATTATTCAACAATAAATTATTTTTAATAATTCACTCATTTATTTATTTACTTTATCAGATAATTTAGTAGGGTGCTTAAGACTACAGGGTTTAGTTGGATCGATATCAGCACGTAACATCGAGTGTTAGATATACAGTGTGTTTCGTCATCGGTGTCGGAGATTTTAGGGGTGTGTAGTACAATCAATTTTATCGACAAATTAACCGTTTTTTTTTTTTTTTCGAACCAGTATCGAATGGCAGCAATTTTTATGTTAAATTTACCTAAATACGGCCACACATAGTAATTACGTCATACCTGACCAGGAAACTCTCTAACCCAAAAAAAATGGTTTTTGATAGCTAGACCTATGAGCAATAACTATGCGTTAATAATTGTGCAGCAATATGGGAATTACATGGTAAAAAAAAATCATCAAAACAAGAAATGGGGAAAAACCAGTGGTTAATTATTAGTTATCCTTATTTTCTGAGAAATCTAGGTCGTTAACCTGGTTTTTTTTTATTTTTCATAAGAAGCAGGCAACATAAGCTACATTTTAGTCTAAAAATTGTAGCTCTACCTAAAGTAAGTCGAGAATTACAAAAGCTCAAACATAACCTCTTTTAACATACCTTTACTAACGCTTTTTCAGTAGTAGTTCAAAAATTAGAACAACGTACAATTTACGATTGATTTATTTGATATAAAAAAAATTACAACAGTTGTTGACAAATTTACAACATTTGCTCGAAATGTCCTCCACGATTTTGCAGACAAGCGGTCGCTCTTATCCCAAGATGCTGCGTAGCACGTTGTATCATGGCGTGGTCTTCCCTTATTTGATCTCCAACTTGAAGAATCTTTTCAACCAGCTGTTCTCTTGATTCCGGTATCTCCACGTAAACCTTTTGCTTCATAGTACCCCACAAAAAAAAATCGAGAGGCGTTAAGTCCGGTGAACGGGGAGGCCAAGCGATGTTTCCTCCACGTCCAATCCACGGCGAATAGCAGGCATTCAAGTGATTTCTCACTATTATTGCAAAGTGAGGCGGAGCACCATCTAATTGCAATATCATTCTGACTCTGTATGATAAGGGTATCGACATCAATTCGTCCAGAAATTGAGTTTCCAGAAATTCCAAAAATCTTGGGCCATTCATTGTTCCAGGTAAAATGATCGGACCAATTAAAATATCGTCGATCATACCTGCCCAAACGTTTACAGAAAACTGGTGTTGAAATGTGTTTGGCCTCACGACATGTGGATTTTCTTGCTGCCACAGATGTTGATTTCGGTGGTTTGTGAATCCAGATCGAGTGAAAGTGGCTTCATCTGTCCACATTATTCTTTTCAAAAATAAAACATTACTTCGTGTCTCTCTAACGATCCAGGAACAAAACACTGATCGGGAAGCATAATCCGGCTCGATGATGTCCTGAACTCTTTTAAAGTGATACGGATGTAACCCTTCCCGTTTCAAAACTCTCCACACTGTACAAATTGATAAATTTAATCGGTTTGCCATCCTTCTGACACTCAATCTAGGGTCTTCGGTAATTGAGCGTAAAACCTCTTCTTCCTCCTGGGGAGACACTAGTCGAACACGTTCGTTGGCGGGCCTTCTTATACCATTTTCTACAAGACGCATATGGACTCGTATGAATGTGCGAGCATTCGGCGTGGGTCTGTTAGGAAACCTCCTTGCGTACTCTCTTACAGCAGCATTAGCGTTCCCGTTGCACAAACCATAAACAAAGTGGATGTCAGCGATATGCTGACTAGAATAGCCGTCTTCCATAACACAACCGTAACGTAAATCCAATAACAAAACAAAAACGTAACAAAAGATCCAACAATAACAAAACCGTACTGAAGTAGACATGTGATCACAACGCAAAGCGGAGGATAACTAAAACTAAATAACCTTACAACGCTCCTTTAGCCGCATCGAATATTCTGTCTCTCTCACACTTAAGCTCTTTTTACCTGCTTAATGGGTTTTTGTACCTGCCCTAACAAAAGAAATGTTTTCAAGGCGTTGGGTAGAAGTGTTAATAATTCGCGATTTAAGGTTCATGTTTGAGCTTTTGTAATTCTAGACTTACTTTAGGTAGAGCTACAATTTTTAGACTAAAATGTAGCTTATGTTGCCTGCTTCTTATGAAAAATAAAAAAAAACCAGGTTAACGACCTAGATTTCTCAGAAAATAAGGATAACTAATAATTAACCACTGTTTTTTCCCCATTTCTCGTTTTGATGTTTTTTTTTTACCATGTAATTCCCATATTGCTGCACAATTATTAACGCATAGTTATTGCTCATAGGTCTAGCTATCAAAAACCATTTTTTTTGGGTTAGTCAGAGAGTTTCCTGGTCAGGTATCACGTAATTACTATGTGTGGCCGTATTTAGGTAAATTTAACATAAAAATTGCTGCCATTCGATACTGGTTCGAAAAAAAAAAAAAAAAACGGTTAATTTGTCGATAAAATTGATTGTACTACACACCCCTAAAATCTCCGACACCGATGACGAAACACACTGTATAAGAATAAGTGATTGGAGATTGTGAAGATAGCGGAAGCATTGGGTATTTTTATGAGCGAGCACAGAACATCGTCACCAGGGATCCGAAATTAGGATAGATATTTACCTAAAGTTGGCAACATCCCTCTTATTTTTTTTCTCGTATGCCTCTTATTTTTTTTTCTCGTATGCCTCTTATTTTTTTATCAGGTTCAGGACTTATCAATTCACCTTCGTAACCACATATCTGATTTTTGGGATAAAATCGGTTATCGATACTTAACACGTCAACTAGTTATCAAATAAATTGTATAACTGGATGCGAAGTAAATTCTCTTTTTTTAGATTTTGTCCAAAAATTCCGAAGCTTAATCAGTGCACTAAGTAACACATTTCATAAACTTTATTGTAGAAATTGACAGAAACTCAATGGTGGTTAAATAAAAATTGTAAAAATAAATATATACTATACAAATTAGGGTTTCCGGACATCTCGATTAGAATTTATTTTATTCCAGCACTTAAAAATTACTTGAAAAAGTCGTTAATGTCTAAAGCGTATTATAGGGTCGAGGACTATCTAACAGACAAAAATGCATGGTCTAAACCCGAAACATAGTCAATAATAATTTGATCAATTGCAAAAGCTTTATCTTGTCTAGGGTACACCGTTGATGTAGGAAAACAAATCGAAACTTTTATGTGGTCATCTTGCAGCGTGTTATAACTTATAACTTATAAGCAGGGCCCGTAATTTTCATGCCGTTGACGTAAAAATGACGTCACGCTACATACAGTATGATTCCAATTAGTATTTCGTCATAATCATTGGTCAACCTCTTTAGTTGACCGGTATCGATAAAATAATCAGTACATATCGTTTAACTAACTGTGACTATTGTCACTCAAATAAAAAACAGATTATCAAATTATTAAATAATTCATACCTATGTTCGTTAGATTTTAATAGTGTCTTATTTATTGTTTACATTTGCTATTGTTACAGGAGTTTTGCAACAAATATCCGTTTTTAATCGTAAACGACAAAAACGATGATTGTACTAATTGTGATTAAAATATAACATCAAAAATAAGAAGAACAACTAAACATATTGAAAAAGAAGAAAGAAATTTAACACAAAAGGTGTTTAACCTAGATCTTACGAATTTTATGATAGCATCAGGAGCATAAAATACAAAACAAATAGTTTCATTTACGTTTTATGTATCAAGTAGGTATTTATTTTTCTACGCGTCAATAGATTACTTGACTCAGTTGTACATGATTAAATGATTGACGACTAAAGGTTAATAATTACAATAAAACAATTTGAAATCATACTCTATGTAGCGTGACGTCATTTTTGCGTCAGCGGCATGAAAATTACGGGCCCTGCTTATAAGTTATAAACAAATATGAGTAGGTGGGTTTTAGTTTTTTTTTCCTTTTTTTTCCTTTTTCTTCCTTTATCTCTCACGTAAGATTTTAGGCATGTTTTCCTGCTGATCTACGCATGTTATTTGATATTATATTGAATTTAATATTTATTGCTTTATATAATGCTAGATTAAGTATTACCATTGTAATATGTTTAAAAAATGACTGACTGCTGAGTTTCTTGCGGCGTTTCTTCTCAGCAGTGTCTCCTCTTGGGAAGCGCTGGTAGATTCTTGACGTGTAAAAGTGCCCGTACGGCCTACTTACTGAATAAATGTCTTTTATCTTTTTTTTATTACGTGTTTAATAAACATTAACCAAAAATAACAAGGCAGCAATTCTGAATAATATTTAATTCGTCAACCAACCCTATACTTACACGACTTCCCAAAAAAAGAAGTGTAATGTTTCCAGGGTTCATGTATGTATCTACAATTTTTTTATTCAACCTTAACTACTAAATGCCGAAGCTGATTTAAATGTGTAACGTGTGGTATCGTTAGTCCTTTCAACCTCCCGGGTGACATAGGACGCCTAAACTGTTAAAATTGAAATAACAACAATGGCAAAATGTCAATTGTTAATGCCAACAAAAAATAGTCTTCTAATTATTACAATACACCGTGTTTTTTTTGATTTACGATAACTTTAAAGGAACGTTCTTTAGGTCAAATAAAGTTAATTTCCCAAAGACAGACAATTGACAACTCTTACGGTTTTAAAGAATTTAATTTTTAAATTTAATCATTTAATCACGTTAAACTAATGTAAAAGGCTCTTAATTGATAACAACAATTTTCTTTTAATTCTTATGAGCAAAGAGTTTCCAATTGTTAGGTTTGTATACGCGTCCATGGAATTAGTAAGTACTAAAGTACATCTGGAAGGTGCACTACACCGGTAACGCGAGCCGAAAGAAATGTACTAATGTACTACTTACTGTGTCCCTTTCTAGTAAGGTGACTTTATTTAAATTGCAATTTACGGTCAAATAAATTTTACAAGCCGATGGGGCAGTAAACGAAACAATATTTACTTATTCAACTGATTGTTTCCAAAACCGGTATCTGTGGATCTGTGTGGTCTCCGACAGCTAATCCGTTGACAAATTGAGGAAAAGTAGCCGCCGTCTTGAACTTTTTAGTTATTCAACTGATTGTCTCCAAAGCGATATCTGGGGATCTGTGTGGTCTCCGTCAACGAATCCGTGGACAAACTGAGAAAAAGTAGCTGCCATCTTGAACTTCTTAATAAGAGCAGGTAGAACAAAATACAAGCATTGAAAGCTTTCAAACAAAATCAAGTATTAAGTTGTAATTCAAGTGTCAATTTTAGGAGACCAACCAGATCCCCAGATCCACATATAGGTACATTTCTTCCGGCTCGCGTTATCGGTGTAGTGCACCTTCCAGATGTACGTTATTACTTACTAATTCCATGGTGACGCCAACATTGACGTATTTGACACTGACTATTAGTTAACTCTAAGGCCTTTTTAGAATGTCCAAAGATATAACATTTAATTACTTTGTTCTAAACAGTTTTTTTTTTTGCAATACTTATTTAAAAATTAAACCTACCACTTACTTTCTATGGATTTCTAGTAATATGACGAAGTTATCGTAAATAAAAAAAAACACGGTGTATAGGTATCATTTGAAAGATCTTAGTGTGGCATTTCAAATATATACAAATATAGTAGCATTAACAAACGGGTTTAATAACAATATCAAGAAATGCAGTCGGGTTTTAAAAGCTTGCTTTTCATTCAGTTATTTACTTTTACCTATACCCTTTCCAATACTCAACCGGCGGATAGGTTTTATACTTCGGGTTTCAATATTAGAAACGGAAATATATAACCTAAACTTTTATATATTGTATTTATGAAGAAGTTAGGGTTTTCGGGACCAGATATCGATCTGTCAAGTTGAAGTCTTTGGGAAAACTCAGTTTCAACCCGAGCGACGCTTACTCTCCCAGCTACTGCTTTTATTATCTATGTATGTATTACTACTGAATTAACACTCGAGAACGAACAAAGTTGGGTTCCATATCTTATCGCTCGATGTCTTACGTTTACTCGCGTACTGTACTGTAATTTGTATAAATGTACCTACCAGTATGTTAATTTTCTAGTAAAAAGCAAACATACGCGCACTTGTTTAAGTTACGCATTCCGCCACAAGACAAGTATGAACTATTTACTCACATCAGGAGGGTTAGCACAAGTTGTCTGCGACTTATTTGTCGCTCGGATCTCACTTTCTATAATAGTCTATAATGTTAATGACAGAGACGCACTGAGCGACAAGCGAGAAAATGTAACTTGTGCTATCCGTACTGTGCATGTTATTAAAAGACAATCATAAACCACATTTTGATTTATCACATAATACAAGCATTCGTTCACTCAAATTACTTAGAGCTATTTTATTCTGCTTTCGGGACTTTGACTAAGTCAAAAGGATATAATAACGTAAATGACAATACAGTTCGATACCGCGTAAAATAATATATTTAGGAATCCTCGGGGAAGCATTAAGTATAATAGGACCATAAACCGGGGTACTTTGACTTTAATAGGGTAGTACTATGAGAATACACCTTATTACACTTCTATTATCTTTTTAATTTACCTTTTCTTTTAATTGTTTAAATTTTAAACTAACTGTTCGATAGAACACCGGCTGCTTTGTTTGGTGTAATTTCAGGTAGACGTCCCTCGACCACGGTGCGAAGCACAATAATAATTGTAAAGCTTTATATGATTCAAATATAAGAAAGTAATAGAATTCATTCTACATTTTTTAATTCTGAACACACCCCCACTGTTAGAATAGCCCCTACAATTCCACACAAACATGTAGTTTTTGAGGAATTGGAATACGCCTCCATTAAATTTTTTTGGCCACTGGTAATGGTGATGGTTACTCCTTATGAAAGTTAAAGTAGTGCGCGTGTTACTGTCTTTTTGCTTTTACATATCTTGATTTTTAAGGTAAAAAAACTTAAAATGTACCTATACATATTATGCAAAAACGCATATTATTTGAATGGTGTCTTGTGTTAAGCAAATCTAATTGCTGATTTCGAAAAAGAACATCTATTTTATATGTCTTCAGATTTTACGTGCTTTTCAGCGGGTTTACTTGAGATATTCATTCAAATATTTAGTGGTTTCCAAGTAACCCCATTCGTAGTTTAACTTTGATCATAGTGTTTTTATTTTGTTTACGGGAAACTAAAGAAGATCCCATTTTTTTTTTAAATTAATCATTTCCAAATTCAAGAAAAACCGGTAATAGCATTTTATTTTTCTTTTACTTTCTATAAAAAACTAGTGTTAAACTTTGAGTTTGAAAGTAACCCCGGTTTACGCTACCGATGCTGCCCGGACAGAGCTTCATCGACCTTAGAGCATACAAATACTTGTCAAAAGCAATTATATACAGTAGTGGTCACATAATTGGGAACGCCTGCGTATTTCCCCAAATCACTTTTCAATTTTGCCTGCAAATATCACTTTTCAATTTTGACCACCAAATAAAAAGTTCCTGACCAATTTTATTACCAACATAATATAAAAAAATACCATGATTTAACGTTTAAACTGATCTATAGTGAACTACTGTTAAAAACGGACTTTACATTTTAAAGAGATTAAAAAAAATAGTGCAGACGCGTCCATTCAAAGTTTTAAAGTCAAACATTTATTTTTTCAAATACCTATAAAATGAAAGATTCCTTTTCAGTAGAGATAAATGGTACATACAGTCAGCATCAAAAGTAACTAATCAGAAAAACGTGCTCAAAACGAGCAGGACACGACGTGTTCTCTTGACAATAGAGTCGAGTGCTTCTGCTGCTGACTGTAGATTTAAACTTTAGTTTATTAGTTAACAATAAAGTAAACTAAATCTTAAATTGGTTAAGAACTTTTTGATTGACTGTCAAATTTAAAAGTCATCTTGGTAGGCAATACTATGGGAAAAACGCAAGCGTCCTTAGTTATGTGACCACCACTAAGGACTTAGAAACGCCTCTTGCAATGGTACGATACACTTGAGAAACATAATATATCTTCAGACTGAACGAGGCGGTCGAGTTGAATGCGGTATCTAGTTAATTATTAATTTATTACCATCAGCGTGACATTGAGAAACGACCGAAAAATAATGACTTACGATCGTCGTCGTTATACGAGACGCGAATTATTTGTAAGAGTAGGCGATGCATTCCTTGTCGCTACCCTCCCTCCCCCTGTAACGGCTAGACGCCGCGGTTGGGCAGCGGCTTGACTCGGTAGACGCGCACGAGCCAGTGCTCGGAGGTGTACGCCTCCTCCAGCACGTCGAGGTTGAAGTCCTTGTGCCCGATCTCGGCGCCCCGCACGCGGTCGAAGCCCGGCGGCCGACCTGCATAAGCACACATCCCTCGCATTACTACCACTACCGTCAACCACGAACATAATATGTTAAGACTGCACCGAGCAAACGTCGAGCGTCCAGTGGCGCCCTCATGACTTTTATTGTGTTTTCTAATTAACTAAAGAATTTCCTTGCAATCAGACGATACGTTTTTGTAGCGCAAGTAAAAACACAATTTATGGGATACGTAACAAACTTTTCATCACACTTGCTCGTAAATGGTGTTATTCCATGCCTGTATACAGAAGGACAATGGCCTAAATTGTTCCCGCGGGAATTATGGCGAGTTTGTCATCCCTAGGGAGTAATGACTTTCTTTTTAAAATTTGCAACTCTTTCGTACATCATTTCTGACTAAGGAGGTTTAATTTTCAGCCAAAAATTAACTCGGTTTCTAATTTCATCTTTAAAAATTAGCTATAGACTAACTTACATTACACAAAACCTATACGCTTCATTAAACTTCATTATTTTTATACCTATTTCAAGTTTATATCAACATTTATCATTAATTTTAGTAATTATACATTTTTATCAAATTGGCTAAATCTGGCTCGAATCCAGGTCGAAACTAAACGCAGTTATTATCTGTGGTAGAGGTCACAAAAAAAAAATCGTTTCCATTTACGTTCCCGTTCGTCAAAAGTTATTTCTTTATATTTTGCAGAGTTAAAAGTGTTTTTTTCCTCGCAAATGTGATGAAAACCATTGTGTGTATCACAGGCAGTAAGGGGATTACTAACTCGAGTCATTAAAAGCCCTCCGCCTTCGGCGTCGGGCTTCTAACACTCTCGTTAGTAATTCCCTTCTTACTACCCTTGATGCACAATGTACTATTAATAATAATTACCCTTTGAGTAATCGGCTTAACGGGAAAAGGTGGCCAATTACTTATATACCCTATAAGTTGTATTTTCATTTGTAAATATGAAAATAGGGAAAAATAAAATAAAATTGTTTTTATTATTTTTTTGGCCTTCATAGTTTGAACGGGTTGGATCCCGTTGGCCTTACTTGCATTTAGCCTTGGCGAACAGAGCACCTTAGTTGTATTTTGTCCGGGTAGCAAAATGCCTTGGTCTGTAAAACGCCCTCATTGCTATAACGCAGTATAGACGGAATGGCTTGGCTGTAAAACGACTTAATGTCATAATGTTTTAATAGGTAAATGGTCTGGATAATCTTCATGGCCAATATAGTAGAATGTCTTTAAAGTATTAAGACTATGTAGTTAAATCGTAAAGTATAAAAAATGTCTATGTACCAATTTTGTCCAGGTTGTATAATGACAATAAATTATTTTATTATCACCTCATAGTACTTTACCCCAAAACAATTTATACTAATTTTTCATACAACGTACTCGTTTAGCAATTATGACGTTTCATCCACTTGCTCATTTTGTAGGTCAGACATTAAAACAAACAAGATATTTTGATTACATAGTCCTAAATACAATCAAGACCTTATACAATATTAATTCATTCTGCCTACTTGTGCATTTCACGACCTAGACGTTTTCTTGAAACTAAGACAATTTTGTAACCATGTCATTATATAACCCAGTCATTTTGCATACTTGGTCAGTGTATTACGTGATTCGATTTTTTTGTTTGATTAAATGGTCAAAGCTGTTGGTTTATTTTTAAACGTGTCACATGAAATTATTATTCAGTTTAAGATTTAAAAAAAAAACAGCCAATTATGTGAATTATTGCAATCAGTGTGAGCAAAAAGGTATTTGTAGGCGACCAGCATTTTAGTAGAAATTAGAAAAAATCCCATAACTCCTAAAGTATGAAAAATCGCGGAACATACATGAGGGTAATCCGGATTAAGGTGTTCTACCTCTGGACTTTCGCTTGACACCATTTCCTGGGACACATATATGGACTGGAATTTTTCAACCTACCTATTCGCTATATATTACTTAACAATTAAAATTTGATATAAATACTTTTTATCGAATAAACTGCCCAGTGAAGGTCGTCCCCTATTCGGATCCTCTACTATAAGTGAGTGTTATATTATGTGTCTGTTATGCCTATAAAAAATATACATTTGGTTTTTATCCTGGACGTTTGTTATCCATTTCGTTGTTAGTGAAATGAAATTATGCAAAAAGTTTTTAGATTGAAGCGCAACAACAACAAAATTATAAAAGTAAATAAAAAATGAAAGAGAACCCAAATGAATGGCAAGTGTGTATCCGGATATTTTTAACGACATGCCCGATCTTAAAAAATCTATTAACTGCGCCATCTTTTGAAACAACAGACGTCGTGTAAGAACCTTATTTAATACGAAAAGTGAAAGTAGTAAAACGGGCCTTAGTTAGTGCCTTTAAAAATGGATTGGAAAGGACCATGCGTCAAAATGGCCCCAAAACCAACAAACATGAGAGTTGGGCCATTAAATAGGTCTATCTAATTAATTTCATTCTATAGACACGAAGTGGAATTCCAAAACGAAATGAAGAATATTGAAAAACCTATTTAATGACCTAACCCTCAGCTGTGTTGGTTTTGGGGCCAAGCTTCCCATGGTCCTTTCAGTCATATTTTGATTAGGTGTTTGTTTTCAATGGCAGGACAGATGCACTCTGTGCGGTACTTTGATATTTTACAATATATCGCAACCCATTAAAACAACGCAAAAATATCGTTTATCGCTGGAGATTTTTAAGTTTCGGTCAAGAGTTGACTAGTTATACTAGACAAGGGGTAGAGTGTACTGTAGAGACTGACCGCCTTCGGTGTAGACGAGGCCGAACTTGTAGTAGCTCATCTTGTACATGAGGCAATTGAGCAGCGTGGGCGAGCCGTCGGCGTCGACGCGGAACTCGCCCGCGCCCGTGTAGTAGTCCGCCTCGCGGATGTGCGCGCCGCGCTCCGTACTGCCGCCGATGCGCACCATCCACAGGAACTTGTTGATGTCTGCGCAACGCAACCCATGTTCACGCCATTACACTACACTAATGTGTCTTTATTTCATTTATTAACACTAATCGGATTAGGTAAACCTAATTTGCCTTAACTTGATGTAAGTGAGATGGAAACATAAATTGTTTTCCTGTCTCAAGCACAAGCATGAGTGATATCAACCGCTCGGGTTTGTAACGCAGGTGAGCAACAAAGTTTTGGTGTTCATAATTTAACGGCCCGCAGGCAGCGTTTTCATGTTTTCAATGCAAAGTAACTGATCGACCAGTACAAATATTAAAAAAGCCAAGGCATCGGAATTATGTGAATAGGGAATATTCATGATTATATTTGGAATACCTATAAAATTAACCAAGATATATATTTGTTAATATATCTTACTAGCAAACAATTTTTAACATGGAGTTATTATGGCCGACTTGTCACATGACGTCACAGTGCATATCGGATCTCTGTCAAATGAGCAGTTTAAAATGCTTGAACAATCCGTATTTCTTGGCCAATATTAATTTGACATTGGGCGATCTTTTACGGTATTTTGAAATTTTGATTAGAAATGTCATTTAACCCTTAAATTGGCAGTGTATCTACTAATGCACATACGTTCACTTTTATTATTTTTTGGTTACTATTTTTTTTATGCTGATTTCAAATCAAATAGGGTTTGAATTCACGACTTTTTAATTTTTGCCAATTTAAGGGTAATTGCAAAAAAATTGTACATAGTTAAGGGCTTAATTGACACAACGTTAACTTTCTTCGATTGTTTTTCCTTTGTGTAACGAAAGTTATCCATATGATTATATGACTAATCTTCGTTACACAAAGGAAAAAGTTAAGGATTGTTAAGGATTTTTTAAAAGGGTTTAAAAAATCCATGCATATTCCCTATTGTTTAATAGAGAAATTTAAAGTTCACAAAAAAGTAGTTAACGGTTTGCATTAATATGAATGTATTGTTGTTGGGGCAGAGTGTAGTTACCATCGGAGGAGTAGCCGACGAGCCCGCCGAATATGACGAGCACGTAGTCGACGTCGAGCTCGCGCATGATCTCGTAGGCGCGCTCCTCGGAGGAGGCCATGGCCTGCCCCACGCGCGAGATGTGCGTGTTGTTCCACGTGTTGTTGTCTACGATCACCGTGCGGTTCGCCATCGCCGTGATCTGATACCCGTAGTCCCACCACGACATCACTTTTGCATCCTGCGAACGAAAACCTTTCATTCGAATGCTCCTTTTTAAATTAACCACGAAAAAATGACGTAAAATGGAATAGGAACGTAGGAACTTGTCTTATTAACTTTATAAGAAGGCCCATAGAAACGTTTTTTGGCCGATACGAGGAGGATAGGAAGGTTGTATGGTACGCGTTCTAATGTATGGCCTCATTTATTGACTTCTAGTCGGGTTAAAAATGATGAAACATACTGCATCTTCCTCAATTAGCTTCAGTACTCATCGAGAGGACGGCATATGGGTAGGTCGCAACGAAAGGTATAGTATATGTTTCAATAATTGCTGCAATTTCATTGTTTTACCAATTTCTTTAAAAACCTATCAAACCGAAATAAATAAACAAATGGAGTCAAACTAATGAAACAAAAGTATTTCATGCGGCTGTTACATAATAACATCACACGAGTGCTTTAATGCCTAATTATGTACAGTTATACAGTATGTAACTGAACGAAAGGCAAAGAATTAAACCCGTCAATGTTTAGGCGAGAGAAATGGATGTGGTACCTAATTTAATGAAATCACGAACCATTTTACTGATAATGTAAAATAATAATATTAATGTAATAAAAATTTAACTCCCTGTCTCATTTGTTTACAATCTTATCAGCAGGGCCCGTAATTTTCATGCCGTTGACGTAAAAATGACGTCACGCTACATACAGTATGATTCCAATTAGTATTTCGTCATAATCATTGGTCAACCTCTTTAGTTGACCGGTATCGATAAAATAATCAGTACATATCGTTTAACTAACTGTGACTATTGTCACTCAAATAAAAAACAGATTATCAAATTATTAAATAATTCATACCTATGTTCGTTAGATTTTAATAGTGTCTTATTTATTGTTTACATTTGCTATTGTTACAGGAGTTTTGCAACAAATATCCGTTTTTAATCGTAAACGACAAAAACGATGATTGTACTAATTGTGATTAAAATATAACATCAAAAATAAGAAGAACAACTAAACATATTGAAAAAGAAGAAAGAAATTTAACACAAAAGGTGTTTAACCTAGATCTTACGAATTTTATGATAGCATCAGGAGCATAAAATACAAAACAAATAGTTTCATTTACGTTTTATGTATCAAGTAGGTATTTATTTTTCTACGCGTCAATAGATTACTTGACTCAGTTGTACATGATTAAATGATTGACGACTAAAGGTTAATAATTACAATAAAACAATTTGAAATCATACTCTATGTAGCGTGACGTCATTTTTGCGTCAGCGGCATGAAAATTACGGGCCCTGATTATCAGTGACAACAACGTAAACGTCATAATGTCAGTTAAAGTATAAAAAGGTGTGTGTACACTCACGTATTAAATGCGACGCAGTTCTATGTGTCGTCCGCCGTTATGGACACATCTGTGCAAGCGACGATAATTATTTTCATGCACCCTTCTCATCAAACTAGGATTTTCTCTTATACGTCGTTTGATTTTGTCGAAAGCTTGAACTATTCGTACATAATTCCATTTCTTTGCGAGTACTAGATTATTATTTGAACACCAACTGTTTCACCCAAAGAAATAATCAAGCGGAGTGAGATCCGGCGAACGCGGAGTACAAGGGATTGGTGCGAACCGCCCGATCCATTGGTTTCCAAACATGTCAATGAACCTGTTCCGTACTCGAATCGCGATATGAGGAGGAGCACCGTCATGTTGGAACCATGTCTGTACGTTGTGACTCAGAGGTAAGCTATCGACATAGCGACTGAGACTCCGTTAAGCACTTGGAGATACCGCACAGCGTTCTTAGTGCCATTTATGAATACTGGCTCAATGATATCGTTGTCTCTTGTACCGGCCCATACATTTATTGACCATGACACAGTTCGCGACCCACGCGGATTTCGTACTTTTGGAGCCCAA
Source organism: Acleris laterana (assembly GCA_963966035.1). Lineage (NCBI taxonomy): Eukaryota > Metazoa > Arthropoda > Insecta > Lepidoptera > Tortricidae > Acleris > Acleris laterana. The sequence continues at coordinate 47,359,970 of OZ014438.1, forward strand.
TGATGGACAACCCGTCGATTCCACATAGTATTGTCGTAGTCGTGTAGTTGTCATTGTAATTTATTTACATATTTTAGATCAATTTGTTCTACTGGTCAATCAGTTTCTACGCCGAGCAACTGCTGCAACAGCCAGAATAAGTCATTGGCAGATAGGTAATGGTCGCTCAATCATAGTAACTGGTTGCCACTACAAAAATTGGATCGGATTGCTTAAAATTCATTGTGCAGTGCGGTTTAGAGAATATTCTAATGTAAACTTGATACGGTAACGCGGTTATAGTTGAAACTGTAATAGCCTGATATGCAGAATTAGATTATTTGTAAATACCTAGTTTGTTTACTTTAGTTAAGAAGTGATAACTGATGAGTGATGACTGATGTCAAACTTGCATCACAGGATGTTATTAAGCTCGTTAACCGACTGATGACAAAGAGGTTAAGTTATTACATTAAGTAAAATTATAAACAAATCGAATTATTGGTTAAAACAAAAAGTGCTTCATTATATTTTATACCTTGCCTTTCGTTTATTCACATACTGTAGTATACACCGATGTATCTACACACATACTCGTATAGTTTTTTCGTACCACTTCCTTGACTGTTGGTTAAAAGCCATTTTATAACATTCGTTGCTCTGTCGCGAATATCAGGTGGCATCTCCGAAATGCCTCGATCACTATCTTGATCGCTCATTTTTAACCAAAGTGATGCGATAGTTCTGTTAATTTATAAACAACTAAACAAACAACTTTTTGTGACAAGACACACAGTACGTCAAAAATAGCGATAAATAAAAACTTTTCTCACACATGTCATGATATCATGAAACAGTAGTTTTTTTTTTAATTCAAAGCCCAACTAGAGTCTGCTTCTACTATCATGTCGTTTGATATCAAGTAACATGCGAAACTTATCAAAAATTTATACAAGTGACATTTCATTTCGAATAAAATGACATCTCGACTGATATTACAATTATTATTGAGGTCAATTAAAATTTCAGAGATGTTTGAAATTTGAATGTAATAATAAAATCGAATTTGATTTTATTATTAAGCAATAAGAAAACATTTTCACAGATAAGAAATTAGTTCTAACAAAACAGTTTATCTTTATGCTAGTCGTAATTTCCGGTTTTTGAACGCATCGTGGAGGGTTTATGATATGTGTGTACTTAGACAAAGTATTTTTTCTTGATAACGAAATTTTAACGAAAACGAAGCTTATTTTGCTAATTGAATGTTTAATAACCATTTTGTTTTGGCCTATCAGTGTTGGACAACCTATTGGATATTACAAACCTGTTGGATTGCCGACATACGTCTCCGCGATTTTGTATTGGCGTGCTTACAGTGACACACTGTAACGAGGTTTCAGGCATATTCTATCTGGCAATTTTTACTCTAAATTCTAAATTTAAAAAAACTCAAATTTTGTATTTACGAGTACAATAAAAATAGCCAGATAGAATATGCCAGAACGACTTTAATTGAACGAGGTATAACACATAGGTGCTTACACCTCGTTACAAAACGGAGGAAAAAGTAGTAGGTTCCTAGCAGTAGGCATGTGTATTAGCCCGTTAAGGATAAGCCCGCGAGAGGCGTGCGGAGGGGGTGCGGCGAACCTCGGGCGTGTTCATCTTGAGCCAGGTGTAGGCCTCGCGGAAGTCGTCGAATATGATGCGCGCGCCGTCATGCGCGCGCGCCGACAGCACGATGGACGGCGACGAGTACGCCTCCGACGTCACCCACGTGCAGTGGAACACGTACGAGACCAGCAGCCCGCCCAGCGCGCACACGAACAGTGCGCCCACCTGCACAGCCCGCCCACAACTACTTTAAACACCTTGAACACTCCTACCTTATTACTCGTATATGTGCAACTATAAGGTTGTATAGGATCATTGCTGTAGGGAAAATTATACAGGATACATTCCAATATCTTTTAATTATGTCCCATGTAAATACGACAAGCTCATTTCCAAAAATGGATAGGTTTTAAGTAGATTCAGCTTGGTTAAAGCTGCCTTACCCCGTAATTATAAACGTGGAATAAGCTTGGAATAGTTTATGTCATGCTTTGTCACTTTCTGTTAGATGCAAATGTACACAAATACAAATAAGGACAACGCATACATTATATGAATATCATGATATATACATATCTCGGCAAATATTTATATTAATATTTATTTTATTATATAATATTTATATTTATTTTATTATAATTTTATCAATGGTGATTTATGTAAATTTTTTCTCACTCACTCAAGTTTCTGAGAATCACCTAGTTTCGTTAGTATTCTATTAGCTTCATATTTAATTTGAAACCTTATCACCACGGTATAGGATTCATAAATAAATAGGTAGTACATACAAATTTTAATTCGTGTTTCATTTCAAGGATATTTGGATCTGTATAGTAAACATAATATCAACCTTATTGGTGACTGAATACTTAGTACTTAATCAATTATTAAATTAATTACCTTGCTTGTTTTTTCCGTAAATAATGAACAAACTTTATTTATTATTTACTAAAAAAAAATCTACTATATCACTACATAGTATAAAACAAAGTCACTTCCCGTTGTCTGTCCCTATGTATGCTTAGATCTTTAAAACTACGCAACGGATTTTGATGCGGTTTTTTTATAAGATAGAGTGATTCAAGAGGAAGGTTTATATGTATAATAAATTATTTTTTTATGTACGGGTGTTACAGAAAACTCTTATAAACCGAAGCGAAGCGAGGGCGGGTCGCTAGTATAATATAAAATAAGGATGTCCCTCTTCCAACTTTCTGGACATATATATTTATTTCCTTATTTGCGGAATTACAAGCATTTGCAATTTAATGTTAATCAAGACTCCAATAAATTGCAAAAATGATATTAAACTTTAAAATTCAAAGCATCACTATTTTCCGCTTTAACTTTTAAAAACAAAAGAAGTCACAAAAAATATTCCCGTTGTAACACTGTGGTTGTGCACGTCATAATTTCCAAGCCTACAATGCAAAACAGCAGTTATTTATTTTGTTAGCATGGCAACTTTGGCTTCTAGCTGCCAATAGTGCCAATTAAAATGTTGATAAGACCGCCTTTTTATTGTAGCTGTCACTCAAGCATTTACGAGGGCTGCACTGAAAGTTTCGGGAATCTAATACTTAGAAACATATTTTTGACACATAAGGACTGTTCAATTTACTAAGCGGACATACTTAATTCAATATTAATCCTTCAACTAAAAAAATACTGATAGGCAGTGGCTGGTTATAAAATAAACATAGACAAGTCTATCAAGTGTCGTATTTTTTTTTTTAATTGTCGAAATATTTTTCACGATGGAGCGAATTAATATTAAAGATCGCAAATTAATCTTGCAAAAATGGTGTACAGGCCAATTTTCACTGCGGAAAATTGCGAATGAGTTTAAATGTTCCAAGTCAGCCGTGTTTCAAATCATGAAAAAATTTGGAGAGCATCATACGCTCGACGATTTACCAAAATCGCGGCGGAGAAGTGGCCCGGGAAACCCAAATGTCGAAGAAAAAGTCGTGCGGCTGTTAAAATCAACAAAGTACATGTCCGTTCGTGAAATTGCTAAAAAAAGCAGGTATTAGCGTAGGCACTGTATAAATATCAAGAATAGAAATAATATACGGACATATAAGAAGCAAAAAATGCCGAAGAGAAGTGCCGAGCAACGAATACGGTCAAAAAAAAGATGCCGCAATTTATACGATATTTTGCTGCAAAATAAATCTCGATGCATTCTCATGGACGACGAATCGTACGTGAAATTTGACACCAGTACGTTACCGGGGCCCCAGTATTACAATGCGGCTGTAGGAGAAATTGTACCCGATTCCAAAAAAATTTTAAAAATTGACAAATTCGGGAAGAAAGTCCTTGTATGGCAGGCAATTTGTTCCTGTGGCCTCAAAAGTACGACTTATTTTGCAACTGGAACTATTGGTGGCGAAAGGACACCGCACGGAAAGTATGGAAAAAAAAACATCGGTGAATTTTGATAAAAAAAATATATGTTACGCGCCTTGATCGATATATAAAAATACTTGGAGGGCAATAAAATCCTATGACTAGTTTTTGACAAAAAAAATATTTAGTGAAAAATCAAGGGAATTCGGTTCCATAGAAAAATGTATGAAGGAAAAAAAAAAGTGTTCTGTTTTGGACGAAAAAAATATATGTTTTAGAAACCATTAAATTGATCAACTTCATCAAAAAAACTTCTTTAAAAAAGAATTTGGTTTTTAAGATATAGCGTTTCATAAAAATAAGTAAAAAAGGTCTTTAATTTTGTGTTTTTTTTTTAATCGGTAATATTTTCGTTTATGGCGATAGTAAAAATAACTAAAAACATAATGTGTGCATCTTTTTTACTTACATAAGTTTTGTATGACAGTCACCTATTCTTCAGTATTTAGATTTGAAATGAATTTTAAGGAAAAAAACTTGGTTTTTCGTGTTTTTTTTTTAAACCGATCGGTGAAAAATTGTGCGTTTTGAATATTTTATAAGTTGTGTTATTGTTAACATAAATCATTAAAATTCAAACATATTCTATGAACGGATTAAAAAAAAAACACGAAGAACCAGTGCAGTGCAGTGGAGGCTTTTAAAATGGCCATTTTGTCGACCCCTACTTCAGACTTCAATAAGTGCTTTAATTACTGGTTTGATCGCATGGAAAGTGCATAAAATATAAAGGAGAATACTTTGAAAAACAATAAAAATACTTTTATTCAATTTAACTGCATATTTTTTTCTATTCCCGAAACTTTCAGTTTGACCCTCGTATTAGTTTCAGCAGCGCGTGTCGTTGGAATTTTATGTCTTTGAAGTGGAAAAAAAGGTGTCGGTAGAACAAACTATTATAAATTAAAAGTTAACCTTATCTAGCAATAGCCGATATTGTGGTTATATTACAGGAGCTGCGATGATTGTTAGGTTATGTAGTGAACAATGTTCGTTCTTTTGTGCGACGATGACACGAATTTGACACATATTTGGGACTGGACATATCATATGGTTTTACCAACTTCTAAAAAGTGTAGGTTTTCAATTCAGATGTATTTTTTTATGTGTATGTTGCGCGATATCTTCGTTCGTGAACCGAGGGACTATGGTTATCGCTCTAGCACTCACCATTGAAATCTTTTTCATTTTGAAAATCGAAGGCTTGTCGGCATACAAAATGAAAACAATTGTTCCGCTTAAAGTCGATTGCGATTACGAGTGGTTTAGGGAAGCAGATCTTATGATTATTCGAAGACGGTTGGACCGATTTGGAGAATTATTTTTTATTACATACGCGTACGGGCATTAAGATACAACGCATAATAATTTTGTATACGTTTATATTTTCATCTATAAATATAACTTACAATACTTATATAATTAGATTGTTTTTCAGATGCCTTTATTTTCGACCGAAAGATGTCGAAACTACCGAGAAAAATTTAAACAAGAAAATGTTTTAGCAGATTTTAGAAGTTGTTTATGTGTTTTGTTTTCTCAGGTTTGATATTAAAAAAATAACATGATTTTCATTCTGACTGACATTTTCAAACCTTGTGCTACTTTTTTCCGGTGTGATTCGCACATTCCAGTTTGATTCCCGTTGTGCAACGTTGACAAAAATGTATAAGTATATATATATACTTATACATATATATTGATATATATGTTATTTTATATTTTATTTGATATAATATATCATAAATATATTATATGAGATATTTATGATAAATATCTGATATTTTAGATTGAGTGACTTTGACCACACCAAGGCGATACAGATTTTAAAATTAGCTAGCTCCATGTAGTCCATATATGGAGAGCTAAAAGTGTGTTTCTTTATTAACTTTACTGTACGCACACATCAATGAATTCAAACTGAAAGGATTACAGGAAGTCAAACGTAAACGGAAATAAAAATACACAAAGCACAGATCGATAGCTGTGATTTAACCTTTTTAATTTTGTTACTCGTCCACACAAAGTGGCCCCGCCTAGTGAGCAAATTCACAGAGTTATTTGAATTCCCGTTGAAACGAAATGTGTTTCGGGATAAACACTATCCTATGTCCTACTTCACGGCCTAACGTGTATGTGCGCCAAGTTCCGTCCCGATCCGTTCAGTGGTTGAAGCGTGATCGAGTAACAAACATCCAAACATCCAAAATGTCTCTTTTATAATATTAGTAAGATAATATAACATAATGTGTTTTACCTCAGAGCGAAAAACCAGATTATTATCGTGCTTCTTCTTCTTATCATGTTTTTCGACTTTCGGCTCTATGTCCTTGACGTGAAGACTCAGCAGGCTGGAAGCGGCCACGCCCGACACGATGCACATGACTGGCGCGAGCACCAGCATCAGGCGCACCATCACGCCCTGCGACACGACCGCTTGTTATCGTAATAAGGACACTGTGCGGAATTATTTTGGCTTTGTTCAATCAGAGAGCAAAGTGTAAAGAAATCATCGCGCGGAGTCAACGGAATGGTGTCACTCGACATTGGCTTCCACGCGCTCAAGCTTCTCAATCATCACGAAGGAGCGGCGGCCGCGCACGCGCCGGCCCGCGGCCTGGCTACAGCGGCCACCGATTACTTGTTATCAATTTTATTATTACGGGTGCGCCAAAGGTCACATCATCATCAGAACTCCGACTACCGAAAGTTCGAAAATGTTTCTCATAAATTTTACATCATAATTATCACTATTCATAATAAATAACTAGTCTCCCTTACCTACTACCGATCGTTACTCCGAAATATTCGAATTCATAATTATTTTATACTACTATTTACTTTAATATATTTTCGAACATAACTGTTATTTACACTATTGTATTTAGTCAGTAACTTGAACATCATAAACATTCATTTAGCGAATAATTGCTACCTCGTGTGAAGTGAAGTTGTTGACTGTACTATCACGGTATACAGGGTGTTTCTCGATAAACTGTACATATAAAAAGGGGTGAAATTTTAGGTTAAAATTAACCTAAAATTTCACCCTTCGGTTTTGGTAAGTTTTATATTAACTTTTTCTATGAGTTGAAATAATTTGAAAACGTTTTTAGATCTAAAATTAAACGAGGAATAAATAAGCAAAAAAAAAAGTGATAAAATATCTGCGAAAAATTGAGAAAATCGTGTTTTTACGAAAACAAAATATTTTAGCAGTAATTTTTTACAAAAACAGTAGTTTCTCAGTTTTTTTTTTATTGGTCTAATATTGTTATCAATTATTAAGAAACCTTACTAATGTCAATACTACGCATTTTGTTTTATCTTTTTTGGGCTATTAGATCAAAAGTTACACCGTCACAAGTAAGTGTACTACCCAAACTTTATTAAACAGTTTAAAAATCTGTTTAAAAAAAACAGTAGCTAAAAAATTCAAAAAAAAAAGTTTTACTGATAAATCAATCCAAAATTTCACCCCTTCCAATATGTACAGTTTATCGAGTACCACCCTGTATATACATATAGCTAAAGCAGTAAAGAAACTAGGAACAAATGTCCGAAACGACGCACTCACACAGACAGCGGACATGGCAGTGCTGTAAGACTCGAGTGTCGCGTCGAGACCAATGGTTTCCTTTGCATTTTATATTATCTCTTCTTTATTTGAGTTATTTGACGGATTGCTCCCGAAATCGATATCTGGGGATTGGTGTGATCTCTGACAGCGAATCGGTTCACAGAATAAAAAAAGTAGCCGCCATTTTGAACTTTATACTTATTCGACTGATTGCTTCCAAAATCGGTATCTTGGGATATTTATGGTCTCTATCAAGGAATCCGTAGACAAAATGACAAAAAGTGGCCGCCATCTTGAACTTTTTAGTTATTCGAGTGATTGCTTCCAAAATCGATATCTGGGGATATTTATGGTCTCCAATGTATGAAAATGAAATTAATGAAAGTATGCAAAATATAATTAATTGGCTGGACATTAATAAATTGTTAATAAATTTAGATAAGACGAAACTTGTACATTTCTTTCAACGTAAATTGCCATTGCCAATTATTTGTAATTATCAAGGATATATTGTTGAATCTGTGACGGTCACTAAATTTTTAGGAGTTCAAATTGACAACAACTTATCATGGAAGCCTCACACGGAACAAGTTTGTAAAAAATGAAGTCAATATGTATACGTTCTACACAACTGGCCAAAATAGCCAATACTAAAACAGTTTTACTGGCTTACCATGGATTTGTTGCGTCAACACTACGTTATGGCGTAATATTTTGGGGGAATTCGGCAAACAGAGAAACTGTCTTTAGGGTCCAAAAAAGGTGCGTCAGAGCAATGTGTGGTCTAAAGCAGAGTGATAGCTGTAAGCCGCACTTCAAAAATCTTAAGATACTTACAGTGCCTTGCCTTTTATATTGGAAACGGCAATGTTTGTTAAAACTAATCCTTCTTTATTTACGAAGATATGTGATGTCTCCAGTAGAAACTTCCGTTTTAGTCAAAATCTTTGTACAACATTCTCCAACACTGCACTTATGCGGAAAAGTGTATTATGTTTAGCAATTAAGATATATTATAATAAGATACCATTGGCATTAAGAAATCTACCAGCAACTAGAACGAAAACTAAATTGTTTAACTTCCTTGTCCAAAAAGTTTTCTATGCTGTCTCGGAGTTCATGCTGGAAAATTTTGACACAGTATAATATTAGTTTTTCTTTTTTCATAATTTTATATTGTCATTGTATTGAATAGCTTAGTATAGTAGAGTAGTATAGTATGTTCGAGAAACTATAATTCTCATCATGTTTTTGTACGCCGAATGGCAAAACATAGTGTTCACCATGATTTTTTTTCCACCACTGTTTTAGTTTTACCTATGTTTACAAATAAACACTTTGACTTTGACTTTGACAACAAGAAATCCGTTTACAAAATGACAAATAGTGGCCGCCATCTTGTACTTTTTATTTATTCGACTGATTGCTTCTAAAATCGATATCTGGGGATCACTGTGATCTCCAACAACGAATTCATTGACAGAGTGAGGAAAAGTGGCCGCCATCTTGAACTTTTTAGTTATTCGGCTGAATGCTTCCAAAATCAGTACCTGGGGATATTTATGGTCTCCATCAAGGAATCCGTTGACAGAATGACAAAAAGTATAGCCACCACCTTGAACTTTTTAGTGGCGGCTACTTTTTGTCATTCTGTTAACGGATTCCTTGTTGAAGACCATAAATATCCGCAGATACCGATTTTGAAAGCAATCAGTCGAATAACTAAAAAATTCAAGATGGCGGCTCCTTTTTCTCATTCTGTTAACGGATTCCTTATTGGAGACCTATAATATCCCTAGATATCAATTTTGGAAGCAATCGGTCGACTAACTAAAAAGTTCAAAATGGCGGCTAATTTTTTTCATTCTGTCAACGGATTCGTAGTTTGAGACCACACAGATCCCCAGATATCGATTTTGGAAGCAATCAGTCGAATAATTCAAAAGTTCAAGATGGTGGCTACTTTTACTCGATCTGCTAACGGATTCGCTGTCGCAGACCACACCGGGATATCGATTTTGCACGAACTAGTTGAGGTACAAAAAACAAAAACTTTTTTCAATTTTACTAAAATTTAGAGGACAACTCTTAGGCTCAATTGGAGAGTAGGTATTTACAGATGTAGTGCAAAAATGATTTTCCTTCGGGAAAACTCGGATCTCAATCAGAATACGATGGCACCCGAACTGTCAATCAGTGATTGTATTAAATGAGTGACGTTTTCGTATCCATTAAAATGTTTAGTGTCAGATGACAACGTGACAAATGACAGCATATGGCACTGTATAATAACCATCTTCAATAACTTTGAAAATACTCAGTTTTATTGTTATTAGCAGTGATCGGGGTTTTGGATGCCACTTGGGGTGAATGACCTCAATCATTATGCTAGTATGGATATGCCGCGGGCTCCGGGCTTTCGTGTGGTTTGATAAAGGAAATTTTTTTCGTCATATTATTAGATTACATATTGATAAAATCATTGATTTCAAATATTTAGCATATTACTTTTTATTATATTTGGTCTCTATTAAATTTGGTCTCTAAAAATCTAAAAAATATATTACAATAGCAAAAAGGTTGCATTTAAATGTGTTTATTACTTACTCTTGAGCTTATCACAGTAATGGGAGTTCCTTAAATATTATGCTAATAATTAATATGCCCGGGATCCCGGGATTTGTATTGATGTTGGAGGATAATTATTCTATTTTATTTTACATTATATTAATCGAAATTACAGGTCACCGTTAAAAATAAACGTTATTATTATTGAAAAAATATCGCGGGATTATAGTCACATCCATACTATGATTACGACTCGAAATCCCGCGAATTGCATCCAAAACCCCGATCATTGGTTATTAGTAAACAAAACATTATCTTCACTTTAAAACAAAGTACAACAAAATAAAGCTTATTGGGAAATATTTACAAGAATAAAACTCAATACCTGCCTACTTAAAAACACCATCTACTAACGGGGCTAGTATGAAAAAAAAGTCATTGGCGTCCCTCTCGCACCTAAGTAAATAACCCGCGTGTGAGAGGGATGCAAACGACATGAAGACTTTCATACTAGGCCCGCTAGGATGCTTATAGGTACAGACACCGATGATTTCTATACCTTTTGGCTTTTAATCGTTTGACAATTTCGTATGACATTTCAAACACGACGTTAAGAATGCACCGAGAAAACGTCGAGCGTCCAGTGGCGCCCTCATTACTTTAATTGACTTTTCTAATTAACTAAAGAATTTCCTTGCAACCAGACGATACGTTTTTGTAGCGCAAGTAAAAACATAATTTATGGGACACGTAACAAACTTTATTAACAATTTACCCTTTGAGTAGTCAGCTTAACGGGAAAAGGTGGGAACTTTTTTTCCGTTAAGTTGATAACTCGAAGGTGAATTGTTATTAAACTATGTGATATAACCCTATAAGTTGTGTTTTCATTTGCACTACAAAAACCTACCGACCAATTTCAAGAAAATATTTTAGTTTATTAGAAAACACAATAATAGTAATGAGGACGCCAATGTACATCCGGCGTACGCTCAGCGCAGTCTTAAAGTGACTCATGGTTCATAAATGATAACTTATTTATGCCGGTGACTGTACTGAACATTAATATTTTACCAACTGCATATTTGAGTCGATATTTTCAACATTTTCCATTTCACAATCTGAGTAACAGTCAGACATAATCATAGTCAGATTCGTCAGTGCTTTCATTTACATTAAGACTGCGCCGAGCAAACGCCGAGCGTCCAGTGGCGCCCTCATTACTATTACTATGTTTTCTAATTAACTAAAGTATTTGCTTGAAATCAGACGATACGTTTTTGTAGTGCAAGTAAAAACACAATTTATGGAATACGTAACAACTTTAATAACAATTACCCTTTGAGTAGTCAGCTTAACGGAAAAAGGTGGCCACTTTTTTCCGTTAAGTTGATAACTCAAAGGTGAATTGTTATTAAACTAAAGGGTGGTCCAGATATAGAGGCCGCCTGTGAAAATGTCGATTGCGTTTAAACAAAAAGAATGAGACAAAATATGAATACCGGGTATTTTTCTAGTTTTATTTTCAGGAAATACGTAAATAATATTATAGCCCAACGGTTCCTGGTTTGGCACATTTCAGCAATTTGGAGCAAAAGCGTTTAAACAGTGATTTTCCAGATTTTTCCGCGATTTGCTTAGAAATCCGTTTCCAGATACTCTTCATTGCTGGTATGGTGGTAGCTGGTTTACTTAAGTCACAATATCTCTGCTTACAAAGAGCCCAAAACTTATCGATCGGTCGAAGCTGTGGCACATTTTTCAAGTTGTCTCGTTTTGGCACAATAGGATTCTTGCCTTTTTGAGTTCCTTAAGAACAGGTTTAACATAATGTGACGTAGCGAGATCTGGCCAAAACAAAACAGGCCTTGGGACATTTAGCTTTCGAATTAAAGGCAATAATCGCTTCTTGAGACACACTTCTAAGTATATTTCGCCGTTTACAGTTCGGTTAGTCATAAAGGGCCAGAAATGTGCCCTTCTTCCGAGATGGCCTGCCAAATCATGAAACGGCTTTCAAATTTCCCAGTTGGGAGTAATGTCTCTTCGATAGGAGTCTCCTGTTCATCATCCGACATGTAACATTTATCTCCTGATACTTGCGACGGATCTAAAGGCACGTAGGTTTCGTCATCTAAAACGAAGAAGTAATTTCGTCCGCTCGGAATACTGTCCTTGTAAAGCTTAGCTGCACCTTTAATACACCGATCAATTTGATTTTGACTGTATCTCGGGCTGCGTCTCTTCTTCCTGCTCCGAATTCCAGCAGCTTTCTTCGCTCGCCGGTACGTAGATAGACTCAGTCCCAGCTCTCGTGACGCGACGCGGTCAGTTTTGCTACGATTCTGTCTCGCTTTCCTCAATCTTTTTTTTTCAATCTAGGAGTATTTACAGTCGGTTTTTGACCCGAAAACCGCTTGAATCCCACTTGTTGACCGTCTACGTACCGATTGATCATATTTCGGATAGTCTGGTCAGGTATATTTTGCTTACGAAAGTGACGCAAAGTTGGTAAACGATTTTCAGAGTGATGTTTGTAAAACTCTACTTTCAACTTAGTTCGGTATTCGGGCTCAGCACGTTTCATTATTATATAATTTGTCGAATAATGCTACTGAATTGCAAACTAGGATAAATGGTTATTAAAATGCATTTGACAGTTATTTCAATTGTTTATTCACGTAGTCATAGTAACTGCGAGAAAAAGCGGCCTCTATATCTGGACCACCCTTTATGTGATATTCGGCGCAGTCTTAATTACAATCCTATCAATGTGATCATCTATCGAGTGTTCCTGTGACCGATTTTCATTTTCACATTTGATGACATGATCACAAACTTTCTTCCATTCATCCGGGCCAATCATATTTAATTTTTCTTCAATCAAAGTTTTTACTGTACCCATATTCATGTCTATGTTCTTTTTTGATACGTAACCTTTTATCTGTGACCATATATATTCAATAGGGTTGAAATCGGGATGGTTTGGGGTAACCTTAACACTTCGTGCCCATGTTGATGTAAAATTTTGTCAATGGAATATTCTAGTCTTCTTTATGTCGACAAATAATTTCGTATAGTTGTATTTTGGAAAATGATGAATAACGGGGAATATTGTATTTTTGTAACCAGTTTATCATAAGCGGCTTTGCGGTATTAGAGTTGGGCGGGCGTTCCACATATTTATTGTGATAAGCAGCATTGTCTACTACTAATACTGAATTTGGAGACAAGTTAGGAATAAGTTGATTCTGTAACCATTTTTCATAATTGACATTATTCATGGCATAGTGATAATCACCGGTCTTATCAGTAGACTTGTACATAAGTAGAGCACCTGGTACAAATCCTTTGGCACTACCTGTATGTATTATAATAAGGCGTTGACCTTTTCAGATTAACTGTTTCACTCCTTTATCCGTAGAATCGATCCAGCACTTCCCTGTTAAATGGGATGTATGAACATAAGTCTCGTCCGTATACACAATATCTCTGCCTTCAGATCTGTACTTCCTTATTAAGGTACTTTACTCTTTTAAGTCTAACGTCATCTTTTTCCATCAGCATTTTTCTATTGTTAGTAATTTTCTTAAATAGAAAAATCATTTGGCGTAGTATCTTTCTTAGTGTAAAATCACATCCTTTGAAATTCATTGTTTCTATTAATTTGGACTTTAGTGCTCTTATTGTAGTAACTTGTTTATAAATCAGATGAAAGTTATAAACCATTCGTCGTATCACTGCGTAATCAAAATCATCAAGATCTAGATAGAATTTCTTGCGTGGTCTACCCAGCTTAATATTGTTTGTGATGGTATTTTTATTTTTGTTGTAGGTTTAGATATGCCTGTTGCGTCCGAAATTCGCTGTTGAACTTTGTCAAAATACTCTGAGTTATTGCTATTTTCTGATATGAAATACAGGTATATATTAAATATAATTCCTTGCACTGGATTTTTTAACCGTTTTCGAGGTTTCGGCACGGTAATACAACCTTCTCCTTCTTATAAGTTAAAAAAATATTTTAATTGCGTGTTAGCCACTCTATATAATTATATTTGTCTGCTGATGCGACTTACCCCTACGGCTGTTAGATGGGTACTGAAGCTAATTGAGAGGGCACGATAAGTACGAACTTTTCCGATAAAGTGCGAAGGAAAATCATTTTGCACTACATCTGTATTTCGAAAAGTAGACCTAGTTTCTTTACTGCTTTAGCTATATATATACTGTGTTACTATGGTCATGCTGCATCGAACGAGAGCGAAACAAGCGAGCAACATTGTAAAGGCAGAAGCGACTCGTATAGGTTAGGTTAGGTTTACCTTAAGACTACGCCGAGCGTCTATTGGCGCCCGTAGGTATAACTATTATTGTGTTTTTTACTAAACTAAAGTATATTCATGTACTCAAAGGATGGCTTTTTTGTGGTAAAAAATAATATACAATTTATAGGGTTTATGCCATAACTTACTAACAATTGAACTATGAGTAAGTAACTTAACGGAAAAAGGTGGCCGCTTTTTTTAAGTACACGAACGTAAAGGTTATTAAATTTTGACGTATATTCTATACATTGTGTATTCATTTGTACAATAAAAAACCATCCTTCGATTTAAGTCAATACTTTAGTTTATCAGAAACACAATAATAGTATTGAGGGCGTCACTTTACGCTCGGCGTAGTCCAAACCAGTGATCGAAATTAGGTGTGCCAAAATACGTATAGTTTGAGAAATATAAATTGGAAACTTCTTATTTAGTTTGCGATCTTTTGTTCGGCGTAAACACTTACCGGACAATGAGAAGTCGAGCACCCGTATCTATTGTTCATAACAGCACTAATCCTCACTTGGGAGCCGGAGCGACTAAAGTGCATTTTTTTACACGCGATTTTACTACTTATTGTCAACGACGTATAGCCTTGAATAGTGAAAACAAACGCTTGATTATGAGTCGCTTCGACACTCAGGGTGCAAAAATGGCTACTACTCATGGATTGAAAAGTATTGATACTATTTGTTTTTTCTTCTTCACTTGGGTGCAGATAGTAATCTAAATAAAATAATTTTGCTTTTGGGGGTGTATTATAAAACATTTTTTTTTTTTTTCTGTGATATTATGTGGGTAGTTGGTTCCACAAGTTCAAGTACTAGTGACTCGGATGAATGAAATACTTAATGTAAAAGTATCCTATACATTTTTACTAATAAAAAAATATCATAACCTATTGGACATTTTATTTTTTACTTTTCTTTTTCAAATAAAATTGTGATACAAAATCGTGCCGCAAATATCAAGACTTTTCGGTCCACTGTGTTGTTTGAACGGGGGCACTTTTACAACTAGCTTTTGTTTGATATTTACAAAAAGATTTAAGTGGAAAAAGTAAATGTTCAATTCATATTTCCTAGACTATACGCAACAGGAAATTCAAAACATTTATTCAGTAAATAGGCCACATGAGGGCTCTTTTACACGTAGGTAATATAGAATGAATCTACCCGACATAATATAGAGTGGTTACTACCGAGTAGATATTTTTTTTTCTTGAATATCTTGTATTCGAGTTTTCGATTTATCCGGGTATTAGTCGTAATGTTAAACATACATGTTCTTACTTACAGCACGGGATGTTTTATGTTAATCTAAAATTTGTAACTATTTCTAGTTGTTAAATATAATTTAAGCCTTAGCATTCCATGGTAGGTATTATTTGTAACAGTCAACAATATGTTTTTGCAGTATACGAGTACGAGTCGTACGAGTAGGTAACATATTTTTTTACAAAAAACACTTTTATTCAGTACAGCAACAGCAATATTTTTACATATTACCTATGTAATAATAATGTAGTAATAATTTAAGTAATGCCATTATGAACCAAGATTTTCTAACCATACTCTGTTATGAACTCCGATATGAGTAGTAAAACTAAGACAAAAAAAACATGAAGTTTAAAATTCGGAATAGTGATGAATCGGACTAAAATTCGGTAGTAGGAGAATTGTTCAGGCAAACATTATATGTAAAAAAATATAGATTCTTCAATTAATTACGTATAAGGTACAACTCCGAGTGCTCGTCGCTGTTCCAGTACTTGTCCCCATACTTTGAATTCCGATAAATAAGATAAGATTAACATTACTTTAATCACCACCTCATTTGAGTGATGAGAAATATTTTTGGCTTCAATATTTCACACGCCAATTTTTAAATAAAAGAAGGACTGCCAGCAAATCACCAAACATTTACTCATACAATCCGATTAACTAACATTTTTTTTCATGTTGATCATTTTCTATATGGTCACCATATAAAACACGTCCATTTAACAAAACTAAAGGTCACATCTCCTGAAACACATGAAAATGTTTTGTGTAGATGTAAAAATGAACATAATATCACGACGCAAAGAAATATCTTATTTTGACATGTCAAGCACTCGGATCTCTACCTTACTATTTCAACAGTACAGTAACAGGCCCACATGCATTATCCAGAGGGAGACACCGAGCCGATTTAGGATCTATTTGACAAGAAAGGTGAATCTGAATTTACCGCAAAGTATATGCTGAGAACTCCATAGAGTATGATGAAGATGTTGGCATCGGTGAGCTTGGCGAAGCAGAAGTAAAGGCCGGCGGGGAACAGGAACACCAGCACCTGGAGGTCGAAGTAGAACGACGACCACGACGTGGGCTGGTGCTCCGACACCGACGCTGCGACACATCCACCATTCGTTACAAACACGCCACATCACTTCCGTTGCGTACTTAGGGCGCGTACACATAGACTGTCCGTCTTTACAGGATCTTTCTTAACGGATCTTGTTATCTCGTTATCATCTTTTTTACTGGATCCGGAATCCTGTATTGTGTGTGAACTCGCTCATACAACTACATACGGCATCAAATAACGGACCTGTAAAACGGATCGCTATGGGTACGCGCCTTTAGGCATACTCACTCCCATATATCTGAGTTCGCAACAAAACATTGGCCACAAATGACCCGATGAATAACTTACGAGTAGCTTGCACCACAGGCAATATTGTTAACCAACATTCCAAAATTTACTTTCCAATGAGTTCATATCAAATTGTATTGGCTAGTAGCTAAACCACGGCGAGAATAACTTATTCATAATGTAATCATGGTGCAGTCGATTGAATAGAATAGAATAAAACTTATTTTTTATAATTAACGGTAAAATCGACTAGCTCTCCAAGCTCCCCACAGATTTCATATCTTCCTTCCTAGAGGTCATTGAAATAATATTTAAACCCGAAAGTTATAGCAAATTTTATGATCTACAATATTGCCGAACTACAGTGTCCACTAATATATATGCACTAAAACGTAAATATGAGAGGAAAACTGGACAAAGGTAGCAATTTTTGACGGTAACTCTGCATAGATGATTCCATATCTTTGTAACTAGAGGTCGTAGAAAAAATTTGGAACCCAAAAGTTACAGCATCTTTAGTGATACAATAAAATATTGTAGAACTATGATTAGAACTAGAATGGCCTTTAAAGATAGTACAGGCAAAAAACTGAAAAATATGAGTTTTTCCAAGATGGCTGAGAAAGATATAGAGCTGGAGGGGAGAAAACTTTGGATTACCTTGAATATATTGTGCTTTACAACATATCTAAAAACAATAAAAATCGCACGTCTGTTAGGGTACCGGAACAACGATTTACTAAATGTATGACGATTTATTTTCAATGGGCGGCAACTTTTCCGGTATACCGTACTTCCAGTTCCCAATGGCGATACTTAGATCCGTAATCAGTAGGGTCGAAATACTGAAAACTTTGTAACCTGTTTCATAATTTGCTTTTTGCATTCTACTTCTTCATTAATAATACTAGTCAAAAAAACATATCGTGTTCTTTGAGTCTGTGATCTTAAGTACCTATCAATATTTTCTAAATAAACAAATCTTACCAATAATTGGAATGTGGTTTTTGGCGTATGAAGGATCGAGCAACGAGTAGAATCTTCCGGTCCATGGCGATATTTTACCTTGAAAAAAGAAACAGGAATTGACTTGAGACATTTACTACGATAGTCATGACACGGTCCATAACAGTCCGTTCATGCAAGCAACCATAATCGCTCTAATTGGGAGATCCGTTGGACTCCTGAAGTTTAGGCTGGATCAATGATTTAATATAGATACAAAATCCCGCACAACAAAAATGTTATAAACCTGAGGTCCCCAATTTATTTTTGTCTCATAGACTACTTGGCATTTGTTTCGGTTTTGGGTGGATTGAGCATTTGTTAGTCCTTTACCTCAAAAGCATAAATTCTTTGTAGCGATTCACCGAATCGCATTTCACCTCGAATGAACCAAATTTCAATAGATTTTTTTACTTGAAGCAATTTATCGATTATGTTTTTAGGTTAGTATAATTAATTTGAAGCATTTAATTTTTCGTGCAGTATTTTACCCTAGACGCATTTCGTCGCGATCGATGATACTCGTAGTTTGGGACTCTATTTAATTTGACGCGTTAATTGATGTTGTAACATGTTTTTTAAAACGTGTTTTGTGCCTGTAGTTTAATGTCTTATCTTGGCGTGAAATTGGCGTTTTATATGGAGATCATAAAATTATGAAAACGCCGGATGTACCGTGGCGCCCTCATTACTTTTATTGTGATTTTTTAATAAACTTAAGTATTTTCTTGAAGTTGGACGAAATGTTTTTGTACTACAAATGAAAACACAACTTATAGGGTATAGTTCATATAGAATTGGTACTGAAGGAAGGTCTCGTAATTTTTAAGCTGTTAATAAAACAAAGCAACTTTGGTAAAAATTAAAAAGAAGATATATATTTTTATGAGATTAAGACTAACAATATTCATTTTTCTTCGTTATGTAAAAATAATCGCACTTTTGCCGTGATCGATTTCATCATCGTCTGAACAATACTTGTGTCCACTTTCTCGGCCTGTTGGTTCCAAGTGGATCGTAACGAATCGATGTTTTGGACAACTCTACGGGTCTTGTTCAATTTTTTTTTCATAATTGCCCAGTAATTTTCTATTGGTCGAAACTGAGGGCAATTTGGGGGATTCAGCTCTTGGGGTATGTAATCCACCTGGTTTTTTGCATACCACTCCAAAACTTTTTTTGAATAGTGGCAGCTGGCTAAATCGGGCCAAAATTTCACAGGGCTGTCGTGGTTTTTAATGAAAGGTAAAACTCTTTTCTGCAGACACTCTTTGATGTATGTATTCGAATTTATAGTTGACGATGTAATGAAGGTTTGTGTCTTGAGACCGCAACTGCAGATTCCCTGCCATATCATGCTTTTTTTTGCAAACTTTTCATGTTTGATGAACTTATATTTCTCACCAACATTTCCTCTTGCGTCGGCCATATAATATTTAGTGCCCGGTAGTTGGTTAAAATCGAGTTTCACATACGTCTCGTCATCCAATAACAAGCACCCGTTGAATTTGGTCAAAACTTGGTCGTACAGTCGTCGAGCTCGAGTTTTGGCTTTCCGGTTCTGTTTGACGACGGTCCGATTTGGCTGTTTTATAGCTCTATAACTCTTATAGCCTGCTCGAAGGCGAATCCTTCTCACGGTACTGCGATTTTCCTTAAATTTTCGGGCTAAATCATAGTCAGATAGACCCGGATTTTGCTTAACTGACCTTATAACTTTCTTCTCCAGATTTTTGTGTTTGGTGCCAGACCTTCGATTGGTTTGAGTCTTCCTCTCGAAAGATAAGGTCTCCTTATATCGTTTTATAACCCTGCAGACAGTGGTTTTCGGAATTTTAAGGGACTTAGCAATCTTGGTTCCGGACCAATAAGGATTTTCTAGGTACTTGTTCACGATTAATTTCATATTTTCGATTTCCATTGTCAAAAACTAAAAAAGTGCACAAAGCCAGCCCTTAAGTATATTTAACATTTAAACGTCAAAGTCTTGTCATCAAATTACGATAGTCAGTTTTTTTATCACGGTACGAAAAAGTTTATTTATTTATCCGTAACTATGTGCCAGTTCTATATGAACTATACTTTATATCATATTTTATAGTTAAATAACAATTCACCTTCGAGTTATTAACTTAACGGAAAAAAGTGGTGGCCACCTTTTCCCGTTAAGCTGACTAAATACTCAAAGAGTAATTGTTATTAAAGTTTGTTACGTATCCCATAAATTGTGTTTTTACTTGCACTACAAAAACATTTCGTCTGATGCAAGGAAATTCTTTAGTTAATTAGAAAACACAATAATAGTAATGAGGGCGCCACTGGACGCTCGGCGTTTGCTCGGCGCAGTCTTAATTTTGCGGATGTTTAGTAACGTCAAATGCAAACCAAACAAAATTCTGTCAGGAATATTGGAGACTTCTAAGCTATATTATACACATCTTAATTACTTAAAATTAGGTAGCCTCAGCCTCATACATAATACTCTGCGTAATTGAAACACTTGAACTCGCAGCCCACGAAAAGAGTTGAGTTCACACTTTAATTTTAAACAATAAGTAAGAAATGTGACCATATTATTTGTATCCAAAACCTTTGTAAGACAGTGTACTACTGAAATTTAAAAATAATTTGGAAGTAAACATTGAAATGAATAAATTCCGATCGAAATAAAACACGTAAAAAAAACCCCCAATTTCATAGGTAAGGACCCAGTATTATCTTTGTGACTAATAAATAATAGTTAATACTCTGTCAGTGCGACATTGAAGTACAGTGACATTGATGTCGGATACAATAACTATAACTATAATTCAATATTTGTGAAAAAACATGGAGCTTGACCCTGGCTCTGCCTGTGGTAGGCGGGGTACATTGCGATTAAAGATACTGTCCAATACTGAAGTAAACGATTGGGATACAAAGCAAAAATGTGTCACACGGTCGAGGAGAAATGCGACATAATCTAATATCGACGAAAAAAAATGAAGATTGAGACTAGTGATGTGCCGTTACCAGTAACTTACTCGAAGCGGGTATTTTAACAGTAACGCTACCAGAAATATTACCAAAAAGCGGTAATATACGGTAACATTCAAATTTCGTATATATAACCTATGTTTTTATACATGTTTATATTTATTTAGCACCAGACGGACCCTTTTAAAGTAATAATGATAAGATGGGTTCAGTAGTTTAGTATATTACCAATGTTACTGGTAAAATACTTAATATTTCCCAGTATTTTACCAATGTTACCGGGAATATTACTCCCTCATATTTATACTTCATACATATCTATCACGTGAAAACCGGATACCGAAGTAACTATAAAAGTATAAAATAAAAGAACTATTAATTTTTAAAATTATACACTCCGTTACAATAATTACACTTGTAACTAGATGAAAAACAAACATGGGGTTCACTTAGTTTGGAGAAAGTAACTTTGCGTGATTCTGATTACACAAAAAGTTAACATGGAAAAAAACTGGCAAGTTGTTTTAAAAACATTCTAAGTTCATAATGATTGTATACATGTAAGAAACCACTGAAAAAATATTAAAATAAATACATCCGATTGATGAGATGTTGTAACATGGACAATGGGAAAAATTACAAAAATTCCGACTAAAATGATCAATATCTCCGAAAGTACTAAAAATAGCTGAACATACATGCGGGTGTTTTTGGTAGCCCTGGGTGTGAGCTATTTATTTTTTTCATTTGAACCACTAGTGTTCCGATACCCTGTATTTAATAAATGAATAAAGAAAACAAAACAAATACACGATCTCTATGTCCGCTTCTGGTAATATTACCGGTAGCATTGGTAATTTACTGAGTATTTTACCAAATGGTATAATACTGGTAACGAGTAAGTTACCGCCGGCACATCACTAATTGAGACACAACACTATAGTTAAATGCACGACCGAGGTGAAATGCGACTTAAACTTATAGCGGCTAAAAAAGTAAACGATCGAGACACAACGCGATAATTAAGTATACGTTCGAGGTGAAATGCGATTCGGTGATTTAGGGAATTTATGTTTTTGAGGTAAAGGACTAACAAATGGGATGGAGTGTTTACCTAATAATTTACGTTATCACGTAAAAACCAAGCAAAAAATCTTCGGTATTTTTTTCACTGATAACTTTGGAGGTTTAGCTGGCTTAAAACTGACTCAGGCTACAATGAAAATTTAGCGTGGACTTTTTTTTACTCAGTAAACACAACACACGGAAAATTTAACCGTGATTACACTTAGATTATTATTGTTTTATACTTAGATAATATTTGATTATTTATATATTTACAACAAAGTATTACGTACCTACTATCTGCGTATGAATATGAATTATTTCATTAGCGGAAAGACAAAATTAACGTCACGACGTGGACCCCATTTTCATCTCAAGGACCCACATTTTTTCCGCTCACATGGACCCCTTGCAGGTCGTTGTCGACCCCTGGGGTCAGTAAATAAAATTGACAGCTATATTCAGATTAGTGATGGGTCGATACCGGAAATATTCCCAGTAACGTTACCAGTAATATTTCCAAGTAAGTATCGGAATTTTAGGGAAATATAAAAAAAAAATATTACTTATACAGTAATTTTTTTTTTTGTGTTTTATGTTTATTTGGTAAACATTGGAACCATATAGAATTTTAAAAAAAGCAGGGCTTCCCCAAAAAAGTTAATTCCCTATGTTACCGGGAGTATACCCAAAATTACCAGTTATATTTCCAATGTTGCTGGGATTATTCCCATCGTGTAATTATGGCCAAATACACTTTAAGTCACAGTAAATGTCATCTTAGCTTCGTTCGAAACGTGAGACAAAGTCGGAAAATCTGTTAAATTGCAAAAATAATCATCAAACACACACAATTCACAATCACAATTCACAATCACAATTCATAATTCACAATTTTTAAAATCGTTCTCTTACAATATTTTAGTTTTAAACGTATTTTTTACACTTAAATTAAATCAACACATTCATAATACGAGTATTTAAATAATCTGTTCAAAAATAATAATGAGTAATAAATAATTTTAAAATCAATCTTAGAGTTTTAAGTCTCATTTAACATACCCTAATACGTTTTTGACTATACCAAGTAACTATTTATACCTGCATAAAAATATTGCCAAAACCGAACAGTTAGTTTTTATTGTAAAATCAAAACCTACTTAGAATACTACTCACTACCGTCCATCACAAAAACACGTGCACTCGTAAAGTAAATAAACATTGAGGTGGTTGTGTAAACTGTGCTCCGTATGGGAGATTTTATGGTTTTCTGAAGGATTTAAGAAGGCAAGCAACTAAGTCTATGTACTATACTACCCAAACGAACTAATAGCTGGTCTAACGCGAGAGATATTTTTACATAATGATTAACAATAAAATCGAATAACATAGTATTATCAAAGTTAGTTAAAATCGATTAGTATGATTAATAGAGTTAGGACTTTTGGTGGCAAATCGTGGTTCTAGGATCCATGGAGTCGCTATTTCCTATTTATTATAATACAAACCACTTTGATTTTTACCTTCAGTATTTTAATATTTCAACATTAATTTCTAAATGAAACCTATAAATCAATTTAAATGAACTTTGGTATGGGGGATATCTCTGCTGTGAAACCGTTACAAACAAGTAAATATTAGTAGGTATGGAATAACCGAGGTAAAATTGTATTTAGTTTATTTTTAAATATGACCATACTGAAGGTCAAAATCAAAGTGTCCGGTATTATAATAATTAGGAAATAGCGACTCCATGGATTCTAGAACCACGATAAGCCACCAAAATCCCAACCCTAATGATTACAATAATCATTGTATTTCTTACTTTAGTCCTTTTCATGAATCATATCAAACTGACAACGAACATCATCTTATTTTCAAAATCCAACGTTTTATTAGACCTGCCATCTTCCCGGCACTATAACCTTGTCTAAATTTCGGGCTGCGTGCGCTTTATTTTGTCTAAAATGTAGAGGAATCTATATTGTTTCATTCATTACTTTATTCATACTTAATCGAATCGATTTAGCAGAAGATAACGGTTTTCTGTATGTTTGTAATTGTATATTTCCCTCTTTGAATAAAACTTATTATAGCTATACCCTATAAAATAAGTCGCACCAAACTACACACGTAAAAAAGATTTTACTTGCCTATATATCTGCGTGCGAGCAGCGCCACGAGCAGCGACCGGAACAGCAGCTCGAAGTGTGTGGTGTGTGTGGGTTGTACCGGTGAGCGTAAGCGCGAGGGCGGCGCTGCCGAGCGTGGCGAGCAGCGCTACGTGCAGCGACCGGAACAGCAGCTCGAAGTGTGTGGTGTGTGTGGGTTGTACCGGTGAGCGTAAGCGCAAGGGCGGCGCTGCTGAGCGTGGCGAGCAGCGCCACGAGAAGCGACCGGAACAGCAGCTCGAAGTGTGAGGTGTGTGTGGGTTGTACCGGTGAGCGTAAGCGCGAGGGCGTCGCTGCTGAGCGTGGCGAGCAGCGCCCCGAGCAGCGACCGGAACAGCGGCTCCAAGTGTGTGGTGTGTGTGGGTTGTACTGGTGAGCGTGAGCGCGAGGGCGACGCTGACGAGCGTGGCGAGCAGCGACCGAAACAGCAGCTCGAAGTGTGTAGTGTGAGTGGTTTGTGTGTGGGTTGTTACCGGTGAGCGTGAGCGCGAGGGCGGCGCTGCCGAGCGTGGCGAGCAGCGCCACGAGCAGCGACCGGAACAGCAGCTCGAAGTGTGTGTGTGGGTTGTACCGGTGAGCGTGAGCGCGAGGGCGGCCCTGTCGAGCGTGGCCATCAACGTCACGAGTAGCGACCGGAACAGCAGCTCGAAGTGTGTGGTGTGTGTGGGTTGTACCGGTGAGCGTGAGCGCGAGGGCGGCGCTGCCGAGCGTGGCGAGCAGCGCCACTAGCAGCGACCGGAACAGCAGCTCGAAGTGTGTGGTGTGTGTGGGTTGTACCGGTGAGCGTGAGCGCGAGGGCGGCGCTGCCGAGCGTGGCGAGCAGCGCTACGTGCAGCGACCGGAACAGCAGCTCGAAGTGTGTGGTGTGTGTGGGTTGTACCGGTGAGCGTAAGCGCAAGGGCGGCGCTGCCGAGCGTGGCGAGCAGCGCCACTAGCAGCGACCGGAACAGCAGCTCGAAGTGTGTAGTGTGAGTGGTTTGTGTGTGGGTTGTTACCGGTGAGCGTGAGCGCGAGGGCGGCGCTGCCGAGCGTGGCGAGCAGCGCCACGAGCAGCGACCGGAACAGCAGCTCGAAGTGTGTGTGTGGGTTGTACCGGTGAGCGTGAGCGCGAGGGCGGCGCTGCCGAGCGTCGCGAGCAGCGCCACGAGCAGCGACCGGAACAGCAGCTCGAAGTGTGTGTGTGGGTTGTACCGGTGAGCGTGAGCGCGAGGGCGGCCCTGTCGAGCGTGGCCATCAACGTCACGAGTAGCGACCGGAACAGCAGCTCGAAGTGTGTGGTGTGTGTGGGTTGTACCGGTGAGCGTGAGCGCGAGGGCGGCGCTGCCGAGCGTGGCGAGCAGCGCCACGAGCAGCGACTGGAACAGCAGCTCGAAGTGTGTGTGTGGGTTGTACCGGTGAGCGTGAGCGCGAGAGCGGCGCTGCCGAGCGTCGCGAGTAGCGCCACGAGCAGCGACCGGAACAGCAGCTCGAAGTGTGTGTGTGTGGGTTGTACCGGTGAGCGTGAGCGCGAGGGCGGCGCTGCCGAGCGTCGCGAGCAGCGCCACGAGCAGCGACCGGAACAGCAGCTCGAAGTGTGTGTGTGGGTTGTACCGGTAGCGTGAGCGCGAGGGCGGCGCTGCCGAGCGTGGCGAGCAGCGCCACTAGCAGCGACCGGAACAGCAGCTCGAAGTGTGTAGTGTGAGTGGTTTGTGTGTGGGTTGTACCGGTGAGCGTGAGCGCGAGGGCGGCGCTGCCGAGCGTGGCGAGCAGCGCCACTAGCAGCGACCGGAACAGCAGCTCGAAGTGCGACGGGCAGAGCCGCGCGCGCAGGTATTGCGCAAACGCGTACAGCTGGCACAGCCCGAACACGCCCAACGCCTGCCGTAGACAAACAAGTTACTGACATAGGACCCAACACTCAAATTCTTAATTAAGGCCTGATTCGTAACGGTTTTGCCAAATTCAAAATGCTGTAACTGTAACCTATGCTCGCTGCGTTCCACTTTCTCAGAAAGTCTTGTTGGTTGCCGGCAGCCTTACCTGTCTTACGCAAGATTCCTTTGTCCAGAGCCCAATACCTTTTGATAGGGCGGCACTGTGGAATATTTGGCGGATTCGGTGTTCTAGGCACGATCTGGACATAAGTTTGTCTGAGAAAGTTTAGGGTATCCGTCGCATAGTGGTCTGTAGCCAGATCAGGCCAAAATAAGGCCGAAGTATTGTGTTTTCGAATAAATGTTAGACGTTTCTTTAAGCATTAATTGATATAAATATTCTTATTGATTGTGCCAGTTGTAACATATGCACTGCTACGATCACCGCCTGGGCAAATTGCCATCCAAACTCCCTGTTGATACTTGCAGCCAAACTTCTCCATTCCTATGGTGGTTTCCGAGTCTGGAAGAATTTCCCCATCAGCTAGTATAAAACTGATTGCCTGGAAGTGTTGAAAATTCCGCCTTCACATAGGTTACTACTAGGGAATGCAATTACCGGCCAAATTTGAAAACCGGTAAATTACCGGTCTCTGTAAATTTTTACCGGTAATACCGGTAAATTACCGGTAATCACATTGTTAAAAAGAAAATACTCGGAATCTTATATTTTGGTACCAAAAGCACTTTTAAAACCCATTTTAACATATCACGCAATCTTCTATTCTTGAAATTGTTTAAATAACTCCCTACCTAGTAGTCAAGGCAACTTCAAGCTTAATTTTCTGGTCAACAATCAACTTTAAAATATAAAATAAACGCTTCTACTTCTATACACACCACAAAAACTACTTGTACATATACCAATCAAAAGTATGATGCCTATAGAATATGCAAACATAAGGTTGTCGATTTTTTTCTAAGTTAACTAATGGGTAGGCAGGTACAAACAGGTAAGACGGTAGCGCGAGCGATAACACTAATAATTCATAAGTCCGTATAAATAGTTAGTTTTATTCTGATATTTGCAACAGAATTTGCGCGTACAACGTTGTTTTGCGGTTTTTTTTCGTACATACATACATTAAATCACGCCTGTTTCCCAGAGGGGTAGGCAGAGACCACTTCTTTCCACTTGCTACGATCTTGAAAAATTTCTTTCGCTTCTTCAACATTCATACATCGAGTCATGCACGCACGTCGGTTTCGGGTACTTAAGATTCAGCCCTTTTCCTGTATTTCTCCGATTTGACTCGAAAAAGTACGCCTAGGGCGGCCCCTTCCGACCCGTCCACTCACTTTCGATCTGTATATCTCTTTCGTCAATCTTCTTTCATCCATCCTTTCCAAATGACCGAACCATCGAAGCATGCCCTTTTCAATTTTAGTCACTACATCTTTTATTCCACATTTCTCTCTGACTTTTTCATTCCTTACTCTATCAATCAGTTTCACACCACACATACTACGCAAAGAGCGCATTTCAACTGCATTTACACGACTTTTATGCTTGTCCTGCTACACCCAACATTCACTACCATACATCAGGGTAGGGGACAGCACTCCATTGTGAACAGCCAGTCCGGCTTTTTGTGAAACGCCCTGTCTGCTCACAAAGGAGTACAGCGCCCCATTAATTTGATTCCCCGCATTCACCCTCCTCTCGATATCCTTCTCACACTTACCATCTCTTGTAAACACACTTCCCAGGTACACAAATTCGCTCACTTGTTCTATTAATTAACCATTTATATTTGTCACGCACTCAGTCATCTCCTTGTCCTTCTCTATCACCATGACCTTGGTCTTGGTAACATTTACTCTCATCCCCTTTTGCTTGAATCCCTCATTCATCACTGTCACCATCTCCTGCAACTCAAGTACCGATTAGGCAAGTATAACTTGATCATCGGCATATACTTAAGAGGCATTTGATTAGCAACTCTTGCATACGCAAACCCTTATCATACTCTTTCAAATCTCGCATACCTACAACTGTCCATGAATAAATTGAACAGCCACGGTGAGGCAACACAGCCCTGTCTAACACCTTTAGAGATATTAAACCAGGCCGAGTATGCCCCATTGATCCTGACACAGGCTCTGGAGCCCTCATAAAGGGACCTCAAAGCCTGCACCAGGTTGCTGCTCACTCCATACATAGACAGCACCGTCCGCAACTGCTTTCTATCTACCCTATCATAGGCCTTTTCCAGGTCCACAGGCTTTTTTTTCCTTTAAACACCATTCGGTAAATTACCGGTAATCTCTAAAATTTACCGGTAAATTACCGATGCCAGACTGGGCCAGTATTACCGGTAAACCGGTAATCCAGTTTACCGGTTTGCATTCCCTAGTTACTACACCCAAAATCAAATGAAAAATTTCTGTACCCAGAAAGTCGTACAGTTTTCGAGACCTAGTTTTTATAGTCTCTTTGTTTTTCTGATGTTTTCGGCACCTTTCGCTTCTTTTTTGTCTTCATAGCAGCCCGTTCCTTAACACGTCTCACCGTAAGCTAATTTATAGTTTTTTTTTTAGCTATGTCCCCTTTGGACTTGCTTTGGTTTTTGCAAATCGTCCTAATGATTTTCCCGTCTAAACCAGGATCACGAGCACCGTATCAACGGTTCTTCTGGTGATTTTTAATTATTTGTTGTTACATGTTTTTTTGCCTTTATCAACAAATAACGCAATAAAATACAATGATTACATAATTTGGTGACAGTAGTTATGTCAATCCTAAAAAATAAAACATGAGAAAACTTATAGGTACAGCTAGGCGCCAGCATTTTGAATTTGGCAAATCCGTTACGAATCAGGCCTTAAATGAGCCTTTTACAACTATAAAGGACAGACAAATCGGGTACCTCGCGAGGGAAGTGCTCTACGCTTTACGGGACCTCGGACCTACCTACCCTCTTCTGCTCACGCTACCGGAGTTCTTTCAATAAATTATTTAAACTTCTCTGAGTTTTTCTTGTCACTCGGTAGGACGTGAATACTCGGGTAACATTCATAAACTCATCCCTATTCTTACAAGCTTTTATTGAACTTCCTTCCTTCGTATGTCTGATACTCCCCTCTAGTCCCAGTAGAAATAAAATACAAAACACAAATATGTGTATTTCGCATATAATGTGGTACATAAAGATGAAAAATAAAGAGTTGTAACAGTTACGCACATTATTACACACAACCAGAAACTGGCATGCAAGTTTTATATGTCAATTAAATTCTAAATTGAGCTGAGACTGCATAATTAAGACTAATATAGGTAATCAATAACAGAATTTGTACTTAACAACTAAACAAATCAATCATTTAAGTATTAAGGACCACGACAATACAACTTAGCCCTTTTGACAGGTATCACGAGTTTGTTAAAATAGGGACATCGAGTGATGGCACTATTGAAAGCTGACCTATTGTCAGGAAACACTCCATTTTACCATCGTAAAATTTCAGTCAAGTGCGAGAAGTATATTTTTAAAAAGTTTATAAAAGAAATAGCGCATAAAAATAAAAGGCCATATTTCCTGATCAAATTAAGTACATACATACATTAAATCACGCCTGTTCCCCAGAGGGGTAGGCAGAGACCACTTCTTTTCACTTGCTACGATCTTGACAAATTTATTTCGCTTCTTCCACATTCATACATCGAGTCATGCACGCACGTCGGTTTCGGGTACTTAAGATTCGGCCCTTTTCCAGTATTTCACCGATTTGACTCGAAAAAGTACGCCTAGGGCGGCCCCTTCCGACCCGTCCACTCACTATCGATCTGTATATCTCTTTCGTCAATCTTCTTTCATCCATCCTTTCCAAATGACCGAACCATCGAAGCATGCCCTTTTCAATTTTAGTCAATGCATCTTCTTTTATTCCACATTTCTCTCTGACTTTTTCATTCCTTACTCTATCAATCAGTTTCACACCACACATACTACGCAAAGAGCGCATTTCAACGGCATTTACACGATTTTTATGCTTGTCCTGCCACACCCAACATTCACTACCATACATCAGGGTAGGGGACAGCACTCCATTGTGAACAGCCAGTCGGGCTTTTTGTGAAATGCCCTGTCTGCTCACAAAGGAGTACAGGGCCCCATTAATTTGATTCCCCGCATTCACCCTCCTCTCGATATCCTTCTCACACTTACCATCTCTTGTAAACACACTTCCCAGGTACACAAATTCGCTCACTTGTTCTACTAATTCACCATTTATATTTATCACGCACTCAGTCATCTCCTCGTCCTTCTCTATCACCATGACCTTGGTCTTGGCAACATTTACTCTCATCCCCTTTCGCTTAAATCCCTCATTCATCACTGTCACCATCTCCTGCAACTCAAGTACCGATGAGGCAAGTATAACTTGATCATCGGCATATAAGAGGCATTTGATTAGCAACTCCATACGCAAACCCTTATCATACTCTTTCAAATCTCGCATACCTACAACTGTCCATGAATAAATTGAACAGCCACGGTGAGGCAACACAGCCCTGTCTAACACCTTTAGAGATATTAAACCAGGCCGAGTATGCCCCATTGATCCTGACACAGGCTCTGGAGCCCTCATAAAGGGACCTCAAAGCCTGCACCAGGTTGCTGCTCACTCCATACATAGACAGCACCGTCCACAACTCCTTTCTATCTACCCTATCATAGGCCTTTTCCAGGTCCACAAAAGCACAGAAAACTTTTTGGTTGACAGCCAAGAACTTTTCTGTGATGGACCGTAGTGAAAAGACCTGATCCGTACATCCCATTCCCTTTCGAAATCCCGCTTGCACATCCCAGATTTTGTCATTCGTAAAATTAAGTATTTATTTAAATAATTTAAAAAGTTAAAACTAAACATGTTTTAAAAAATAAAACTAAAATACTCAAATGTATTTTAATCCGATTCATTTAAGACTGCGCCGAGCGTACGCCGGATGTACGAGGGTCATGCCAAAAGAAATTAGATATTCAAAAACTACAAAGTTTATTCTTTATTATTGCTATCTATTTTCTCGAAGTATTCACCGTGAGCACGTATACACTTTTTCATTCGGCTAAACCACTTGGAAAATGTCAATGACCATTCTTCTTTGGGTACCTCAGAAACTTCATAATTATAGGCAGCCAGGGCATCTTCTTTGGTTTCAAATCGCCTTCCTTTTAATTTTTCTTTAATTTTCGGAAACAGGTAAAAGTCACAGGATGCCAGGTCAGGAGAATATGGTGGGTGAGGGAGTATAGTGATATTTTTCGAACTAAAATAGTCGAGTGTTCGGGCAGAAGTGTGCGGGGCGGCGTTGTCGTGGTGCCAGAGCAGGTGCTGGGTTCCTGACTTTGGCCGCTTGTCACACCAAGCTGACAACACTTGTGGAGCACAAACTGTCACATACCATTCTGAGTTGACAGTTCTTTGATCCTCTAGCACCACAGTCGCAATATGCCCTGTCTTGCAGAAAAATGAGGCAACCATTTGTTTCTGTGTGCTTCGTGCTCGGCGACATTTTGTTGGAGTCGGTTCATCTTCGAAGCACCATACCGTTGACTGCCGCTTTGTTTCAGGATCGTAGTTATACAGCCATGTTTCGTCACCTGTCAGTATATCATACACAGTTTTCTTCTCGCCAGCGTCGAATTTATTTATCATAAATTTACACCAATCCACGCGGCGTTCTTTCTGCAAATCGTTGAGTTTATGCGGCACCCATCTCGAACAACGCTTATTGAGGGACAGTTGTCCATGAATTATGGTTTGCAGTGCTGCTGATCCAATGCCTAGATCTCGTTCAAGCTCTACGTATGTAATTCGTCGGTTCTCACGGATATTTTTTTCCACGGCTTGCACATTTTCTTGAATAACTGCGGTTGGCGGTCGCCCCGACTTCGCCTCATCTTCAAAGCTCTCCCGCCCTCTTTTGAATTCAGCAAACCAGTTAAAAACAGTTGCACGAGAACAAGCAGACTCACCAAAAGTCGTGGTTAAAAGTTCAAAACATTCTTGGGGCTTTAAATCTTTTTTAAAGTCATAGTAAATCATAACACGAAAATCTCGTCGACTAAGTTCCATTGTAACCGTAAATTCCCGTCAGATTCAATCAGAAAAAAAATATTTAAAAAATAATTTCCAAACGCAGATTTCCGGAGTATTCCATTTTTAAATTTATAGCTATATAATCAGCCTTCACTATGGTGTATAACTGGCCAGTATCAAACAAATGAGCATGGAGTATCTAATTTCTTTTGGCATGACCCTCGTATGTACAGTGGCGCCCTTATTACTGTTATTGTGTTTTCTAATAAACTAAAGTATTTTCTTGCCACACAATTTATGGGATACGTAACAAACTTTAATATAAAATGGACTTAGCAGGTTAACAAATTAGGCCGACGATATGTGAAATTATTGATAAATGAGTGAAAAAATAATCATACAACCACGTTAACTCAGAGCTAGAACGAGAGTTTGCCAGCGTCGGTGACGTGACTTGAGTGCCATACGTTATTGTACCACTTTGTTATCATCACGCGAATTGTTTTATTGAGATGTTTTGGTTAGTTATGATTAAAACGATGAACGCTAGAGTGAGAGCAAATAAAAATAACCTCAAGATGAAGCTAGTTACGAAAAGCGTTTCGGTAAATTAAAGCCCCGGCAGTACATCACTATTCCGGTACCTACAACAATGAAGTTTGACATCTGTTCCTTTATACTTGCTGTCAATATTTAGGGAACTTCATGAGCGAGCAAACGTCAAAAGTGCTATCACTCGATGTCCCTTCTTAAGATGTCGTGTATTGAATTCATAGGTCTTTTTTGGTTTTAAAAAAAGAGTTGTGTGAATACATTGCCGTTGAGACACCAGTCCCTTAACATGTCGTCGGTCATTAATCAGTAATGTATATCAATTACACAGTCGAAACTTCATTATGCTGATTTAAGAAGTTCGCTGGGACAAGGTAGCAGAAGAGCAAAAACGGGCTGTTAATTATAGGGTTCCGCACCTCAACACGGAACCCCTAAGGAGGTTTTACACGGGTGAGCTTGTAAAAGCTCACTCATTGTTTGTCCGTCTGTCAGTCTTTTATTTTTTATTTTTTGAGATTATATTTTTTATTGTTTTTAAATGTTTTGAACTATTTATGGTATTATAATTATGTGGATAGCTAATGTAGGATAACTTTTTATCATCGTAGTAAACGATATTTATTAATCCTTCTGAAACCTCAAACATATCAACTGTGCATACTCCAGAAAAATAAGCTTTACACGTACAAGAAAAAATATAATTTTTAAACGTAATATTTTTATTTACTTACAGTTAAATGTTCCTACTTTGCTCCTCCATGGGTAGCTATGCTTCATATTGGCATAAGCATAATAATTTACAATGCAGATTACTTTAACTAACACTATTATGTTACATTAAATCGATTGTTATAATTTCGTTTCACATACCAACCCTTGGCAGAAACATCATTTCGTAGAATTACTTTTCGCATAAAGGGAATTGGGTAAATTTGTTTGAAGAATATTGTCATTATTTTTTTCAGCGGCCGCGGATGATTTTTACTTAGTTATTTAGAGGGCCTGGAAACACATATAGATTTATATAAATTATGGCGTTTAATAATATCGGAGCAGAGATATTTAAGATTTAAGTGATCAGTTTTTGGTACTAAAAGTACGCCCAGGTAAGAATATTATATATCTCGGCTCCGATGCACTTAAGAGTATTAGTACATTGTCTGGGAGTAGACAGTTTCTGAAGTGTCTATTATTTGCAATGAGGTAGTATAGTCACTTCATTCAAAGTTTTACCTCTTAGTTAACCGACGGGTCATTTAATTACTTGATAAAGTATACACATAAAACAACTGTTGCGAATTATTATAAAATAATATAAATATATCCGCATCATTTTTTACATAATAATACTCGATATAGATAAAAAAGGACTGTATATCATAGTTTCGGCTACGTACTCTCGGAATATCATACTATCGAATGTTCGAATGCTCGACTGTTATTGGATCGAATATTCGCTATATCGAAATACTTGTGGCCGAAATATGTACAATCGACAAAACGTAATCTAGAATTGGGTTTCGATCAGTGGTGTATCAAAAAATTATTGGCTCGAATTATATTGTTACGAATATTCATTAGATCGAAATACTTGTGACCGAAATATGTACAATCGACAAAACGTAATCTAGAATTGTATGGTTTCGATCAGTGGTGTATCGAAAGTTTATTGGCTCGAATTATATTGTTACGAATATTCATTAGATCGAAATACTTGTGACCGAAATATGTACAATCGACAAAACGTAATCTAAAATTGTATGATCAGTGGTGTATCGAATTTTCAGTGGTCTCATAAAGACTGAGTCGATCACCTGCAGGATCCTTAAACAACAACATTCTCTGGGAGTAGACAGTTTCGTTTATCACTATAAAGCTATCTATGTATAATAAATAAACTTTCAACTTCACCCGACAAATGTATAAAACTCACTGTGTTTGGTATGATGTGTATATGATTTTAAATTACCTGTCACGAATGATTACAAAGTAATGTAAATATATCGGCATGACTTTTTTATATATTTATACTCGATATCGATAAAAAATGTTTCTAACACTTGTATGATTGCGACAGTCTTATGTTTGCTGCGAAAAATCCGGGCTCTGGAGATGACAATCGAAAACTCGATTTCGATTTGACGATTTATTGTTCCTAAGTTATTCGACCCATCGAATATTCGATCCAGTAACAGTCGAGCCAATGAACATTCGGGTCTGAGATCTTCTGTGCGATAACAATCGAACCATCAAATTCGATTTGACGATTTAGCGTTCCTAAGTTTTTCGACCCATCGAATATTCGATTCAGTAACAGTCGAGCCAATGAACATTCGGGGCTGAGATCTTCTATGCGATGTCTATCGAAACATCAATTTCGGTTTGGCGATTTATTGTTCCTAAGTTTTTCGACCCATCGAATATTCGATCCAGTAACAGTCGAGCATTCGATAGTATGATATTCCGAGAGTACGTAGCCGAAACTATGATATACAGTCATAAAAAAGTGTTTCTAACACTAGGTAAATTGCGACAGTCTTATGTTTTGCCGTGAATATTCCGACCTCTGTACATTACATAACAAAAAATATTCATTTTGAATTATTCTATCATTTTTATCACTTTCACGATTGGCCGCTCACCTTGAAAATGTATGACATTTACTAATGACAACACTTTTACCCAAACCCCTTTCTTAGCATAATATTGTCATTTCGCACAATTTTCTTTGGCAGAATAGTATATTAGCATACATTTGATTAGAATAATAGTCCTATGATAGAATATTTGTTTCGTCGAAATTTGTATTATGGGCAGTTAAACTTGTGGGTACCTATAATAATAAAAATACCACCAATTGCGATTCGATCCTGGTCCTGTTATTATTGTCCGGAGGCGATGACGATCGAAAGCAGACTAAACGAAGCCGCGTAGAAAACAGACGTTTAAGCTGCTATTTGACACGTACAGTAGGTACGTACATCCGCGGTGTCCAGATAGATTAAGGTCTGTGTTTTTTACAATATGGTGTCTGGTCGCCGCCATATTGAAATTGGATTACTGACATATCTTTAGTGACACTCAAAAGGTAACACAAACCGATTGACATAAGAATCATCATAATCGGTCCACGCGTTTAGTTTCTAGAGCACAAAGGAACCAAGATACATGTACAGTAGGGTGGAGCGTCGTTGTATGGGAAAAAATAAAAACTTGTTATTCAATGCAGAACCGGGACAAAAAGTTGAAGTTTGGCATGTAGATTATAGTGATTATATCAAGTTTCAAAATAAACACTACTTTTAGCCCTCTACCCAGCCGCCAAAGAAATAAATTAAGGAAAATTTTCATCAATTATTTAAATATACTACAATAATATTTGTACATTTTATTTTCAATAAATAATACTTAATAAGTGCATGATAAGAAATTACCATAATTTTAGTGCCTTTGTTCAATATTTATGAAACAATATAATTTCAAAATTTCATATTAATCAGCAATTTTACGCAAAACAAGGAAAATGCTACAGTATAAAAAAATATACGACATATTTTTTCAAGACATTCTTGTGCTAAAGTAAGGATGTTATTGATTACGAAAAGTATCATTTTACTGCAAAAAAAGGTTACTTACATGTTTTAAATAAGCGTCAAATTTCGCCTGTCGGCGTCGCTTTCACCCTTTTTGGGCTATATTTACACGTATTTTTAGCATATATTTACTTTAACTAGTATTATTTTTATTATCTTATCACATTTAAAATAGTTTTCACAGTTGTGTTATATGTTATTAACACCAATTTGTTGCAAATTTCCTGGTAAAAGGGCCTTTTTAATAAAACCCTTTTTACGTGGTTTTACCGTGTCTTAAAAAAACATGTATAAACAAAAATAAGCATAGGAATCGATCATATCTGTTACCAGACGATGTTATTCAATGAATAAATTAACTTGTTATAAAAAATAAGCATAAATTCAATTGATTAAAAATATACGTATATTGCTTTACGAGGGCTGCCTTTTAAGTTCTGTCGTTTGCAAGCCTTCCGTGATTGCATAAAAAAGAACTAGTGTCATCTTAAAATATTTGAAATTAGAATTCGAAAACAAAAGAATGACTCGAAATCGGCCCAACCGTTTTAGTACAGCGCTCGTTCAAAGTTGACAAGTCAGTTGTGAAAATGGAAATTTCGAAGGAAAATTTACGTGCGATATTTTTTTACAACTTCAAAAGGGGCTTAACGCGACTTCAGTGCTTCGAAGAGTTGACTACGGTTTTCAATGATAAAGCACCATGCCTCCGGACTGTGGAACGCTGGTATTTAGAATTTCAACGTTGTTGCTCTAGTCTTGGTGATAGACATCGTGAAGGTCGACCAAAAACAGCCGTAACCCAGGAGAACATTGATGCTGTACGGCAACTGATCGTCGAAGATCGCCATGCGACATACCGTGAGATAGAAGCTTCCTTAAGTATTTCAGGGACCAGTGTTCACAGTATTTTGCATGATCACTTAGGCGTAAAAAAGTTGATCTCTCGCTGGATACCACATTTACTCAGTGAAGACCAAAAAACGGCTCGCGTTCGATGGTGTCGCAAAACTCTGCGGCAATTCAACCGAGGAAACTCGAAACATGTTTACGACATTATCAGTGGTGACGAATCTTGGATATATGCCTACGAACCCGATTCTAAACAGCAGTCGACTGTTTGGGTGTTCCAAGATGAGCCAAAACCGACCAAAGTAATACGCTCACGGAGCATTTCGAAAAAAATAGTCGCCACGTTTGTGGCGAAAAGTGGCCACGTGGCCAACATCGTGCTCGAGGATCGTAAAACGGTTAATGCTGACTGGTATACCACTGTCTGTTTACCAGAAGTCATCGGCGAGTTTCGAAAAAATAACCCAAGACGTCGTATAAGACTGCATCACGATAATGCGAGCTCGCACACCGCCCGGCAAACAATTGCGTTTTTAAAAGAGCAAAACGTCGAAATTCTGGAACACCCGCCGCACAGTCCACACTTAAGCCCTAACGATTTTTTTACTTTTCCAAAAATCAAGCAACGACTTCGTGGTCAACGGTACCAGACGCCTGAAGAAGCCGTTGAGGCATACAAAACGGCCATTTTGGAGACCCCGACTTCGGACTGGAATAAGTGTTTCGAAAACTGGTTCGATCGAATGAAAAAGTGTATTACATATCACGGTGATTACTTTGAAAAACAATAAATACCATTTAACACTTAAATTGTCTTTAGTTTTTCCAAACGACACAACTTAAAAGGCAGCCCTCGTATATAATTAAAAGTAGAGGGCTAAAAGTATACAGGGTGTCCAGTAAATAATGGATAACCTTCTACCCATCTATGGGGCACCTCAGGCTGGTCCCGAAAAAGGACTTACAGGTTTAGTAAAAGTTGCATGGTTTTCGAGATAATCGAACTTTTCTATTTTCTTAATAATTAACACCTTGCTTCACTGTAATGACCGCCAAGGCCACAAATAAAGAGATTTTGTCGTTCTGTTTGCTGTTAAATATTCTTTAATAGTGATGCTAACGGATGTGTCTTAGAGCATTATGGTAGCGACACTAATTTCTTGTTAAACATATCTTAATTTATAACATCACATTTTGCTTTAAAGTTTGCAACAACTTTGACTGCTTGTGGTGAAAAAAAATTGTATGAAGATCAGAGTGGCCAATATGTTGAAAAATAGTGTATCTAATACTAATTCTAAACTGGTATAACACATGGTGTTTACGTCTTTACAGATAAAGTTATTGCTGTTAGTATTCACTAAGAGCGAATTTTACCAAAACACCAAGTTATCGATAAGTAACTCTTTACTTGATTGGGTTAGTCATATCATAAAAAACGCTTCTCTTATGAAAACCAACGTCTAATTACTGCAAAATAATGAATCACAGAATACTTGAAACCTACATCAACAATAATACAGTGTGTCCCTGGATAAAGTGCACAAACGAATAGGGATGAAACTAGACACAATTTTATCGACAAAAAAAATAATAAAAAAAAATTACCACCTTTATTTATTTTTTTATGATTTTTTAAAAAAAGTCATAGTACGCAGAGGACCTCATCGGAACAAATCAAGATATTTTGGCTCCTGTGGGCTCTATTGATTTAAAACAAACGGAATTATAATCACAAAAGTTTATTTGTGTCAATAAAAATAGAAAAAAATGAGAAAAAATGACATAAACCCTAAAAATAATGACTTTTCCTATGAATTTTGTGTTTTTTTTTCTCGAATTTTTAGTATTTACTCGATTTACTCAAAATTATGCCCATCTTACCTCATGTTATTTTTACCAGTAATGGTTGTGTATCTCATTGCCTTTTATTTAAAAAAATAACCAAGTGTCTCGCACAATTACAAGATCCTTAATGAGCGGCCAAACAAAGACATTGCGTTTACACTTAATTAGGTAGCCGCTCAGGTTGAAACCCTTAATGGAGGATTAGGATTACATTTTTCTCCCTTGGGGTTCCATTCATGTAGATTCCTGCAGTTTGTGATCCCATGTCGTGTAAACTGACTCTCATCCATCCACAGAATTTTTTGGGTGAATTCAGGATCGTTCCTGATCTGCCGTTGAATCCAAGAAGACAGCACACATCTTGGTACCCTGTCTACGTCGTCGTGTAGATGTTGAACTCGTTGGTAGTGGTATGGGTGAAGACCTTCTTTTTTAAAAATCCGAAAAACCGATGATTTTGAAACTCCATGCTGCAAGGCCAACCGCCGAATACTGGTCGTCGGATCAGCAAATAAACTTCTTAGTATGGCTTCCTCAACAGCTCCATCAATCACTACTCCTGCTTGTTCTCGGCGATCTCGATCCAATCGAAGTCCATTCGACAATCGTCTGTGAAGTTCTTGAAAATTACGAGCAGACGGTACAGGTCTCCTGTTCGGGAATGCTGCCATGTATAATAAACGAGCAGCTCTGGCATTACCTCTCGCCATTCCATAATAAAAGTGGATGTCGGCGAGATCTCTGTGCGTGAACTCACTTAAACGGGGCATTTTATGAAATCCTGATAGTAGAAGTAGTTGTAACTGAGAATAAGTAACGACGAATGATTCGAAGTAACTGATGAACTAAACCTTATCTTATCACTACTTATGCTAATCCTAACATGTACGAGGGCTGCCTTTTAAGTTGTGTCGTTTGGAAAAACTAAAGACAATTTAAGTGTTAAATGGTATTTATTGTTTTTCAAAGTAATCACCGTGATATGTAATACACTTTTTCATTCGATCGAACCAGTTTTCGAAACACTTATTCCAGTCCGAAGTCGGGGTCTCCAAAATGGCCGTTTTGTATGCCTCAACGGCTTCTTCAGGCGTCTGGTACCGTTGACCACGAAGTCGTTGCTTGATTTTTGGAAAAGTAAAAAAATCGTTAGGGCTTAAGTCTGGACTGTGCGGCGGGTGTTCCAGAATTTCGACGTTTTGCTCTTTTAAAAACGCAATTGTTTGCCGGGCGGTGTGCGAGCTCGCATTATCGTGATGCAGTCTTATACGACGTCTTGGGTTATTTTTTCGAAACTCGCCGATGACTTCTGGTAAACAGACAGTGGTATACCAGTCAGCATTAACCGTTTTACGATCCTCGAGCACGATGTTGGCCACGTGGCCACTTTTCGCCACAAACGTGGCGACTATTTTTTTCGAAATGCTCCGTGAGCGTATTACTTTGGTCGGTTTTGGCTCATCTTGGAACACCCAAACAGTCGACTGCTGTTTAGAATCGGGTTCGTAGGCATATATCCAAGATTCGTCACCACTGATAATGTCGTAAACATGTTTCGAGTTTCCTCGGTTGAATTGCCGCAGAGTTTTGCGACACCATCGAACGCGAGCCGTTTTTTGGTCTTCACTGAGTAAATGTGGTATCCAGCGAGAGATCAACTTTTTTACGCCTAAGTGATCATGCAAAATACTGTGAACACTGGTCCCTGAAATACTTAAGGAAGCTTCTATCTCACGGTATGTCGCATGGCGATCTTCGACGATCAGTTGCCGTACAGCATCAATGTTCTCCTGGGTTACGGCTGTTTTTGGTCGACCTTCACGATGTCTATCACCAAGACTAGAGCAACAACGTTGAAATTCTAAATACCAGCGTTCCACAGTCCGGAGGCATGGTGCTTTATCATTGAAAACCGTAGTCAACTCTTCGAAGCACTGAAGTCGCGTTAAGCCCCTTTTGAAGTTGTAAAAAAATATCGCACGTAAATTTTCCTTCGAAATTTCCATTTTCACAACTGACTTGTCAACTTTGAACGAGCGCTGTACTAAAACGGTTGGGCCGATTTCGAGTCATTCTTTTGTTTTCGAATTCTAATTTCAAATATTTTAAGATGACACTAGTTCTTTTTTATGCAATCACGGAAGGCTTGCAAACGACAGAACTTAAAAGGCAGCCCTCGTATTCCCCGCCCCACCCCAAATAAAATTCAATAAAGAGTAAGGACAATAATCTACCTGGGCGACAACCTAATTAAGCGTAATCATTATGTCATTGTTTGGCCACTCATTAATAATCTTATAATTGTGCAAGAAACCCAAAATGTAATCCTAATCCTCCATTAAGGGTTTCAACCTGAGCGGCTACCTAATTAAGTGTAAACGCAATGTCTTTGTTTGGCCGCTCATTAAGGATCTTGTAATTGTGCGAGACACTTGGTTATTTTTTTAAATAAAAGGCAATGAGATACACAACCATTACTGGTAAAAATAACATGAGGTAAGATGGGCATAATTTTGAGTAAATCGAGTAAATACTAAAAATTCGAGAAAAAAAAACACAAAATTCATAGGAAAAGTCATTATTTTTAGGGTTTATGTCATTTTTTCTCATTTTTTTCTATTTTCATTGACACAAATAAACTTTTGTGATTATAATTCCGTTTGTTTCAAATCAATAGAGCCCACAGGAGCCAAAATATCTTGATTTGTTCCGATGAGGTCCTCTGCGTACTATGACTTTTTTTAAAAAATCATAAAAAAATAAATAAAGGTGGTAATTTTTTTTTATTATTTTTTTTGTCGATAAAATTGTGTCTAGTTTCATCCCTATTCGTTTGTGCACTTTATCCAGGGACACACTGTATTTTTAAATAAAAACCAGAATCTGTTTATTAAAAACAATACTGTTTAGTTACTATAACAAGTGTCCAATCAAGAAAGAGTTGAGAAACTTGGTGTTTTGGTAAATAAAACGTGTCTACGACATGTTTGTTTAGTGACAGCAAGTGAAAACCAGATATAACGAATGTGAAATGCGACTACTTATTTGGTACTTACATTTATTCAACTTTTAATGCAATTATTTTATTAGTTTTAAATAATATTTAGGATGTTAACTAAGTACATACTTTGCTTACAATCTCTCCTTTCTCTGCTGAGTAATACACACTTTTTTACAATTTTATTACCCAATGTGTATTTTTGGCTATGAATTTTTTATCCGTTTTGATGTTTTCTTTTGACATTTATCAAGTACAGTTTTGATTCCACGAATAAATTTTGGGTAACTATTTGGATTTTGTTTGCGACGACCTAGTTAGCTTTGCCCTGGACTTCGAAAAGGATATAACGACATGCCTAGGCATCAATACGAACCCCGTGAGTATGCTAATATGCATTATATTTATGGAGAATGCAAAGGCAATGCCAATGCAGCTGCTGCATTGTACGCAAGCAGATATCCGAATACTCGTCATCCCGATTACCGAGTTTTTGTAAGAGTCCACAATGCTTTTTGTGAAGGGAGAATGCCTGGTCAAAGTGTGGGTGGTAATGGCGAAGGCAGACCTCGAGATACGAGCATTGAGGAACTTGTGCTCGCTGAACTGGAAACAGATCGCTCAACTTCTACACGAGCTATATCAAGAAGTTCAGGCATTACAAAGTCGACCGTTCACATCATTTTAAAAAGACACCAACAATACCCATTCCATAACACAAGGGTGCAAACTCTGGAGCCTAGGGACTATGCTCCTAGAGTAGAATTTTGTCGTATCATGTTAAGAAAAATGGAAGAAGATCCAATGTTTTTCGATAAAATTCTGTGGAGTGACGAATCTACCTGCCAAAGAGATGGTTTCTTCAACATGCATAACTACCATAGCTGGCAATTAAAAGGAGAGAATCCACATTTAATGCGAGAGGATCACTCCCAATATCAATTTAAAATTAATTTGTGGTCGGGGATCTTAAACTCCTTTTGAGCTATACCAGACTTTGAATGGAGCCAGATATTTGGAGTTCCTTGAAAACGAACTTCCCATTTTATTGGAAGATGTGCCCTTAAACGTAAGAACGACGATGTGGCTGCAAAATGATGGTTGCCCTGCTCATTTCGCGGTTCAAGTTCGAAATTACCAAAATGAAACTTTTCCTAATAGATGTATCGGCCGTGCGGGTCCTATAGCATGGGCTCCACGCTCTCCGGACCTGAACCAGCTGGTTTTTTTTTTTGGGGTTGCTTAAAAGAAAAAGTTTACTCCAAACCAATTAACTCTGTGCAAGAACTGCGTCAAAATATTCAAACGGCTGTTCAAGAAATTACCGAACGACAGTACACCCGAATGTTAAAAATTTTTTTTATTAAAAGGTGCAGAGCTTGTATCAGAGTTGAGGGAAGGCAGTTCGAACACTTGTTATAGTACCTAAACAGTATTGTTTTTAATAAACAGATTCGGTTTTTATTTACAAATATTATTGTTGATGTAGGTTTCAAGTATTCTGTGATTTATTATTTTGCAGTAATTAGACGTTGGTTTTCATAAGAGAAGCGTTTTTTATGATATGACTAACCCAATCAAGTAAAGAGTTACTTATCGATAACTTGGTGTTTTGGTAAAATTCGCTCTTAGTGAATACTAACAGCAATAACTTTATCTGTAAAGACGTAAACACCATGTGTTATACCAGTTTAGAATCAGTATTAGATACACTATTTTTCAACATATTGGCCACTCTGGTCTTCATACAATTTTTTTTCACCACAAGCAATCAAAGTTGTTGCAAACTTTAAAGCAAAATGTGATGTTATAAATTAAGATATGTTTAACAAGAAATTAGTGTCGCTACCATAATGCTCTAAGACACATCCGTTAGCATCACTATTAAAGAATATTTAAGAGCAAACAGAACGACAAAATCTCTTTATTTGTGGCCTTGGCGGTCATTACAGTGAAGCAAGGTGTTAATTATTAAGAAAATAGAAAAGTTCGATTATCTCGAAAACCATGCAACTTTTACTAAACCTGTAAGTCCTTTTTAGGGACCAGCCTGAGGTGCCCCATGGATGGGTAGAAGGTTATCCATTATTTACTGGACACCCTGTATACAGAGATTTTTTTAATTATTTTTTCCTTAAAGAATAAAAAAATAGTCATCCTTTTAGTGGGGCTCCATTGCTATATTCAAGAGTTTTGGAATTTGCTCCACCCTAATGTACAGGGTGTACTTGAAGGTGTGGATCAAATCGAACTCTCGCCTCTTCCTTCGGCAGTCGGGTAAAAACAACTCTAAATTAACGGTATTTACGCACCTACCAAACAAAAAAAAGTTTACTTTTCGATATCAAAGGTCTTTCTGGCCACAAGACTTGAACTCAAGTGAGTATAACCGTGCGCATATGTACAAGGGTAGAGCACTTAATTATTGGTATCTGAAATACCAGCTAATAAAGTCGCCGTCAATAGAACTTGTGAATAGTACTGTTTGACATAATGAATAGTTATTGCATCTTAAACTGAATATGAAAATAATGTTCTAGTGTATAAATCATTGCAAAGACCTCATTAGATCTTTAAAAGTACGTAATTATCGAATAATCATGGAGAATTGATTCGTTTCGTTTTGTTTACATCTTTTGCAAGTTCTATTGACGGCGACTTTAGTGATTGTCGAATTATCAGTAGTTAACAGAAGGGTTATTTCCCCTCAGTCTGTATGGCTAACGGAGCGCCAAGTGGGTAATTACCAGCATGTGCTCGGAGCTCTGCACAGGCTGGAAGCCGACGAAGGAGATCTGCATGGAGAGGATGGTGCCGACGCAGTAGAGCGCGCTGTAGGCGACGTACACGC
Organism: Acleris laterana; assembly: GCA_963966035.1. Taxonomy (NCBI): domain Eukaryota; kingdom Metazoa; phylum Arthropoda; class Insecta; order Lepidoptera; family Tortricidae; genus Acleris; species Acleris laterana. The sequence continues at coordinate 47,404,969 of OZ014438.1, forward strand.
GCGCCGAGAACCGGCCGAGCAGCAGCAGCGCCAGCACGTGCAGCGGGATCAGGTTGATCAAGAACACGTAGCCGCCCCACGACGAAACCTGTACATGTACCGCACCACCGTCAGAGCCATCACCTTTTTTTTGTACTCGCGTACAATAAACAGCTAATACCTACTGAGCGTTAACGGTATCAGAATACCGCTCATAGCGTAATAGTAAACGAAGTGTGAAAAATATTCTATAATGAGCGTCCCTATGGTAATAATAATAACAGTTATTTCATAATTTGCTGGCATTATTATAACCATGGTTACGCGCATGAATAATGTCAGTCATGCATGGTGTTTGGTGATCAACTGACATCTAAATGTTTTATGTTATACTTGTCAAAAACAGTCTTTACAACAATTTAAATGTGTAAAAATACGAAAAATAACTAATTATTCAATAATAAGAGCTTTTAAAGAAATAATAATGAGATAAACCTCAATCAATTTAATTACTTCGACTGTTTAGCAATATGGCAATACCCGGCAACAGAAATTCTTAGATTTTATTGTTGAAGTGAAGTATTTAAAAAGAAAAGTGAGTCATAATCTCCAATATTTTATATTAAGGCGTTTGCACGTAGAACGTGTACCACAAATTAAGGACTGAAATTAAGGAACTTTCACTTGGTCAGTTTTATGGCGAAAATTAGTGATTCATTGAAGGCCGCAATGTATGGTTAATTTACGTCACAAAACTGACTAAGTGAAAGTTCCTTAATTGGGGTACACGTTTTAGTGAAAACGGATACATATTGACTTTCATAATTATGTTTACTCATTAAGTGTTTTAAGTCATTCATAATCATCGGAATTCATAACATATTTTTTTCAGTATCTGTTAGATTTTTAGGATTTTTATAAATCAAACTTAACCTAACCTACACGTTGAATATTTAAGAACTTCTGAAAAGTTTACAGTTTCAACCAAAAAGTTATGTGACAAAGTGCGCTCTCAGTGAAATGCCCATTAATAAGCTTAACAGAGCATTATATTTAATTATCACAAAGAATCGATAAAAGATATAAATCAACTAGGCTGTATGACGTATGACACCATAGTTTTTATCTTTGGTCGCTGTCAATTTTGAAGCCACCCTAATTTTTTTAAATTAATTACGACGAAGTTTGTAGTTTCCTTTTTAAACTTGTAAAAATGAAAAGATAAGTGTCGAAGTTAGAGCGCGACTTGCGAGCTTAATTATGTATCAGTTATATAAATAACTAAGTATTATAGCTTACTCTGGAACACTACTTTTATTGATATGTTTAAAGCATTCCTTAACCACTAATTTCATTTGAAATAATGGTTTAATATTTCTTGAAATTCTCCAAATTCAACTCCGACTAAAAACGAGACAGTAGGTCCGATAACGCTCTTAGTACAAAAACAAACAACGACACACATCAAAAATGTCTAAGGATCAAAAATATCCGTATATATTTTACCCTACATTTCGATACATTAGGACATATCTACAAAAAACATAAGTATTTTAGCTAATACTAATACACATTGATTTAATATACACTAGATTTAACGTAAATGCTTAAACGGAGTGACGTCCCAACTGTGCTCGAACTCCTTCCGAGCACAGTTGGGCCGTCAGTCGCACGCGATGCGTTGACAGGTCAACATGCCTAAATGCTCTGTGAAGAAGTGTAGAAATAGCTCTGTAAGATAGTTGAAAAAGGATGGCATATCTTATTTTCGGTAAGTACCCGTTAATAGTTCAACAATTTAATGTATTTGTGTCCAAACTCGCCTTCTAATTAAGAAAGGTGATGACTGATGATGTATGTAAAAAGTGGAACATAGTTCAAAATTGAATGAATAGTCGCTTATTTTATTTTTTTACAAAGTTTTACGCCTACTTATTTTTGCGATCTATTATAATTAAACTTCTTATAAATTACTATATATACATAGATCTAAGAATAAAAAAGACCTCGTTATTGCTCTTTATATTGTTAGTAAAATAAAAATATTACTTATTTTGCGGGTGGTAGGACCTTGTGCAGGGTCCGTCCGGATCGCTACCACCATCTTATCCATTAACCTACCGCCAAACAGCAGTGTTCGCATTGTTGTGTTCCGGTTTGGGGATAAGACAGCCGGTGAAATGACTAGCATAGAGGCATTCCATCTTAGCCTCAGGGTTGGGCAACGCATTTGCAGTCTTAGGATTGCATTGCAGTCTTGTGATTGCGAATGTCTATGGGTCACAGTTTCCACTTACCATCAGGTGGCCTGTGTGCTCGTTTGTCTACTCGATGCCATAAAAAAAAAAAAAAAAAAAAAAAAAAACTAATTTAATGCTAGATGGGGTGCAATTACATCTATGATATAAAAGAGTACTTTAACTGACGTGCCCCACAAATCCTCGGTCTTTTTTAAACTAAGCGATTTAAATACCTTGACTATTGAAACTGAACTTACAGGGCTGAACTCAAAGTTTATATTACATTTACTTACATTAGTGCAAAGTAATGATTGAGCTTTAACCGCGGATGATTTAAGACATTTCGTAGTATTTATGGCTATGTTGGAAAAATAATCTTCAAATGCTATGGCCACGTCTTTATTTGACGTGATTAGTTTGTCACCTGTGTTTAGGGTGACTTGATTATCGCGAGTTTTTGATTTTCCCGTTTCTCTATTTATCATATTCTATACGGTGTTTACTTTATTATCAGATGATTTGAGTTTAAGACTAAGAAAATTTGCTTTAGCAGTCAAACAAACTTGCTAAGGTCCTCGAATAATTCTTAACATAATTTAGGAAGTCAGCGTTCTTATTGTCCTCCCTCTTTTTATATAGGTCATAAAGCCTATTTCTACTTTTATGAATGCCTGCAGTAGCCCATTCACTAAATTTGGTTTTGGACCTAGAAATAGTTTTAATTTTAAAATTGTTATTAAATTGATGCAGAATCAGGCCAAACGAGTCTTTATAAATACTATTACACTCACTATGTAACAAAGGTAACACTGAGAGATAACTCTGAACTTTATTTTTGAATAATTCCAAACGATTACTAGTTAAAGGTCGGTATGTTATTGTCTGAGGTTTTTGATAAAAATCATTGACAAAAGATGCCCTCTGACCACTATGGTCCGAATTAAAACAATTAAATATTTCAATATCCAAACATTCGCAATTACAAAAAATATTATCTAAGCAGGTTGCACTACTAACACCTATCCGTGTGGGTTCGAAGAAAAGATTACCTAAATTAAAAGATTTAAATAAACTAAGTAACCTAGTAGTACTATTTGACGTTCCGAGTAAGTTAATATTAAAATCTCCACAAACTATAACATGCTCAAGGCCACTACATGCTAACTTTAACACATGTTCCATAGTAGATTCAAATGTGCCAATGGTGGCCTGTAAACAGATATAATTATATAAATTTCTAGTTTGACGCAAGAAATTTCCACAATCCTTTCCATTGATAGCTTAACAATATCCTTTCTTTCTTTGGATTTAATAGTACTTTTATTATAAAAGAGCCACCCTGAATGGCACATTTTCTAGCAAAATAACTAACTAATTCAAAATTTATAAAATCAAAAATTAACTGGTCTTGTCGAAGCCAATCAATGTTCAGTAATGCACATAATTTGTACGTTTTCATTATCTAAGAATAACCCTGTTTCTAGTTCTTTGCTGGAAAAACCTTGAATGTTTTGATGAATTAAGGACATGGCCCGTTTGTGCCCAAACTTGTACACGAATGAGACATAATATATGTGAAAAATCATTAAATAATTATTAATTACACGTGTGATTAATTAACACTCTGTAAAAGCAGCGGAAAAAAGTAAACAAAAAAAAGATATTGTGTGCCGGAAACCACTCACTTGACAGTTTGGCCTGTACACATACGCGTGCCGGGGTGTTATTGAAAAAGGTGAATCCCTGGAGGCCGTATTACAAATTCTTAAAACTGACAAGTACTAGGCAACGAAAGAGACAGAGCCATATGACTGACATCACTCTGTACCTTTCGCTAGAGGACGTTTAACGTGGCTTGCGGCCTTTTTGGACTAAAGAATTGGGAAGCAAAAAAAATAATTAAGATGGTTCCGCCCAAGGTTCGCGCCTATTTCGCGCTATAGAGCAGATTTTTTCAGTACCTTTTGCAAAAGACGGAAAAAAAACATACTAAACACAGATTAAAGTACTAAAAATACAAAAATGAGCATGACGTTGCGTTGTGATAATTGTGGGCTGTGCTTCCAACGTTTGATCAGGTTTCAAGTTTCCAACATTGAACACCACTTGCAAAACATTATTTTCTAATGGTTAGGACTCCAGGTGAACGGACTCATTGAATAGACTGACTCTTAGGGCTCTGTCGAACAGCAGTGGGACAAAAAGCAGTGGGACCACGAGTCAAGTCTTTCTATTTCCTTGACTGTACGAAAAAACTTTATTAGTTTATTAGTCACCATTGCCCTTTCCGCACCTCATGTTATTAATAATAAAGTGTTTATAAGGGCAACTGTTCATGATCACCAGATGTCACCGACTGCTATTGAGTTTATGCTGTTATTTCTTAGGTTATATTGTTGGTAGTAGTAGTATAATAGTTCGTATATGTTTTGATACTAACTATCTATCACAATTTTATCTTAATATTATTTCCGTCACTAGCAAAAATATTACGTAAAATAAAAACCTCTTTAGCAGTTGTCGACATCTAGTGATCCTGAAAACAATTGTTTTTATAAACATTTCCAGAATTACAGGAAAGAATTTAACCTTTCACATCAAGTAACTATTGACTCAATACAAGGAATTTTAACCTTTCACATCAAGTAACTATTGACTCGATACAAGGAATTTTAACCTTTCACATCAAGTAACTATTGACTCGATACAAGGAATTTTAACCTTTCACATCAAGTAACTATTGACTCAATACAAGGAATTTTAACCTTTCACATCAAGTAACTATTGACTCAATACAAGGAATTTTAACCTTTCACATCAAGTAACTATTGACTCGATACAAGGAATTTTAACCTTTCACATTAAGTAACTATTGACTCTATATAAGGATTAAGTATATATTATTTGAAGATACAAAAAGTTAACTTCAAAAAGATTGAATCTTTAAGCAATAAATTTTCAATATCTAACCGAGGCTTATTTTTCGCATTAAAATCGTTCAAAAATTCAATTCGAAAGTGTTGTCTCATTTTAAGACGTTACTCAAACTCAGACCAAGAAATATTTTTTTTAATGCAATCAGGTGGATCTGATATCAAGAAATAAACCAACTTGGTGGAAGTTTCAGTATAGTTAAGATTGAGAGTTATTGTTTCACTCCAAGAAAGTTAACAATTTACTTTAAGCATCTATAAGTTTCCTTTTACAACAGCAGATACTCTTATTCTAAGAGTTTTTATCAATTGCAATTAAGAGACAATCTTTCTCATCCTAAGATCTTGTGTATTTATTTCTGAAAAACGATTTTCATGAAACAAAACGATCACGCTCTTGGAATAAATCTTAAGCTTTTAAAAAAAGAATCTTTTATTATTTGCACAAAGATAATGATTAGTTATAGGAAGTAATAAACTTCTAAATATTTTAGATCTCATTTCAAGCAATTACGATCTTCCTTATATAGGAAACAGGATATATCTTCAACGAAATAAGTTTCTTTGGTACAAGAAATATTTTCTTTCTGTGCAGGTGAACTGACTCATTGAATAGACTGACTCATAGGGCTCTGTCGAACAGCAGTGGGACAAAAAGCAGTGGGACCACGAGTCAAGTCTTTCTATTTCCTTGACTGTACGAAAAAACTTTATAAGTTTATTAGTCACCATTGCCCTCTTTCCGCACCTCATGTGTATATCGGCTCTCAATTAAGTTATGTGACGTGTGTTAGCAGTAGACGGGACCCTCCTATCCACAGCGCCCTATCGCACTAACTCACACTCACACTCAAGGCACACAAATGCATTTACGATAGCGATGACAAAAAAATAAAATGGGTTCTAATTTTGGCTCTACACAATCTTCAGGAAGAGAACAGTTTGCACCAATCCAACAAACTTACAATCAGGCACACTTCCGAAATGAAGTTATGAAAGTTAAGCTGGCTACACAATTATTAAGCAACAGTGTCGCGAAAGCAATTGACTTTTGTGACAAACAACTAAATATCGAAAAAATTGCCGATTCTGATGCCACGGTCAAGTTTATAAAATGATAAATGACCTCTCTGATATTTTGAATTCCAGAAATATGTCTGACTTTGGCTACAGTACACCACTAAATGAAAAAAATGCAGGCAAAGTTCTCAAACTGTGTGCAGATTCAAAAAAATACTTGCTTTCATTAACTATAAAAGTTATGTACAAAAGGACGAAAACCATTAAAAAAGAAAAGCGAGTTGTGTACGAAACCAAACAAGTACCGTTACACAAATGTAGGGCAAATACAGGCGTCATAGGGCTGCTGCAGCTTCACTTGCATCAACAGTTTAGAATATCTGCATTCGACTTTAATTGAGACATTAGACATTATCTTTTTTGATTACCTATAAATTTAGTCAAGATCATGTTGAACTTTTCTTGGGAAAAATCAGAAGCCTAGGGTAGGGGGGCATAATAACAATCCCAATACACGACAGTTTAAATCGGCATCTAAGAAGTCTTTGGCCAATATAGAGTTGAGCAAAAAATTCAGTGGTAATTGCTTACCGCTAGAAAACATACCAATGTTAAACGGCAGTGAGCCAACTGCAAAAATAATTAATACAACTATTGGGATACGGCGTGAGGATGAAGACGAAGAAAATACAGGGTGAAATCTAAGTCGTGATTCCAATGATCACCTCTGTGTTCTACCCACGAGTATGAACAACTTTCACTATGGGACCAACTCTGAAATATCGAAAATAAAATCAGCTGCTTCATACATTTTGGTCGAGTGCGTATTGAACTTTTCTATGAAACAGCAGATTTTTTTTTCGATATTTCAGAGTTGGTCCCGTAGTGAAAGTTGTTCATACTCGTGGGTAGAACACAGAGGTGATCATTGGAATTACGACTTAGTTTTCACCCTGTATTTCTAAAACATTTTTAGACAATCGCAGGAATCAAAAATCAATTGGGTGAGTATAGTTTTTTGAAGTAGTGTATTTTATATTTTATTTCGATAGGACATATTATATATAGATCTGACAATAAAAATCCTTGAATTTTTATGTTTTATAGTTTTTCCGAAATCATTTTTTTAAATACTGAGGGGACAGTTCATAACTTGCTATACCTGTTTCCCTCTTACGCCTTGGTCTCCAATGAAAAAAAAAGTAATCGTTGACAGTTCTCGTTTGTTAAACAATTACACCTGTATTTGATTGTTTTGATTTCGTTTGCAAGTTTGTTTCGACCGTATTTTAACGACGACTCTTGCTGGCACCCTGGACTCTGGCTTTTCTACATCTCTCCACGACCCTGGCACGGATTTCGGACACCGATCGATTATTATCTCCATGATTTGCGGCACTTTGATAACGATTTTCTTTTTGGACTAAATAAACACAAATTGGTTTGTTCAAACCTCTTGGACGATTCAGCGACTTGTAGCGATGGAAAAACAAGAATTATATAATCGTGCATATAAGTCGGACATAGGACAGTCGAAATAAACTTGCAAACGAAATCAAAATAATCAATACAGGTGAAATTGTAACGGATTGTTTAACAAATGAGAACTGTCAACGATTACTTTTTCTCATTTCTTTTTTTTTTCATTGGAGACCAAGGCGTAAGAGGGAAACAGGCATGGTAAGTTATGAACTATCACATCATTGTTTTAAAAAATGATTTCGAAAAAACTATAATACATAAAAATTAAAGGATTTTTATTCTCAAATCTACATAATAATTCCTATCGAAATAAAATATAAAATACACCACTTCAAAAAACTATACTCACCAAATTGAAGAAAAATACGATAATCATCTCTCCGAATTATTAGAAACAACAAAATAATGTTACTGACCAAATAGTCGGGTTTGTTGTGTACAATTTGTTAAAAAACAAAAACTGCAACGACTGTAAAAACCATCTCCTAGCTACCGAAAAACAATGGTTTAACAAATTGGTGGATATTGTGCCGGCAAATCATTATTGAGGCAATATGACGGCCAATATTTAATAATGAAAATTCTTCGGTCACTAGTGGACATCAAACTACTTTTGAACACAGATGCTCATACATAATGATGTGACAATTTATATTATATTCTTTTCCTACTCCTGTACTTTTATCTGTCATTTATATAGTCACGAACCCTAATATAAGAACATACATAATATGTCCGCAGCATAATCCAGAGAAAAGTCTATCTTGTCTATGCCCCAAAACAGCACTTGTGCGTTTTTGAGATAAAACGATACGGCCAGCTGCCAAAGCTTAGCGTTGCACAATCGATTTAATCATATTTTAACGATTGTGAAATAGGGACTATAAATCACCTAATGTTTTGAGAAATGATTTCAGTTACCTGATTGGTCGATTTTAAAATAGCTGTATTCTGGTTGGTTGATACGAAATACAAAGTTTTTTTAAAATATTTAAATTTGTTAAAGAGAAACACGTACCTAAAAGAACCTATCGTTCCGTTTGACAATCGATGTGTATTGTGATTGGTGGATTTAATTTGGTGAAGTATTCTGATTGGTCAAATTAAAATGTTTTGGAATTGTAAATAATTCTATTTTCCATTCCGTCAATTTAAAAACAAAGTACCATACCATAGACACATATTTTGTCATTTTCTTGTTTCCCGCTCGTTTGTTGTTCTTTACTTCGTTCGTTCGTTTGTAAGTTTTTTCGCTTAGTTTAGCATTTCATTTGAAACCTAGTCGTAGAAAAAGTATTGTATGCAACGGTGTATAACTAAGTCAAAAAACACTCGTGGCGCTTACCTTTACACACGCCACTCATATTTTTTGACCTCTCTTATACAACTATTGCATAAACTACTATTGTATTTACCTCCTTAGTCGTATACGATTGCACAATATTAGCTTAGTTTTTATTCATTGTTGTGTTTGTTTTACAAATGTTTTGAAAGCCCGTAGATTAAAGAAGTTTATTAAGTTATTTGTATGGGTAAATCGCTGTTACTTTTTTTTGTAGACACGCAAAGTTGCAAACCTAGGTTAGATTTTTTTACCTACATAAGTTTATTTTATCAGTCTAGTATTAATGGGCGTTTATTTGAATTCATTTTAAAGAACCAAGTTATTGCAAAGGTAAAACATACATACATACATACATACATTCACGCCTGTCTGCCAATGGGGTAGGCAGAGATTATGGAACGCCAGGTGCACCGATCTAAACACACAATTTTCGCTTCCTCTACATTCATCAATCTCTTCATGCACGTACGTCGGTTTTGGATGCTTTTGATTTAGCCCTTATTCAGTACATCGCGAATCTGATCACCGTACGTCCGTCTAGGACGTCCCCCACCGACATCTCCGCTCATTCTCGCTCGCCATATCTCTTTCGTAACTCTTTTTTCATCCATCCTTTCTAAATGACAAACCATCTTAGCATACCCTTTTCGATTTTAGTCACTACATCTTCTTTCAATCCACATCGTACACGGATCTCGCTATTTCTTACTCTATCTATCATTCTAACTCCACACATACTTCTTAGAGCTCTCATTTCAACTGCATTAATCCTACTTTCGTTAACCTTCTGCCATACCCAAGATTCACTACCATACATCAATGTTGGTGTCAATACTCCCTGAACAATGGCAAGGCGAGCTTTGCTCGATATGACCTTGTTTGCCGAGATTGAGTGTAACGCCCCATTGATCATATTTCCCGCTTTTACTCTTCTTTCAATATCCGCGTCACATTTCCCATCTCTCGTAAACAAAGAACCTAAATACACAAATTCATCCACTTGATCCACTTTTTCATCTCCAATCATTATTTCACATTCTGTAACAGTTTCATCCCTCTCCAAAACCATCACTTTCGTCTTTTTAACACTCACTTTCATATCTTTCGTTTTAAACGCCTCATTCATCAGAGTTACCATTTGTTGTAAGTGGTCCGCCGATGATGCAAGGAGAACTTGATCATCAGCATACAACAAAGTTTTAAAAACTGACTCATTCATCTTTATTCCACAATCATACTCTCTCAGATCTGACAAACAACTGTCCATGAATAGGTTGAACAGCCAAGGAGACGCTACACAGCCCTGTCGAACTCCACGTTCGATGCTAAACCAGTCCGTATACGTCCCATTTATCCTGACACAGGCACTCGAGTCATCATATAATGATTTGAGAGCCCGTATTAGAATACTGTCCACCCCATACACGGAAAGAGTTACCCATAGTTCATCCCTCACCACTCTGTCATACGCCTTCTCTAAGTCAATAAAGGCACAGAAAACCTTTTGATGTTTGGCTATGGCTTTCTCAACTATGCACCTTAAGGAGAAGACTTGATCCACACATCCCATCCCCTTTCAAAATCCCGCTTGCACATCCCAAATCTTACTTTTCGTTGCTAACATCACCCTTTTAATCAATACCTTTGCATACAATTTGCCTACGATACTCAGGAGGCTTATACCGCGATAACTTTTGCATTCCTGCTGTGATCCTTTACATACAGACAGAGGCATAATCACAGCCTTTCCCCAGTCGCCTGGAACTCGACCGGCCCGCCAGCACAGGTTAAATAGGAGGACCAGCAGGCTTGCTACAACGCCTCCACCCTCTTTGATCATTTCAGCAGATATCCTATCATACCCAGCAGCTTTACCCACTTTCATACTCTTTATCGCATTCATTATCTTTTCCATACTAATACTACTGTCACAAAATATTTCTTCACCGACATAAAGAACTACTTCCATTACCTCCACTCTGCTCAAACAACAAGGTAAAACACAAAACAATGAATAAATACAGGCTTTGATACAGGCTATACAAGGTGTTTTATAAAAAAAACTCCGGCGACCATAGCGTTTTTTTTTAATATGGCAATATCTCAAAATCCGTGAAACTTTGCATAATAGTAAATGTGGTCAAAAATGTTCAGAATGACTCTACCATCATCCCTTAAAACCCCTACACTCTACTGCCCAACACCATGTATTAGTATTTTTGTTTCTCAATAAGTATGTATATCGTTGTCTAGCACCCAAACCACAAGTTTCAAGCTTAATTTGGGGTTAAGTCAATTAGTGTGTAATTGTCCAAACATAGCTATTTTTTTAATATACATACATACATACATAAACTCACGCCTTTATTCCCAGAGGGCAGGCAGAGCTACAGAATTACCAACAACTCTAAAAACTTGTTAATAATTCTGTAACCACATTTTGCACTTATAGGCTAAGATGTTTAATATAAAATTGAGAAATGCGACTCCATTCATCCGTTGTTTAATTTTGACGTTAATATTACGATAATGGCCACTTAACTTAAAAGCTTTCAATGTTTTGAAACCTTAGTTTGTAAATTTGACCCTTGACGGCTAGAACATAATAAATGAGTATGAGTATAACATTGAGTTCATTTCAGCATGTATTTTTTATCGTATTACAAGGCAAAAAATTAGCGATGTTAGCTTCGTATCTGAATTCTTATATTATCTGTGAATGTCATTTTGGCACCGATTGTTACGACATTTCTGTTCGGAATTGTGCATCTAGTGTATATTAAATCAATGCTAATACATAATACAACTTCCTTATAAAAGTATACTTATCTTAGGACCGTATTAATAAACTAATCTCAACTCTAATTCTCGTCTCGAGATTTGTCAGAAATGACGGTGTTCTATGGTTTGACGTATCTTGTGACGGGCATCTCAGCCAAGACGATTTTCAGAGGGTATAATAATTTCAGTCGCCCATACTCATGCATCAAATCTACGTAGCCGTGATAGTTTCCTTTTGAATTCATTAAATTATTGTGTCCTTTCATTTAGCAAATTTTTCATTAGACATTTGAAATGAATGATTTAAAATGAATTATTGTGTCATTATTTTTATAAACTAAGTTTTTTTTTTTTTTTAAATAATTTTACGGAAGAAAGTTAACACGTGAAGAAATAAGATATACGTTTTTATTTATAACTCGCAGGTATTATCTCTCGATCAAAAAATAATCACTCGGTATCATCCACTCTAAAAGTAGCATAACTATTTATTTTTAAAGGCTTTTATTTAACTTGCAGTCTATGTATGTGTGTATGTATGTAAGGATCAAATCTTGCAAGTTGAATTTGACCCACTTTCCAGTTTCCGATGTAGCTGAAAATTTTCATACGCCTTTAGTTCTGATGACAATACAATAATATAGTACCATCAAGCTGGTCTGAAAATGGAAACTCAGGGTGGCGATAGGAACTCCTAAATTACACATGATAAACTCAACGTGTTAGGGCTTGTTGGAAACGTCTTGACGGGTAGATGACGACCGTGCAAAAAAAAAGTACAGCCGGCAATAAAAGCTGGTCCCAAAAATTAAATTTTTGACAGATACTTATTTTCCATTAACTTACAACACCGAAAATGTAACTCTACTGAACACAATTACAAGTCCTACTCTAGTCAAGATGAAGTATAGGTGCAAGTAAAACTATGTTTTTAAATCATGAAACCCTTTTAGGGGTTCTTGCTAAGGTTCAGAATTGAAAACGCGATTCAAAAACGTGACGTATGATTGCAATGTTCGTGCTCAAGCTACGGAGGAGCCCTAAATAACTTGTGTTTAGGGTTCGGGTTCCGTAGTCAACAAGGAGCCCGTATAGTTCCGCCATGCCCGTCTGTCCGCGGTTTAACTCAGATACTATTGGTACTACAACGCTGTAATTTGGCATAGTCATACATTTAAATTACGCCGACCAAGTTGTAAATTAACATTTCGGGGTCTCCTCTACATTACACGTAAATACAAGGTAATTTTTTTCACTATAACATATGACGAGTGACGTATTATTATTGGACAGAACCTTCAAGAAGCGAGTAAAAGAGATAACACGATCGGAAATTAGACAGTAATACACGGAACATTCCAGACCCGTGAGTCAAGGATATCGCGATTGTAAACAAAACAAGGTAGCAAGGCGTAGAACATTCCAGCAACGAATAGTCTCGGTCGTCCTCGGCGGGTCAAATTACAATCCCGGAATAAAAAGGGTTCATCAGTTTCCAAATCCATTCCTTTATCGCTTTGCAAACACAAGTTACCTTTTCAAACTACGTAACACACCCAACAACTTCATGGTGACTTCACCCAAAATCAACCAATTGTAGGTCTTGAAACCTAGCGACCATTGTTAAGTAATATGATGGTAATATGCTACGTTTCCTTCTAACAAAGAAGTTTATTAACAATGACGTCATTCGGGACATGATATAAAGTACCGCAACAGTAGCAACGTCAGCGTACGGAGAAAATGATTGGTTATTCCGACTTTGGAAAAACGAAAAGCCCACGATTTTATCCGCAGGTTCCGCATTTAGGTACGTAACACGCATTTTGTTTTCGCGATTTTTAGTTTTTTTTTAAGCATTTGTTTAATTTTATACTTTTTAGTGATAGCAGCTTATAAGCTGCTATATATGTAGCCCCACTTCACAATTAATATGAACTGTAGGGCATTTCAAGCCCGCCGCAAGCAACGCCGCGGGTAAGACATACTCATATTTAAACGATTAAATGTTCTTCGTTACGGTAGCTCAACTATAATAATCGAGATAATATCGCCACCCTTGAAATAGGTAGGTAGGTAGCATTGAGGAGTTCCGATAGCCATCTGTTGTTTTCATAATAATAATAATAATAATAACGCAGGGCAGCTAGTGGCGAGCTGTTGGTGAGTGGCGACACCACGTACCTGATTGCTCCCGAGGGTAGGTCCTGTTCCTCACCTCACGCTTGCCTTCACCGGCCGGCTGCGGTGTACAATGACGAGGAACAGACCCTCACCTCTGGCTTGCCTTTATTGGCCGGTCAGAGTGGAGTCGCAAGAGCTATATGCTCGAAGGGTGGATGTGTTGCATAAGTGGCGAGTGGGCACCTTATGGTCGTTTAAAGTCCAGAAGCACCTCTCCACCCTTAGCCCCTCTGGAACTGTTGCCTCCCTGCTGCTATATATATGCGGCTATTTCGGGAGGCCCATTCCATTGAGTTGGCGAGTCACCGCCTGCCATTTCAACCAAAGTAATTAGCATTGGCCAGGCAGGCGCCGTAGTTTCATCAATAGCCTAGGTCACCAATCCATATCAGTTCATTCATAGAACTTATTATTAATGTTCCCATCCTTCTTAAATAGTCTCTTCTAATCGGTGGTTGTCCGTGGGAGCATACCTCTATAGTTTGAACTCAGGGACAATCGCCGGTTGGTATCCCATCACTTTACTAAATTAAACTTGTCTAAAGGGCCTCTGCGTGTTGGCTTCGGCTCCATGTACGCCTTCCAAAGGTCCGGGACTCCCATAGTTCCGTGATTGGTAAAGACATACATAATAATAATAATAATAATAATAAAAATATTTATTCACAACAACACACAACAAAGAAAAAAAGAAAACACATATAATAAAAAAAAGGTTGTTGTGAAACGGTCCCAACTCAGCATGTGCCAGCTGTTAAGCCAGCGCTGGTCTTCCGTTGAGACCGCTCGGTGGCAGCACGGAAGGTGACACAAACAATTTACAAATAAGGTGACACAAACAATTTATAACAACTTAAATAAAAAACATTACATAATATGTGGCTTAAAGGACCAGAGTCCAGGACATAAACATTTAAAAAAAATGAAAAAATACTCACTAATCTGTGGCTATACCGGTTAAAGAGATATTTTATCTATGGCTCTATGCCTAAGCGCACAACAACATTCAAGTTTTCCAGAAAAAACATTACAAAAGAAATATTTATTACCTACGTTAACGTTAATAATAAGACGCAGAGACAAAACCACAATATGAAGCCTTTATCGTGGCATCGTGGGTGAGCTTTAGTGGAAGGAGGCAATGGAAACACAGATGTCGACAGCAAGAAAGAGCAAAGAACAAAACGAATAATTAAAACGCAAAACAACAAACATTGCAAAGCTCGTGGGACATATCACTAAGGTTTGTATAACATCGGTCATATTCCGCTCGTGTCATGCCTCAATAGTTCCTGACTCGCTTGGTGACCTAACAAATAATTCTTTAATTTTGATCTAAAACAATGCAAACTTTGCAGGTTCCTTATTGGCGGTGGAATGTTGTTCCAGCATTTAGTAGCTGCGTAGCGGAAACTACCTCGAAAGGCGGCTGAGGCATGACGAGGTGTTAACAATTGTATAGCGCATTGCCGAGTTCCACGCGACCTATTGCAGGACACATGTAGCAACTTTGTAAAAAGATATGCTGGAGCCTGGTGTTTAAGTACTTCAAAAAGAAGACAGGCCAGATGAAGCTTACGGCGGTGATGCATTTTAAGAATGGAGTGATTGTTAAGAAATGGGGTAACATGGGCCCTCAAAGGAACATTGAAGCAAAAACGAGCACAGGCATTTTGGATACGTTGTATGAGCCTTTTTGTTTTCGCCAGTAGACGTGGACCAAAAACTACGTCCATATAATTGAATTTCGAAAGGATGAGTGACTCCGTTAGCTTTAGTCGCAAATTTTCGTTTATAAATGGTCGGGCCTTGTAAAGAACTTTAAGCTTATAGAAGCAACTCCTAACTGAGTTAGAAATGTGCTTCTCATAACGTAACTCAGAATCCATTACAAGTCCAAGATTGCGTGCCTCATAAACAAGTTCAATGGGTTCATCCATCAGCATGACATCTAACGTTGGTCTAAGTGTGGCCAGCTGTTGTTTACTCCCTAAAATCAAATATTTAGTTTTTCAAGGGTTTAGTATGAGACAATTGTTTGAAGCCCAAGTAGATATACTTAACAGATCGTCATTAAGCTTTCCAATAGCAATATCTACTTCAGATAGTTTACATGAAATATACACCTGTATATCATCTGCATAAATATGATACCCACAGTAAGTTATGTGCGTTATTATATCAGCTAAATACAAGGTGTCCCAAAAGTACCATTTCTGAATCTGAATAATGTATTTAATTTATTGGCGTTACTTGTTTGTTTCGTTTCTAATTGTTTTTTTTTGTGGCAGATGATCAAAGTTGAAATTAATGTTTTTGTGACAATTTAAATCGAGATAAATCGAACTTTTTTTAGATTCTTGTAGTAGTTATTGACAAAATAACACTTCAGACTACTAAATTAGCTATTCGTGATTTCATACACATAAAAAACTGTTATTAAAAGCTGTCCAAGTCGATACTGGTACTAAAAATGTAAAAGCAAAGGGGAAAATTCTTAAAAATCTTCATTTCGCTAATAACTCGAAAACCGTGCAACTTTTACTGAGGTCATGTTAGGCTGGTTAGGTTCCTCTTGAGCTGACCTACCTCCGGAGTCACTTTGGCGTGGTACTTTTGGGACAAGGATCGACCCTTGAGGAACCCCTCTGGTGACAGACAGCCTATCAGAAATGTGTATGGAACCGTCACTATCTGTCAACTTTACATACTGGTAACGCTCTCTTAAATAACTATTAAACCAACGCAGGGCATCACTATCAAACCCATAATAGCTCAATTTGGATAATAACAAGTCAATATTTAATTAATCAAAATATAATAATAATCGATTCCATAATAAATAATCGATAATCGGTTCCACTTCACCAAATTAGACTTTCTGAATGCAAATGCTGGACTTGTATCTAAAAATACTAAAATAGCTATAGATGCATGTAATGTTTGAATTCCCTCAATTGCTAACGGACCCCTCATCAGATTCAGATTTGATGACCATGGGACCACCTCGGAAGTATACCAAATAATAATTTGTAATATCGGTCCACATTTGACAGAGAAATCGGTGAACATACATAAAAAAACCATCAGCTATAATACCTTCACCCTGATTTCATAGCAATTTTATTTAATGTATTCGTTTCTCGAAAACGGCTGAAACAAGTTCGATGAAAATAACGGAATGTTTTTGGGTATCGGAATAGATCTGTCATTTGTTATCTTCAGGAAAACTCGGTTTCGTTTCAACCCGAGCGACGTTATTTATTTATTAATTAAAATACAAACATCGTTTCCTGTAATACACTTAAGATCCTACAAAATGAATGAAAATCAAATAACGTAGAAGTTTCGCCAGGCTTTTAGCACGTGTATATGGAATGATAATTATGAACTGGTAATGCGTGGGTAACACTAATAACTTAAATCGCAACAGCACAATATCTGGCTAAACCATCGCAATAGCCATAAAAAACTCGCAAATAGATTTTGAATATGACGGACAATAGGTTTACCCTTGTTTCGCCGAAAATTATTTAGCAAATTCTTAACTCCCCAAACTACGTATCCCATATTTTTATTTGGGCAAATTTTTATTGGCATTGATATCATTTCCCAACTAATGATTTGATAAATTATTGTTAGACAAATTATTACCTGGGTTTTTTTTAAGATGACAATTATGTTTTCGTCAAATGTATTGATTGGCATCTCTAGGAGCAGTTTAGTTTTTAGGGTCATAAAAAAAATAACCATAACCTACCTATCTCTGGGAGCAGTTTCGTTTTACGGGTCATTATAAAAAATAACCCTAACCTACCTATCTCTGGGAGCAGTTTCGTTTTTAATCCAATTTATGTTGGTTTCAGACAAGTTCTAGCTCAAGGTTACGCAAAAAAATAAAAAGCTGATATAACTTTCAATAAAGAAGTAACAATATTACAATATGTTACAATATGTTATTTGCCTTAGCAAATCATTTGCTACACAATTATTTACCACATAAAATTTGACGTAATAAAATTTTGCAATATAAAAATGTAGCGAAATAATTGGTAGATTGTGAGAACTGAGTGAGCACATGTTAAAGGTTTTATTTTTTTTATTTGTGGTTTTACAAATACAGAGATTACTTTTACAATTGTTTTAGAACTTTTACTAAATTTTATCTTTTTTTCGGAGTTTGCTCACTCAATCCACACGCACACACTAAATGACACTTTCTAAAGTGGCCAGTTATTGATGATTTACCCTATTCCTTTTGTTTTTTTCTACATGCTTGCAGGAATCAAACCAGAGTAGTAATTTGCCTTACGCACTCACAACCACCATCGTTTTCATTTAGTCAGTCGTTGCGTGTGCGAGTGCGTTAGGCAATAGCGACGCAGGTTTTATTCTCGATTCTCCAATGTTTTTATGAATCCCCCCCCCCAGATGTTATCGATCGCGTTCAGCTCCGGGTTATATCGTGGCACTCGCAATATTTCGAAACACTTGGTTCTTATTATTTCGTCTTTTTTAAATGTTACGAAACACTCTTTATTAATTTCATTAGATCATACAGTTCTATATTGCCCGCCCGTTTATCGAATGGAATACAGCTTTCCGTCAGCCACTTTTGCATGTCAGTCTTGCGAGAATTTGACGTAGGTATCTTACTGCTTCAAGTTTTGTGGCAAGATATGTTATCTATCACAATGACTGACTTATCCAGCAAATTCGGCAAGAGCTTGAATGAGAACCTATAAGCAGACTGAGGTGCCTAACAGAAACGACAAACTGCGGCCAAATCTCGGTCCAGTTTTTTTTTTCAAAACTTACCAAAAAAAAGTTATTGTATATTAATGGATGACGAAACATACTGCTAACTCGACTTCACGTAACTGCTTGGTCATCATTATTGTTCCGAAACAGATAGGAAAACAGTCAGTGAAGACTTTAAGGTGATTAAAACAGATAAATTTGCCAAGAAAGTTCTCGTGTGGCTGGTAATCTGATCCTGTGGAAATCGTAGTACACCTTATCTTGCTACTATAAATGCCAAAATATAACTAAATTAATGTCTTAAAAACCTATTGTTGCCAATTATAAAGCTTCATATTAAGCCAGTCTCAGTTTGACCTAGTGCAGTAATTGATGCGAAAAATACGGTCTTACCTCCGATTTTTTTTACTGTGAACCGATTTGCATGAAATTTTGGAATTAGGCTCATCTTACCCTTAACTTCAAAAGTAAAAATGATCTGAACTCCGCTTATTATTTTTAAGGGGTGTAAACAACCCCTTAATGGAAAAATTTACATTGAGCCATTTTATCGCTAGAAAACATGTCTAATAGTAAGTGGTGAAATTGTAAAGTGTTTTCTAACACAATTACCTCATATTAAAATCATTTTCAACCCCTTGAAAATCTTACAACCTTTGCAAACAACCCCTAAATTGAAAATATTCACAAAAAAATACTTTGGTATGACATAAAAAGATGTAAGTATAGAGTAAGTAATATTTTATATTCTCTATAATAATTATCAAATTTTTAACCCCCTTTCAACCCTTGAAAAAAAATTGTAATTTTTTTTTTTTTGATAAAATTAAAAGGATTTAAATATTATTCCACACTCTCGAAAATGATTATCATATTCTTAAGCTTTTCTACCCTTAAAACTACCCCTAAATTAAAACAGTAAACATATATGATTACTGCTACCATTTTTTTTTATGAGCATGTTAAATTTGAAACGTCCAAATTCGACAAAATTCGCGGCCATAAGAACGTTGGTATGTATTCATGCCTACGTTTCCAAAATATATGAGCCATATTATGTATATAGTTTTGGGTCTCTATTATACTGCGTACTTTCACATTGCTCCAAATATTCACACTCCGAAATTTTCAGTTACTAAGTAGAAAAAAATATGATAAGTTTTTGGACCATAACTCCTTCAATTTTCATGCTATCACAATTTATAAAAAACCATTGTAAAGGTAATTAAGAGAGCTACAACATCCTTCATTGCAATATACAGGGTGTCCCAGGAAGTAGTGTCAAGCGGAAGTCCAGAGGTAGAGCACCTCAAGGGGCATCTGAATCACCCCTATGTATGTTCAGCAATTGTTATTAGTTTCCGAGATATTAATCATTTTCATCGGATTTTTTGTCATTTTTCCTTATGTCCGTGATACGAGAAACCCCTAAATTCATGTATTTATACACTTTTTTTTCAGTGTTTTCTTGCATGATTAAAATCACTGTGAAATAAGGAAGTTTTTAAAGCTACATGCCATTTTTTTTTTCATTACAACTTTTTGAGTAATCGCACAGAGTTACTTTCTCCATACTAAGGGAACCCCGCGTTTGTTTTTCACCAAGTATGGAAAAATAAACTTTGTGTGTTTACTCAAAAAGTTGTAATGAAAAAAAAAATGGCATGTAGCTTTAAAAACTTCCTTATTTCACAGTGATTCTAATCATGCAAGAAAACACTGAAAAAAAAGTGTATAAATACATGTATTTAGGGGTTTCTCGTATCACGGACATAAGGAAAAATGACAAAAAATCCGATGAAAATGATTAATATCTCGGAAACTAATAACAATTGCTGAACATACATGGGGGTTATTCAGATGCCCCTTGAGGTGCTCTACCTCTGGACTTCCGCTTGACACTACTTCCTGGGACACCCTGTATAGTAAAAAACCTTTTTCTAAAACGGTTAAGGGTTAAAGGGCTTAAGAGAGGCTGTGATTGCGCTGCCACGCGCTCTTTAAACAATCATATCTCCGTCATTTTTTTTAAATTAATTCTAGGCGGAATACGATTAATTTTAATTTTGGTGGAAATGGCACTTATGAAACCCATTGATTTAAAAGAAAAAACATTAGATGCTCCTCTTATTTGCAATACAGCTCACTTATTTTACGTGCAAAAGACTTTTAATAGTGCTCATTTTAAAGCTTATTTCAAGCACTACAAAACCCTTTTTTTATTAGAATGCATAAAATGCATCTGCTCGCCGCTAGATGGCATTGACCATATCGATTAAATTTCAGACTATATAAAAACG
Source organism: Acleris laterana (assembly GCA_963966035.1). Lineage (NCBI taxonomy): Eukaryota > Metazoa > Arthropoda > Insecta > Lepidoptera > Tortricidae > Acleris > Acleris laterana. The sequence goes on from OZ014438.1 coordinate 47,425,994, forward strand.
GCTTTGATCTTTAATATCTAGCTTAATATTGCACTTAGAATACTTTATAAAAAACCAAATTGTTAATTTTTTTACCTGCTACAATTTTGTTCTTAATAAAATTTTCGATAAAACGTATATTTTTGGAGATATTTGCAAAAAACCGATGAAAAACGTGAAAAAATTGCGAATTTTCAATTGCCAATAACTTGAAAAGTATTGGATTTTTCGAAAAAGTTTATAGTAGATTTTTTGCTTAAAATTAGGCCTTCTATCGATATCCGAGGTTATTTTGAAGAAAAAAACAAACACCCCCGAGAAGTGGTGGCAACCACCCCCAGGGTGGTTGCGGAGTTCAAATCATTTTTACTTTTGAAGTTAAGGGTAAGATGAACCTAATTCCAAAATTGTATGCAATTCGGTTCACAGTAACAAAATTCGGAGCAATAATGCTTCAATGACTGCACTAACCTGATTTGGCAACAAACCATTACACGAAAATAGGGATAAATTAGTATCTTAATTCAAATTTAAAAAATGTTGATAAAGACCTTGTGTGTTGACCTTGTGTGATGTTAGCGGGATCAGATCTAAAGCAACCATTTGTCGGTGGTATGCCAACTTCAAACGCGGTCGCATGGACACAAACGATGGGGAACGCTCAGGTCGTCCAAATGAAGCAACAAAATATTAACCAAGTCCTGAAAATCGTAATAGAAGATCGGAAGGTAAAAGTGCGCGAGATACCTAAGCAGCCGTGATAGTGAAGATTTCAGCTGGTAGTGTTTTCACTATTTTACATAAAAATTTGGCCGTCAAAAACCTTTTTTCCATGTGGGTGCCGCGTTTGCTTACAACTGATCAAAAGGAACAACGTATCAATGATTTAGAGCGAATTTTGGCGCTGATGAATCGTAATTAAAATGTTTTTTTAAGTCGGCATGTGACAATGGATGAAACGTGGATACACCATTTCACTCCGGAATCCACTCGACAGTCAGCGGAGTGGAGAGCGGCTGGCGAAAGCTACCCGAAGCGGCCAAAGACTCAGAAATCGGCCGGTAAGGTTATGGCGTCTATATTTTGGGATGCGCATGGAATACTTTTCATCGACTACCTTGAAAAGGGGCAAAATATAAATACTAGATACATACATACATATCGTCACGCCTTCATACCAGAGTGGGGTAGGCAGTTACAGAATTACCAACAACTCTAACAACTTGTTGTTAATCCTATAACCACATTTTGCACACTACTACGTGTGCTTATTAAAGCGATTAAAGTGGTGTTTCACCAGTACAACGCGCCTTGTCACAAGTTTGTCCGTGAGAACGATGGCCAAAATTAATGAATTGAGCTTCGAATTGCTTCCTCATCCCCCTTATTCGCCAGACTTGGCCCCCAGCGATAACTGGCTGTTTGCAGACCTCAAAAAAAGGCTCCAGGGTAAGAAATTTGACTCAAATAGTGAAGTTGTCGCAGCAGCGAAGGCTTATTTTGAAGCCAAAGACCAATCGTTCTACACGCATGGGATAGAAAAGTTAGAAAAGCGTTGGGGGGACTGTATCGCTCTTGGAGGAGACTACGTTGATGAATAAAAAATATTTTTATAAAAGAAAACCTTGTTTTAGTACTTACTTAGTCTCGGGACTTATTGAACTACGTGTTACGACCAATTGAAAAATATTGAGCTCCTGTAAACCAAAAGCTCTTTAGACACAAGAGTACCTAATGCCGTTTTGCCGCTTCAAAATAAAGTGGAAGGAAGCTTCTAAATTAATTGCTAATGACGATGTTCACAATCTGATGGCAGGTGTTAAGAAAAAATTACGATGCACGGAAAATTAGACTATACTTATATATTATTTGTGAATATTTAGAGTCGTGTAACATAATTAAACTAAAAGAGAAAAAATATTTTTTATTGTTTTTGTTCAATTTTGTTAACTATACGCGTATTTTTTTCTGGGACAAGCTTTATGTAGCGAATGCACAAGTTCAGAAGGCCTTCCAGGTTCTTGAGCAGACCTTCATTTGAGTCCAGATATGCGTCATCACCGTAGTCGATGAGAGGGATGAGAAGAATGAGCAAGATTAATCTTGCTCTTCACGCAAGGAAATTCTGCAAGAGCCTCAGTGAATGGACGGATCCATAGACCTTCCGACTTATCGCAGCTACCTGAGCCGTCCAAGAAAGGGTCTGATCCATTATGATACTTACATTTTTGACTGAAGAGTAGTAGCGTCAAAGATTAATTCAGGTATCACAAGGCCATCGCAACCACGATTGTTGCAAACTGATCATAATGTAGAGGAAAACATGAAATGTTGTATTTCATAATGTCGCACCTTCAGTACAATAGTGACCTAATTGAGTGATTTTAAATTTTGATTTGGGTCTCTATAGCAATAAATTTATGACTTGAAATTTGAAAGCTGACATTTTGACTTAGGTCACTGTTGTTCTGAAGGTGCGATGTGTAAGTCAGTTATAGACTAGTAACAGTCTGCCAAAAAGATTATGTTTGGAATAACACCAACTAAGCCCATTGTACTCGTAGTAATAAAACCAACAATATTACAAAAAATAACGAGTTTTCGCCTGTGCTGTGACATCCTTGTAAAGGCTCTATATCAATATTAACTCAACAGCTATTCTATATTCTAGGATAAAAAGTCCCCTGTGCCCATCTCGAACCTATATACGATCTCTGTACTAAATTTAAAATCAACAGAACAAAACAGTTTCGCATTTATAATATTAGTAAAGATCTTGTATGAATGAGCAAAAACTGAGAAATGCATTGGCACATAACCAGTGTGAAACATTCATTTTGGTGATCTGTGATTGGTTATTTAGACTAGTGCTTGCTTGAGCAATGATCTTTAGTCATTTTTGTTCACTAGGCCAATCAGTGTTATCTTAATCACTAGTATTTGTCTTTAATTAATTTGTTCATACTTGTATTCTTTTTTAGAACCATGGGCAACCAACCTTGTATGAAGTCTGGGCCCAGAAACAACAGAGCTGAATAATATGTCATTACATTAAATAGTTCTTTGTATTGTTAGGACCTTTTTGTTTCATCACTCAAACAAACAAATCAATCTACCAGTATTACTCCACAATCAAGTACGTTTGAGGTTTATTCATGGTAATATTATTTATTTACACACCTAATCATGGTACATACATACAGACATACATAAGCTCACGCCCTTATTACCAGAGTGTGGTAGGCAGAGCTACAGAATTACTAACAACTCTACAAACTGGTTAATAATTCTGTAACCACATTTTGCACAATTAGGCTAAGATGTTTACCAGTGTATTACTGACAGGTTGCAAGCCCATCGCCTAACAGTACAGGGAGGACATGGAGTATTACTATTCTAACCCGGAAACCACACGGGGTCATCAATCATCGGGACGGGGGAATCACCGTCTTCAAGTTTATTTTTGGGTAGCAATCTCTATTAAATATTGTCTTTTATGATTTATGTCTTTATAACACGTTCAGCAAACATAATTATAATGAGAGCTGACAAATGGTTGTCATAATAAGTTACTTTAAGAAATATTCTTGTCTTTGAAAATGTTCTGCCGTCCCACCAAGAGGATGGCTAACTGCACTGCACTACTCGAACCATTCCCAACTTACTCTATTCGTAACCACATTCAATTTATAATGCTTTTACCGTTACTATGCAGTCAGCCACCTTCTCTGGTACAGTCACAAGATTAAATTTGGTCCAACCCCACGGACCCACCAGGTCCAAAGTCAATCTGACATTCTATAACAATAAGGTAGTTTCCTAAAATATACAAATGACTTGAAATCTCTAATGACAATGACATTGACAACTTCAAGTCTACTATGGGCACCAGTCTACTATGGGCACCAGTCTACTATGGGTGACTATTGCAGCTATTTTTGTGTTGTATTGGAAAATGGTGTTACACCGAGTATTAGAGTGTAGTTCCACAGGTACAACCCCATTTTCTCTTCCAAGTAAAATATGTTTCTACAGTGGGATTCAGCTTGGCGCCCACGATGGAAAATGAAGTACATAAAAATATTTATTTAATGTTATATCATTTGGCTCTGTCAGTTCTGGGCCCATGTTGACACATGGTTCTTTATTAAGTAAGACACTTACCAGGACATCACAATAACACAGTCCTGTTCTAAATTTTTTATGATTTCAGTCTTGCATTTAATTTTCCCAAACAAATTAAGGAAATAATTTTAATACTGTTCAAGCTATTATAAGTATTGAAAAATTTACCATGTAAAAGTATGCAAGAGCAGTCATAGTAGCCCACAGCAAGGTACCCGTGTTGACTGCTTTAATCCAGAAGTAGTACGTCAGCAGCATGCAGAATATGGCAATGCCTTCATTGTCATAGCTACCAGCCACAGAGCGACTAATGTAGCCAGGGACAATAGCAATCATAGCGGCTGCCACCAGACCGGCACCTTCATCCTGAAAAAGTTGCAATTTATTTTAATAAAACAGTAGTAATGCAAACAACTATATTTGGGGAAAATATCACAACTAATTAATATACCTTTAGCTCTTTAGTTAAAAGATAAGTGACAATAGTTGTAAGGGAAGAAAAAAATGGTGCCAGAAACACGCACACATTCCTTATATCAATAGTGATATTCATGTACTGCATGATGTTATACAAAGTGGTGGAAGTGACCATAAGGCCCGGGTAGATGGTACCTGCAAATAACAATACAAACGTTATTTAAACATTCAACTATACAGAAAAGGCAACTTAAGGTAATGTAATTAAATTAACTCACCACCAATGATCCGTCCCAATGGATACCATGCTCTGTCATCAAACCAGTTGTGGAATTTGTAGAAACCTTCTTCAGTGAGGTATCTTGTTGTTCTGTAGTTGAAGTATGGATCAAACTCATGGATAACACTTTCAAAACGCAACACGGAGAACAGACGTGTGGCAAAAGCTAAAAATAAAAAAGAAATGCTTTCATTTATGTTTCAAGTAAGTATGGCACAATAAAATATAAAATATGCGCTGTTCATAAATTTCAAATCCATTAATTTTCATGCCTTTCTCATGTCCATGACGTGTGTGTCATTAGCTCCTATTTCGGCATATTTTGACTACAAAACTAACATTACTTAAACCTACCTCATACTTATGTTACTAATTTTGGTCAGGACTATGCAGTAGTACCACGGGCAAAGCACCGCAATTCTGGAGTTTATTGTTCATTCTGTATACTTTTAACTTATAACACAGGTAACTTGAGAAAAACAGTAACCACAAGTCTTTAGCCGTTAAACTAGGGTGTCTACCTGGCATCCTAGTTTTATAAATTACGTGTTAATTAACTAAAGTTAAAAATGTATACCATGTATGCGTTCCGCAGATTACCTACAGGGTAGTTGGCAGGCTTATAGTAAATAAGAGGAAGTAACGAGAGAGGCTTACATAAAATAGCTGCCATTGACAAAACAGCCAATTTTATAAAGGTGAGCTGTTTATCAGAGGAAAGCTGAGGCAGCTTTGCCTTAGGTTGCGCCTCCGCAGTCATCTTCTGTAAATTCAAGTCGTCAAGCTTTAAACGATGAAATTCTCTTAAAGGACGCGAATATGGTTGACTTTAGATAATAATTTGCCGGCAACCTATAGCTTTTGCCACTGTGAAGCAAGAAACCACCGACGCAAATTGACAGATACCGGGCGGCGTGGCAGATATTGTTGCCAGCTATTGACTAGGTAAATTAAAACACTGACGTGTATCAATCAACTTAGTGGTTTATAATCTCTTTGTATCAATCCAAACCAAATAAGCTTGGCAATAAGAGTTGGAGGCGGTTGCATGAGAAACTACAATAATCTCTACAATAAATCTCACGCGGCTTCAGGTTACATAAAAATCTGATCGTGGAGCCATTTTCGCTCCTAACAGCGCTCTCAGGCTTTCACTATCCAATTTCTAAATTGCCATCCTACAAAGTAGTATGTACAGACTGTTCTAAGACCTAGACGTAGAAGTAGTGAAAGGCGGAACTTCAATATATTCATTTAAGCATATTATCTAAGCTTGCTGGCATTCGATTTGTGACAAAATTTGGGCCATGTTGCCAATTTCACTCTCCTAGTCTTGTACAAGCAAGCTATACTTCGTTTTTCATTAGAATAAGTAAAAATATAAAACATTGAAGAACGAAAGAAAGATATGTGACAATAAGAAAATACTTAAAAAGGTTGGTCAAATGAGACAAAATTTAAAGGAATTACCAAGAAAATACACTATAGACGTTAAAAAAGAACTTAAAATATATAATACCTACATATACTCATGTCATGCCTTCATTCCCTGAGTAGGAGTAGGCAGAGCTACTTAACGTTCAACAACTCTAAAGACTTGTTTTTAATTCAGTACCCACATTTAATACAATCAGGCTAACATGTTTACCAATGAGCATAAGCGTTTTTCAAAAAAAGTGTACTTACCACCCACTTTTAGGCTGTCCACTGTGTTTAAAAATGGATATGTGGCTAATTATTTCAAAGTTTGAAAAGCATTTTAAACCCGTAAAATATCATCAATAATTTTATTTTACTAATAGCTTGACCTTGAATGACCATTTAAGGTGTCAGTTTTTGGCGTGTCCTCCCAATTCAAGTTCCTCGATGTTAGAAGCGATTCTGAAAACCTCTTGTAGGTACTAGGTTTGTATAAGTTTTTTGTGGTTTGAAAATGCTTTCTGAGTTGCGCTTCGGCGCCAGTAGTTTATAATTTAAGTAGGTACTATGCTCATTTAAATACAATTTGATTTCCTAAAAATATCATAAATGTGGTAGGTACCGACCGGACATATCGGGTTTTTCATGGCTAAAATTATAAGTTGAAAATGTACAAGAACTATTTCAGCTTTTGAAATGACAACAACATCCTTTAGTTGGACCGATCGCCATTTATAATGAGCTAGTAGGCTAGTAGTTCAAAAACCATCGAGTATTTTGAGTCGTGTCACGACGTCAAGGTTTCTTCCGTCGAGTTTGAGACACATTTATCTACTGATAGTTTTTATTATATGATACTGTTTTCAGAAGATGAACATTATTCTAATATAACGTTATTTACATTTGTTATCAAATTTAAGTAAATATATTTAAGTATCTTAGGTTGTTTTTAAAATATGTTGTTTTGTTTCTGAAATCAACTTGGATTGAATATGGGCAATGGATGAAAAATTTAAAAGTGCTTGAATATTTTTATATCGGTAGGAATAACGTTCCTTATTAACAGGAAAAAATTACAGATTTTTAGGTATCGTCTATCATTAATAAATAAATAATTCGTTTGAACTCGAACAATTTGTCTCCTATACGTAAGTATGGCTTAAACTCTGTTGTCCGATAAAAAAATTAAAAAAAAACTGCCGTTGTTATTCTGTCAAAACTGTCAATGTAATTCTAACCTCTCTCTGGGCTTATTATTATCGTTTGCGTTTGGATGTATCTTATATTTTACGACTGCTTACTCACGCCGGACCATTGATATTGCCTTCTTAAACGACGACCATTGACCATTGTGGCATGCAATGAGGCAAGGTCGAACTACAGGTTCCAAAATATATGAGATGACCCACTGTGGCACGCCTGATGCGCCTTGTGCAAGAAATATTAGGTGGCTACAAATATCATGAAACCAAAGCCATGAAAAGGGGAAAACATTTAGAAAAAATAGAGAAGGAGTTAAATAAAATAATTGATGAATCAGGTTTCATGCTGATAAATGGAATCTTTGGGGCATCTCCTGATGGAGTATGTGGAGGTGGAGATTTTGTTGTGGAGGTGAAATGTCCCATATCAGATATAAATAATTATAAATATGAATAAAGTATAGTTTGAGAAATATAAATTGGAAACTTCTTATTTAGTTTGCGATCTTTTGTTCGGCGTAAACACTTACCGGACAATGAGAAGTCGAGCACCCGTATCTATTGTTCATAACAGCACTAATCCTCACTTGGGAGCCGGAGCGACTAAAGTGCATTTTTTTACACGCGATTATACTACTTATTGTCAACGACGTATAGCCTTGAATAGTGAAAACAAATGCTTAATTATGAGTCGCTTTGACACTCAGGGTGCAGAAATGGCTACTACTCATGGATTGAAAAGTATTGATACTATTTGTTTTTTCTTCTTCACTTGGGTGCAGATAGTAATCTAAATAAAATAATTTTGCTTTTGGGGGTGTATTATAAAACATTTGGAGAAAACTCAGAGTTTTGACACATTTTCCTGCTCAACTACGCGTGAATACATTTATTTCTTATCGTATGTTAGATTCATTGTTTTATATAATGCTAGGTTAAGTTTTAAAATTGTACCTATATTTAAAAAACGACTAACTGTTGAGTTTCTTGCGGCGCTTCTTCTCAGCAGTGGTCTCTTGCGAAGCGCTGGTAGATTTTTGACGTGTAAAAGTGCCCGTGCGGCCTACTTACTGAATAAACATCTTTTATCTTTTTTTTTTATCATTTAATTTTTTTTTCTGTGATATTATGTGGGTAGTTGGTTCCACAAGTTCAAGTACTAGTGACTCGGATGAATGAAATACTTAATGTAAAAGTATCGTATACATTTTTACTAATAAAAAAATATCATAACCTATTGGCCATTTTATTTTTTACTTTTCTTTTTCAAATAAAATTGTGATAAAAAATCGTGCCGCAAATATCAAGACTTTTCGGTCCGCTGTATTGTTTGAAGAACGGGGGCACTTTTACAACTAGCTTTTGTTTGATATTTACAAAAAGATTTAAGTGGAAAAAGTAAATGTTCAATTCATATTTCCTAGACTATAAACAAATTTTACTTAATTAATCATTAAGTTGTATTATTTCTTCTAACTTCTGGGACCAGCAATTAAGTGTTACCTATTACAAGTAGGTATATCTGTAATAATAAAAGAACTATTCTCATAATTTTTTTATTTAACTTAATTCAACTATTATACTACTTCTATCTATCATACCAAAAATCAAATAAATCAGTTGCTTTGTTTTGCTGTGAAAGAAGGATAAACATACTTTCACATTTATTATAATTAGTATGACTGATTACTTTCCTTCCTTTTGTCCTCAGCATTAAAATAATTAGGGATGTTACGGAGCTTCGCCTCCGCATCCGTTAAGTCGGAACTTCCGTTTGGTTTTACACCTCCGGATCCGCCTCCGCCTTCGCTATTTTTTATTTCACACCTCCGCCTCCGCCTCCGCCTCCGTTATTTTTTTACCGAAGTTATACCGGAGCTGAAGGTATTGCATTTGCCGCGGCATCGCGGCGCACGTACAAGTTTTAACTTGTCCGGGAATTACTTACCTATAACTCATGATCGCCCGCATTTTGTCTAATAAATAAATCAGTTAGTTCCGTCACTTACTTCCGTAATGGTGTTGCGTTGCGTCATATTAGTGCGTGCTATTAATTTTAAATAAGTTAAAAATGAAGCCATTTACTAGTACCATATGGAATTACTTTGTTAATATAACGACAGACTCCGCAAAGTGTAAATTATGTGAGAAAGTGTATTCTAGGAAAGGAGGAACAACAACTTCTTTAAAGGGCCACCTAAAATCGTTGCACCCTAAAGAGTACGAAGACTTTGCAAAAGCAGACACAGACAAAAAGGTAGCTCCGTGTTCCTCATCCTCAGGTTCGAATACTACGCCTATTCAAGAGGTAAAAAAACAAATTAGAATACAAGATGCGTTGACAAAAAATCAAAAATTAAACTTGCCCTTCAATACATCAATCTTCCACTTAAATAAAAGGTACTCGGTTAAGGCTCCGGATCCGGTAAACCTCCGGATCCGGATCCGGCTCCAACTTCGCCTCCGGCTCCGGATCCGACTCCGTTAAATAAAAAAATTTAACTCCGGATCCGGCTCCGGCTCCGGTAAAACCACCTCCGTAACATCCCTAAAAATAATTACCACTAGCTTTTACAAAAAACAAATATTGCCTTGAAGTTGAAGAACCTCATCTTCAACTTCAAGGCAATATTTGTTTTTTGAAAAAGCTAGTGGTAATTACTGGCTGTTTGTAGTACGTTGGGACCTACGAGGTTAAATGTGACTGGAAAAGGGACCACTTTAGCGGTATGGAGTTATTATTCTGTGCTGTGCAACTATTTTCTTGTTGCTTGATGAGGTTGAGAATGAAGGGCTTGAAGGCTCAATCAGTGTTGGTGTCGAAAAGCCACTTGATGCAGGCACTTGAATGAACTGGCTCGGCATTACTTTTGCAGCTAAAGATACTGCTTAAACATTGGCTGCGCAGCCTACACTTCTTACTGCAGGTTTTATCAATGCTGCCTTATGTCCTCTTTGAAATTCATACTGACTTGCCGAATCACACTGAAAATAACCAAACATCACAAACAAGCATATACAAGTCTCGACCGGTTATATGATTTACGGTTTTGACCAATCGATGGAGTGGTTAATGAGGAAGGTTTCGGTGTAGGTATAATTCATTCAGGTGTAAAGCTGGGTCAGCTATAAGTATAATGCAATAATATGAAACCATTTCAATTATAGCAGGACACAATTATGCTCCTATTGACAAGGGAAAACTAAACAAAAATGGACTTCTTGCTATTCAAATTAACAGGCTTTACTCTCATATTTTTTTTATTTAACTTAATTCAACTATTATACTACTTCTATCTATCATACCTACCAAAAATCAAATCAATCAGTTGCTTTGTTTTGCTGTGAAAGAAGGATAAACATACTTTCACATTTATTATAATTAGTATGACTGATTACTTTCCTTCCTTTTGTCCTCAGCATTAAAATAATTACCACTAGCTTTTACAAAAAACAAATATTGCCTTGAAGTTGAAGAACCTCATCTTCAACTTCAAGGCAATATTATTATTTCTAAATTTTAATACTTACAAAAAACTAGTGATCCTATTAATGAAGCACATACTTTGACAAAAAATAATAATGTATTAAATTTATTTTATTATGGGTTCCTGTAGATTAATAAGACCACATGCAATTATATCACGTCGTTATGAGAACATGTCTGCAGAAAACATGTCTTAACTGGTTCTCTGTACCTAGTCAGTAGAATCCATGGTAATCAACACAAAATAATTTAGGCAAATACAAGTTCCGGTCCTGTTTACGTGTGTAGTGGTCGTCGTAAAGGCTAACAATCAATATCAAATCCTGAGTCCAAAGCTGAGGTCGTCGTTTAAGAAAACAATATCAAAGGTCCGGTGTGAGTAAGCAGTCGTAAAATATAAGATACATCCAAACGCAAACGATAATAATAAGCCCAGAGAGAGGTTAGAATTACATTGACAGTCAGTTTTGACAGAATAACAACGGCAGTTTTTTTTTTTTTTTATCGGACCAAAGAATTTAAACCATACTTATGTATAAGAGACAAATTGTTCGAGTTCAAACGAATTATTTATTTATTAATGATAGACGATACCTAAAAATCTGTAATTTTATCCTGTTAATAAGGAACGCTATTCCTACCGATACAAAAATATTCAAGCACTTTTAAATTTTTCATCCATTGCCCATTGAATTGAAAATGTTTTCGTCAGAATATAATTTCGAATATGAAATGGGAAGAGAACGTCACGCTAGTTTTGCGACATTTTGTCCCGTGACCTGACTAGCAAAGTCACAAAACTGACACCTTAAGGCTGAGAGTACACGTAACGCTACGATCCTACGAATCTCATATTTTTTTCATAATATTGTATAATATAAATAAATGGGAGTGTAAAAAATGTCTTTGGTTATATTTTATCTGATTTGAATCCTGTATTTGACCAATGGTACGCGCTTACGCTAGGTACCAGTAAAATGCGATTAAATAACTGATACAGGTATATTAATAATGCTTACTCACCTGTTTATACCTAGCAACTCCACAGTTGCGCAGAAGAGGAAGTAGGCAACCATTAATTTTTCAATTTCATGGGATATGTTCTCTCAACTGATGCATATTTTTTATAAATAACCAATTCTGGAAATTTATTGAACGAATTTTACTGTACAGTGTACAGTTAGTTGACGTATATACCACTGCCAAGTCTATCCCCATGGACATGGGTTCCCAGGCATAACACCCGCCTGGAGAGAGATCTCTCTATTGTCCTCATTTTCTACATTGGTGACCCTCGAGAATGGACAATTGGGTAAGTAAAGTTTTTGGAGGAGATGTAAATTATATTTTTTTTCGATAGTCGTCATCCTTAAGATCATAGAACTGCGGCTCTTTTACTTTTATTTCCTCTAATATTTTAGAAATCTTTTTTTTAGTTATGAAGTTGACATTTGTACACTTCAATGACCGACAAGCTTGTTGCCTTCGTATTTAATGAAATAGAAAAAAAAAAACTGTCACTTTTATATCTGTCAACGTCAAATCAAATCAAAGTAAACAAACGGTTTAATTCAAATAAGTAAATTCAAGTAAATCTTTGTAATACTCCATTTCCACAGTCCGTGTGGGATTGCCTGAATTCATTGCGTGGATTGTACAATTCAAAAGTGCTTTCGTGGCTATCAAAAAGCAGAGCAAGAGTCGTCGAAAAAGAAAGAAATCGGTGTCCAAGAAGAAGTGCCAAAGGGTTCGAAAATAAATCTTAGACCAAATATCGTGCAAAGGTCTTAAAGTAAAGCGGCAAAACGAAAGTCCAGAGTTCGTTCTGAGATCGTTAAAAATATTTCTAAAAACACTGATCACATGAAACACAAGCAAACAGAAAATAGCCGTTGTATTGAATCGTTTGTTTACTTTGATTTGGTTTGACAATGACAGATATAGAAGTGTTTTTTTTCTTTTTCATTAAGTACGAAGGCAACAAGCTAGTCAGTCATTGAAGTGTACAAATGTCAACTTCATAACTAAAAAAAATATTTCTAAAATATTAGAGGAAATAAAAATAAAAGAGCCGCAATTTCTTGATCTTTAGGATGACGACTATCGATAAAAAATATAATATACATATCTTCCAAAAACTTTACTTAGCCTATTACGGAACCTGACGTCCTTCAAGCAACTATGACGCAGTCTCACAGCAAGCCAGACCACCCGCACTGTGCACCACTAGCTTTCGGTCATATCGCTATGCTTAGTGTCATAGTCAGAGATCGGAATAGGTAGAGCTAATTTGCCTAAACTTGACGCATATTCATTCATGCGTGAGCGAAATGGGAATACATAATTGAATGAAGGTGCATCAAGTTTAGGCAAATTAGCTCTATCTACCTATTCCGATCATTGGTCATAATATAAAGAGAGAAGTAGATTCATGCTATGGCAACTTAGTACATTTGATATGGTTCGCTTTTCATTCTTCTCTGACATAATTAATATGGCGCGTGGATTAAACAATAATAGACTCTTGGTCAACGGTGTATTTTTATAAATTCATTTCCGAATTTTTCATAGAATTTTTCACGTTGCATGATGTGTTATGGTGTGCTTCGTACCTGGCTGCAATAATTGGACCGTAGAAGGTATTTCACATGAATGGGTCACGCACAGATTCCATATGTTCTATTGATTAAATTGGAAAATGTGTCTGTCTCTCAGCCTTTCAGGCTTCACTGAACTGATAAAATCCCTACAAAATAATACCCATTTACTTTTCATTTCCGATTTTTACAAGCATTTATTTAACTTGCAATGTATGTAGGTATGTACGGGTCAAATCTTGCAAATTAAATTTGACCCACTTCCCGTTAACGGAATGGGCTGAAATTTGGACCACATAGGTATGTAAACTCTATGAGAACGCAATATTATCGTAGCTAAGAGGTGATCTGATGATGGAGTTGGAAGGTGGCGACAGAATCTCCGCTATTCTTAACGTAGACCCACCGTATTGGAACTCAATAGTTTGGTCTTGAAAACAGGAGACTTACTTTAATTCCTAATCCCCTAGCTGGGGCAACCACAGAGCGTTGCCATTGGGCTCTAACTCGCACTGCGTGCTTCACCTCTAGCGATATAGACGATAGCGAACAGCGATACACGTGTTCTACAATGACGTATACAATTTAAATTAAATAAGATTTAACATAGTTGAGATACCTTATTTTATTACAGAATATTAAATATTTAATAATTTCAGGGGGAATACCGATTTAAACGAGTGTTCTAACTTCTGCGATATCCTCAGAAATTATCGTCTTAAGCTGCGATCCCACAGACCGTGCTTAAACGGTCACATTATGACATAACCACACAGGCAGGGCAGGCCCGCGAAATTGGTCGTGAAAAACGTTATTATTTATCAATGGCAGCGGCCGCGACAATATATGAAATCGTTTTTTACTTTTTAAAACCATGTTTGGACTAACGGAGCAAAAGACTCGTACGTAGTACAATCAAAGTTCTTGCAAGTTGATTTTACGGTGTCTCCTTGTTTCACCGACACGTCACTTCGCAGATTTTCTTTTCGCGCATATGATTCAATTTCTTATAAGTAAGCATTAAGTAAATATTTAAGTTTTTGAAAAGACGTAGGATATTTCCAAGGGAAAAGCGATAAACAAGTTTCACTTACTCTATCCGAGTGGATAGTCTTGTGTGTTATTATAAACATGACGTGTCGCTGTCTGTTTGTTTTCACTGTTGAACAGATACTTAAGTAGGTACCTCTTTAGGGATCTGGGGGGTCATTATGACATAGCTTTGCAGTTCATTTTATGGGGAGCGTAAAGGACAGAGCTATAGAAACTATATAGCTCCGTCCTGTTCTCTCAGCGTAAAAAGAATGGCATAGCTATGTCATAATAACCCTCCTGAAGTCAAACTAGGAACCCTTATAGTTTCGCCATGTCCGTCTGTCTGTTTGAACCTATGATAGTTACAAAGATGAAATTTCGTCCATAGGTAGGTATATAGACATTTACTTATACCGCAGTATGGATGCAAGCTCTAAAAAAATGGAAGGATGTTTATCTTTCAGACACGTAATGGCTGAGCGAATTTGGATGAAATTTGGCACTCAATTATATACTATCCAGGATTAAAATAAAATATAGTTTTATCTTGATAATGGTTCCCGAGAGAAAAGCGATAGACGAGTTCTACGCAGATAGAGTTGCTGGCAAAAGCTAATTCTAATGCTGTTTGTAACTAATAATATTAAAAACATTTCTTAAAACGTACGAAGTCCTTTGTTCTCTTTGAGACGAACCCTGGCGAAGTGTTCCAAGTCCTAATGAACCTTAACTCTGGAAGTGCTCCTGGCTGGGATCAATATCCCTACTCAATTATTGAAAATTGCTGGTACTACCTATACTATGGTCGCCATAATAACTCACTGGTGAATTTGTGTTTTAGCCATGGTGTCTTCCCTGATGCGTTATTAAAGCAAGTAATTATAACCCTAGTGTACAAGAGCGGGAACCGAGACGATGTCTCGAACTATCGCGCTGAAGTTTTAAACAGGTGTAGTATTTAGTACTAAATTAAGTATACCTTATCATTAGTAATTATTTATTTAGATAGAACAAACTTGAGTCACCGAAAATAAAATGCTTCAAACATTAGAAAGCTATTATACGAAAGCTCTTAAGTGATGTATGATATGTGATATTATATTATTTATTTCGAAGACTTGAGATATTTAGGTAAGTGCATTTGAAGTGAAATACAAACAAACAACACCTTGTTGCTTTTTAAAAGACTTCAAAAAAGGAGGTTCCCAAAATTCGTCTGTTTCTTTTTTTATGTTTGTTACCTCAGAACTTTCGACTGGGTGAACCGATTTTGATGATTCTTTTTTTATTTGAAAGCTAGTGCTTTCTGTTTGGTCCCATTTTTATCAAAATTAAGATCTTAGATTAAGATGATGGAATCTATGAGGAATCAACGGAACTCTTCAAAATGTATAGGCACACCTATAGTGATTTTGGTGTTGTTCATAGTAACTCGTGTATTTGCTCTTGGAAAGCACTATTTGGTGAAGTGGAACTGATAATGAAGACCACAGATGGCCACCGGAACTCCTAAACGGTATATATTTCAAGCGTGCTGACAAAATATTTCGATTAAGATAGTTGAGCGACTATGATGAAGCATACTTAGGTTTAAATATATGACTCTGACTTTCCCGCGACGTTGCTTGCGGCGAGATTTAAATGTTCTATAGTTTCTTATTAATTGAGAAGTGGGACTACATAACAGCATAATTATGATGACTTAAAAGTATAAAATAAAATTATAGTTTAAAAAACAAAACACCGACTACAAAAAGCAAAAAATAACTTCTTTTAAAATGGTAGCTAATAGGTCAGTCCAACTGAAGTCGGCGTCCTACAATATTTTTAACCAAAAGCAGACTTCAGTTGGACTGACCTATTACCTAACATTTAAAAGATGTTATGTATTGCTTTTTGAAGGCGGCTTTGTGTTTTTTTTACTTTGTTTTAAAACTACTTAATAACAACCCTTTTTATTTCACCATGTCCGTCTGTCCGTCGTCCGTCTGTCGACGGTTTTACTCAGGAGACTATTGACACAGAATAAGTAGTAGTACAAGTACTAGCTATTAGTACTACAAAGCTAAAGTGTTTTAATGTAGCACCAGCTGTTGCCCGCGACTCCCTCCCATTTGACTCCGGATGGTGAGGTGAAGAAGTAACATGATCAATATCCCACTTTTGACACCTAGTTGTTTTTGACGACTTGAACTTTAACCTTTTTTATTTTCGGATTTATAACATTCGGCCGAAAACAATTTAAAAAACACTGAATTTTATTTTAGCTTTCGCAATGGCATAATTTTGTCTTGACGGCACCGATGATGGTGCGGAACGAGAGCGTTGTTGTAGTGGATGCTGCACAATTGGCTGCGGGTATTCAATGCAAGAGCCGTAAATTTTGCTTCACGATGGCTTAAAACACAGGTAAAGTTAAACGGTGATTACACTGAGTCGTTCCCGTAATGCGGTCGCCGAAGTTGTTTCAAACTACTGCGGCGAATGAACGTCGTCTTTACATTACTTTAGGTCTGTCCGCCTACTTCGATCACGTAGCTAGGCGGTTGCAGCTGTCGATCGCTGAATTCAGTCGACTGCCGTATTCTTTACACCGTTGCAGTCGCCGTATGTAACATGGGGCGGACGACTCAATGTAGTTGCAACAAAAATAAACATTTTACTTCTCATGCGCAGGGAAGTTACATATAGGCGGCATAAAGTTAGGTAGGTATATGTTTCCTCTAGGGACATAAGTCCTTTAGCTTTTGGATTTTCTTGGACAGCCACATACTTAGAGCCAAATACGATACCTCTATGTATGTCTGTGTGTATGTGTATGTATGTATGTACCTATGACGTAAACAAAGCGTATGATACGCAAACAATCCACTAAGTTCTTGTTCGAAAGTTGTAAAATTAACCCCAACGGCTGACTTGGTTGAAGCACCCCTATCATCATGTTAAGGTTTACGTAACAAAATGGTAAGAAAAGTATCTTTGCCGTTGGAGACGTTTGATTTTTGCTATGTAGGTAATTTTCGCCCCTTGGAACTGAGACAAGAGGTACTTTATTATAATACATTTTTATTATTTTTAGGTTACAAGAGATTCTTGGAGGCGGTTTTGTGTCCAGAGCAAGGAAATATGTCCCAGTTTTAACTAGAACACCTACTTATCTGCACAAAGATTCTGTCTCGTATTATCTGTGAGATTATAGAAACGAAATAATACTTAAGCTAGAAAAAAAACAAAAGATTGTCATAATAACCTGCAGTGAAGACCTGCTGAACTCCCATTATGTAAAAAAGAAAAACAGTGACTGTCGCCTCTCTGAAGATGAAGATGAAGCGAAATACCCGACTCAAAGAACAATTGGCTGATCATCATCTAAATCATTATTTCTAAGAACTGTCTTTGAGGCTATTAAAACCAATCAATTTATTTCTGTTAAATGAAGTGAAATGAAATTTATTTATTTGCGTTAGACATAGTTACTATACTTACATATTATGATGATCTTAACACTAAAAATTAGAACCATACATCTAGACTTAGATAAGTCATGCAAATATTTAATATGAAAGTGTTAATTATACTGATATCACTAAACTAGAGTTGAGTGTACCGTCTGCAGTCTTAATTCTACAAAAAGCTCCTACAAGATGTTCGGAAACCGATATTGGTAATTGCTCTAATGCATTAGTACAAAAGGCCACAAAAGTGCGAATAATGTGTACAGAGTTTCCCCAGTTCCATATCGTGCCACAAAACCGTGATACGCTTTTTAAAGCAGTATTTTTATAGGTAATTCTTGATAACCACCATAAATAACACATATCCAAATCTATTAATCTTAGAACGAACTTTATCAACATGCAATTTCCAAGTACAATGATCATTGAGTTGCAATAAATTGAATATGAATATGAGTACTTTACTATACCCGATATAATTAAGTCTACTGACAGGTGTTCTGTTTTGGTTATATATATATACAGGGTTATTGGTAATTCGACGTATTCCCGTTAGGAGGTGATAGGGGTGACTATTTGCGGTAATTTTAACCCCCATATGCATTATGCAAAAGTTATCCATTTTTGAGTTATCATGGTTTTTAGCTTTTTTCAAAATAAGTCAAAAATGCAGCATTAAAAATTTATTTAAAAAAAAGTATCAATTTAAATCTATTTTTTTCTTCTGATTTATAAAAACGATAAAACTCTGGTTATGTATCAATATTAAAACAACAATTATCGGTCCAAATTTAAAAATGCGAGACTAAAAACTATATTATTTCTAGATTTTTTAGATATCTTTTTCCACTAAAATGCCATAAAAACAAAAAAATTGTTATAAAACTAGGCTTGCAGATTAATTTAAAAACATAACCGTTTTCTTAGCTCTCCAAAAATGCATAATAACGAGGAACATATTTCAAATAAACTGAAAAAAAAATGATCACAAAGGAAGCAGGCGGAAATTTGTATCCGAACTAAACTTAAAATCACTGTTTGAATATCTTGCAAATAGTTTTTATGCGTACCTAGCTTACCTTCCTACCTTACGTACCTTCTTTTTTCAAAAACTTTTCACACGTGCATTGGTTTTGTTATACAAATTGGGGCCGTGTT
The DNA here is from genome assembly GCA_963966035.1 of Acleris laterana. Classification (NCBI taxonomy): domain Eukaryota; kingdom Metazoa; phylum Arthropoda; class Insecta; order Lepidoptera; family Tortricidae; genus Acleris; species Acleris laterana. The sequence goes on from OZ014438.1 coordinate 47,445,148, forward strand.
TTTTGGAGTAAATACACTCACGACTGTAGTTTAATTTTTAATTTGAATTGAAATATGGAAGAGCTTGATCAAAATGAACAACGGATGTTTCATAATTACACAAATGAAGAATACGCCGATGTAATATTTTGTTACGGCTTTTGCAACGGTAACAGTGAAGCTGCTCGTCATGATTATTCGCGTCGGTTTCCCAATCGCCGGTTACCCCATGTATCCGTTTTTAATGGAGTGTATAGGCGAATCCGAGAAACTGGTTGTGTTCAGAGAAGACAAATTAATGCCGGAAGACCCCCAGTCCATGTTGTTAATTACGAAGAGGATATTCTGCAAGAATTTATCGATGAACCAACAATTTCGACAAACACCGTCGCCACACGACTCTCTGTAACACAATGGAAAGCGTGGTCTACAGTGCATAATGCAGGATTCTACCCTTACCAATTATACTCCTGTGCAAGTTATTCACGAAGAGGACCCTGAAAGGAGAGTTGCTTTCTGTAGAGTCATGTTACATGCGGATTTAGAAGACGCGTCTTTTTTGAATAAAATCCTATGGACCGACGAATCCAGATTCGATCAAGATGGGATTACTAACTACCATAATGAACATTATTGAAGTGAGAAAGTGCACAAGAATCCTAATAAAAAGAGGCCAAAAGGGTCGCAACGCCGTTTTTCGGTCAATGTGTGGATGGGAATAGTTGACGACAATTTAATCGGACCACATTTTTTACCGAGCAATCTACCTAAATGCTGCAGCTTACGAACATTTTTTGAGAAATGAAATGTTCGAAGACGTGCCTTTGGCTACAAGGCAAAACATGATATACCAGCAAGACGGATGTCCTGCACATTTTGGTGTCAATGTTAGGCGATGGCTCGATAGCCATTTTCCTAATCGTTGGATAGGGCGAGGAGGACCCATTCCGTAGTCCGGATTTAACGCCGGTTGATTTCTATGCCTGGGGTCACATGAAATCCATAGTTTACGACCTCTCGCCTGTGTCATCCGCGGAAGAACTCAAGACGAGAATTATAAATGCAGCAAATGCAATGCGTAATAATTTGACTACTTCGGTAGTTAAGTCACAACTAAGAAAAAGAATGCGACTTTGCGTACGCTTCGAGCAAGAACTTTAAATTAAAAAATGTGTTAATTGTTACTATTATTAATTGTTAATTGTTATTACTATTAAACTGTTACTGGTTTTAAATTTTATTTTAAAATTGTTTTTTTGTTTTATTGACATTGGGTATTGTTTTTAATTAATTTTATGGGATTTTTTAAAGAACTACCTTGTGTTTAGTTCGAATCCAAATTTCCGCCTGCTTCTTTTGTGATCATTTTTTTTCAGTTTCTTTGAAATAAGTTCCTAGTTGTTATGCATTTTTGGAGAGCTAAGAAAACGGTTATGTTTTTAAATTAATCTGCAAGCCACGTTTCATAACGATTTTTTTGTTTTTAAGGCATTTTAGTGGAAAAAGATATCTAAAAAATCTAGAAATAATATAGTTTTTAGTCTCGCATTTTTAAATTTGGACCGATAATTGTTGTTTTAATATTGATAAATAACCAGAGTTTTATCGTTTTTATAAATCAGAAGAAAAAAATAGATTTAAATTGATCCTTTTTTTTAAATAAATTTTTGATGCTGCATTTTTGACTTATTTTGAAAAAAGCTTAAAACCATGATAACTCAAAAATGGATAACTTTTGCATAATGCATATGGGGGTTAAAATTACCGCAAATAGTCAGCCCTATCACCTCCTAACGGGAATACGTCGAATTACCAATAACCCTGTATATCTTAGACGTCGTTTAGTTTTTAAGGCGTTTCTCAATCCCTCCGTTATCCATGTAACATCTTTACGCGAGCTTTTAACCTTTACCTTTTTTTTATCTTCATAAAACAGGATTTATGGTGTACTAGCGACCCGCCCTCGCTTCGCTTCGATTTATGTGCATTTTCGCTAACACATAATACATTATTTTGTATCAAAATCACAAGTGACATTCATAAATAGTCTCCCTGAACTGTAGGTATATTCATTTCAAAGAATCTGATAATTTGTCATGACCACAGTTTTCTTTTTCATCTTCTGTTTAGCAAGTATAAGCAAGTGATGGGGTGTAAAAGTTATCATCTAAGAGGCTAGACGTTTTTTCCATCACATGGGACCAACGGCAATCAGACCACTGCAGAAATCAGAAAAAAAAAGTAAAGTCCAACATTCTTACTACGCGTTGAAAACACCCCACCGCATACAAATTGATACTCAATTATGACGTCAAAATTAATTAAAACTACACTAAATTTATGGCAAAATCAAGTTCTTACGTACACAAGATCGTGAAAACTGCTCAATTAAAAAGGCTCAGTCTAAAAATCTCAATTTTCGGAACTTCGAAGTCTTACGTAGGTATTCATAGGTCGCTCCTATAGGTCGTGTTTGTTTTATGATAATTTCCAGTTTTCAATCGATATTAAGTACTAGGGTAAGTGTATAGTAAAGTTCCTGTGTGTATAGGAAAGTTAAAAGCCCCTCACTAGTTTGTAAGTTGCTGTGTCCTATAAAGATCTCATACCTTATAAGTAGTTATAACTTATAAGTTACCTAACACCTGTATATTATGAATAACAGCTTATGAAAGCAATAAAAAGTTGAAAAATTAAGTTCAACAATGTCATCATCCTAATTAGGTACGCTAATTTGTTTAGAAAACTCGTCATAATTTTAAACAATTGTATCTAAACATAATAAGCTTAAATGCAATAAATGATTTATTTACATATTCATATGTTTACATGACAATGTAATTAGTTGGATTCCTCGAGCTCTGAAAATAGATAGGTACACTGCGGCCACATCTGTGAGATTTGAAAATATTCGTGTTAATAGTAGTTAGTTATTACTAGTTATCTTTCTTTATTTATGTTAAAAGAGAGATGCCAGTTGATTTGGCCGCAGTATTAGGAAGACCCATTACATATATGATCCTCACAGAGTACTAGTTATAAAAAACATTTTTTGGAAAATAAATTGATCTTGAGGGATCCTGTATTGAGTGGACTTTTTCCGGCTAAAATTATTGACTTCTCACTGATTTATATGCAAATAAGAACTGATCAGGCGCGGCGGCGCGGCGTAGCCCTACTTACTAATTAAAAGCCCGTCGTTTTTGCGAGTTTATCACAGTTCTCAATGTAAAACATTGCCATCACGCCTAATATGTTCTTTTTTACAGTACTTACTCTAAATCAAACTTAACCCCTTTTTCATACAACATTATGAATAACGGTGTTTAAAGCCATAATAGTTAATATGTGCCAAGTGTCTTAACTATCATTGGTCTTTAAGTACCTGTTGTGATTTTGTATGAATAAAGGGGTGGAGAATAGCTTAAGTATGTGGTTATGTATAAGCACATGCTTACACACACATACGCATAGAATTAGTTTAAAGAACATGAACTAGATGGCAGAACAAGCAACCTTTTTTTTTTTTTTTACTCGGACAGAAAACAACGCCGAGTTGCCAGTCTATATCCAGTGTACAATAGTAGTCTTTGAAGTAGATCGTCTTCAAACAAAGGTACATCGCGCGGCTTGCATGTGTGCAATTATAGGTACCTACTAATGTTATAGTAAGTACTTAAGCATACACAAGGATGTGAATTTATTTCACGCTTAAAAGCAATAATCAACAGTTTCGAATTTCATGAAATCGATGAAAATATTTTAGTGTAAGTATCTAATTTGTAACTTTTGTTTTTCATATACCAATAACTAGTTTTTAATTCGTGAGGTTTTATTTATTACCACACATACCTAACTGATATAAATACACATTATCGCTAACTCAATAAAATACGTTTATTTTATAGACATCGACATAAGTAAAGATAAAAGAATTGACAGACAGAACACGTAATTTATGGTCAATATAAAAACTATGCGAAGTGTGAAATGAGTTCGTAACATTCGTCCAACCTTTGAAGACTTAGTTTTCCATCTCGTCTATTAGGCGTCGGGGTGGTCTAATGGTACGCTTGCTGCGACGGGGCACCAAAGGTGTAGCTGGTATGTTGGGTGCGTTCTGCGGTGATCGTGTTGCAGCAACCCCTGGGACAGCTACTAACGGTGGTCGTGAAGCAGCAGCCTCTGGAACAGCTTCTAATACTTGAGGAACTATCGGTGTTTGCGTAGCTTCTAGTATTGGTGTCGAAAATGCGACTGGACTAAGGTGAGCAGGAAACGTCTGTCCAGATGCACCTCCGTCGATACCAGCTAGTCGGGGCCTTATGTGGTCTGCATGATATCTCCTTTCCACACCCATCGGAGTGTTAATGACATACGAATATCGATGTGTTTGTCGTGACACTGTGGCGGGTTCCCATCGCGATTGGTCCCTGGCTCGTACATACACAGCATCGCCGGGTCTATAATTCGGCGCCTGATCTTCTGAGTTTACGTTCGCTTGTATTTGCCTGTGTTGTAATGCCCTTTTGGCGCTGGGTCGGACATTGTCAAGGACGCAAGCTATCTGACGCCCAAACATCAGCTGGCCCGGGGCCTTGCCAGTGGTACTGTGGGGAGTGATACGATACGCGAAAAGGAAGTGTTCTAGCCATTTTTTCAGGCATTCTGTGCTTGAAGACATCCGCGTTTTGAACGTCCTTACGAGACGTTCTGCTAGCCCATTTGTCCGTGGATGGTAGGGTGACGATTTGATGTGTTTGATTCCCTTGTCTTTGCAGTAGCTCTGGAACTCCTGAGAGGTAAACTGTGGGCCATTATCGGAGACTATAAACTCAGGCAGTCCAAAGGTAGTAAAAATCGTGTCCAGTTCATCACACAACTTTGTGGTCGTAATTTTGCTCATCGGTTTGACTTCAATCCATTTAGAAAAAGAGTCTGCCAGGACTAACCAATATAAACCTTCAAAAGGTCCAGCAAAATCGACGTGAATCCTCTCCCAGGGTTTGTCTGGCATAGACCAAGAGAAGATAGGCATTTCCGGGTTATTAGGTCGGTTCTCCTGGCACTTACGGCAAGTTTTCACGTGTGTGTCAATATCTTCCTCAATGGTTGGCCACCATACGTAAAAACGTGCCAGCGCTCTCATTGCTGAGATGCCTGGGTGTCCACAGTGCAGGTACTTCAAGGTCGTGTTCCTTAGAGTGTCAGGGATAATAATTCGACCTTGCCACATGACAATCTTGTTTTCTAGTGATAGTTCACCACGTTTGCGAGCGTATGGTTTAATATCATTTGAGTATTGTTGTTCACGCCAGCCTGTTTTAATAAACTGGGATACGAGTCTGAGTATGAAATCCTTTTTTGTTTCGTCTCTTAATATCTCCTCTGACAACGCAAGATCGGCTAGTCTATCTGACTGTAGGCGTGATACAACCTTGTGAACTGCGAGTTCAGCTTTGGAAGGTTGCTCTTCTGAATTGGGCATTCTTGATAAATAGTCGGCAATCAAGTTGTTACCTCCTTTTGTATATACTATGTCGTAATCGTAACTTCCTATTATCAAAGCCCAACGCACTAAGCGGTTATTGACGAGTTTAGGTAAGTTACGCTGAATCCCCAGGATGTGTATGAGAGGCTTGGGTGATTCTTCGGGGCCCTGATTTTTGACGTCCGGGGGCTTAGTCCAATGAACTCTTAGTTTAGAAGGTTGTTTTTTTTTCCAGAGGTGACTGATATTCATGTTTAACTGGGACACCGGTAGATTTTCGTGTAACTGATTCTAAACATAGACAAAAAAAATAAAAAAACCCATTATTCTTATTACTCTGTTGTGTCCGTTCTCCATTTTCTTGAAATCATATGATAATAACTTAAATTTAGTCAACTTTATCAATATCTTGAGTGACCACATATAAAGAAGATTAGTTGTTAAATTAAAAAAAAACAACAAATATTTTTTACATGCAATATTATTCTTATAACTGAGGATTTAACATTTGTCCGCCGTAAAATTCTTATTACTCTGGAGCGGGCTTCAATCAGCTGTATCATAAAGACATTTAAAAACCTAGCGAAAACTCACACGTGGGCCGGTTTTTAGTCGCGTTCCGAACGTGTCAGGTGGTGGACGTGTCGGCTGATGCTCATCGCTCCGGAGTTACGAAGGTAAATATATCATTACTCTGTCCTTGGTTTACGTAACATTCTTATCACTCTGTTAGTTTTTTTAACAAGTGTGTAATATTAAAAAAAAAAACTTGTGCTTGATTAACTGCTTTAAGTGCTATCTTACCGTAGCATTAACGGTAGCCTTCCAGTATGTTTGTATTATGAACCATCAGCTTGTTTTCATATTTTTCTTACTCCTCTGTCCCTTATTGCTTCGGAGTTATGGACAGCGGAATAAGAAAATCGTCAGTTTTCATAGTTTTTTTTCACTTTCGATGTTGTGATTTATTAATTAGAGACTCATGCAGTCGTTTTAACCTGCTTTAAAAACTTATGTTATCAATCCGACACGTATTTAGGTAAGCAATTAATTCACATATCGTCGGTGGTACTGCAATACCGCGTAACGAACAATTTAGGTTAAATGCAAAATACACCCTTATCATGTAAGTCAGTAAGGTACATTTTACAACTTATTTAATTTGTTAGTTGCGCTGTTTTGCAGTATCACCGACGATATGTTAATCTATTAGGGCTCCCAAACAACTAAACAAAAAAATATAGCTGATGTTTGTATGTTTGTTTGTAAATTTGTATGTACCTTTGTGTTTTTTCAAGCATTTCCCCGAAACTATCAGTCGGACTGTGACCATTATTTTTTATTAGCTTAAATTTACTTCAACATTGGGAACAGTGTTGAACAGTGCAAGTTTCATCAAAAACCGCTCAGTACAATTTCAAGAAATTTTAATTTGGTATTTTTTATGTATAAAAGTATATTTTTACAATTTAAGTTATAACACTGCTGAAGCACGCCTAAAATTACAGTTTTCTATGACGCTTACTAATACAAATAATAAATTATTGTATACCTAGGTATTTCAATAATAATTGCACATGTTTTATTTTTATTTAATTTAAATACCGAGAAAATCACATATTTTTTTGTAATTTTAAACCTATTCTTACATCTCTGTCGTCAATTTCTTATTCCTCTGGGCACAAAAATTAAAAAGTTAATTATTTTCTTTAAGAATTCATAAAAATGAGTGCCAAAACCATATTCATGTTTCTAAATAAATCTACTTTCATGGGAGAATATATTTATTACTCAAATAACCAAAAAAAAAAATGACAGAGGAATAAGACAAAAATCACGACCTCGAAGAATCACCCGCTTATGATCAGTAACTAGAGTGAATTTGATACCACGCAGATATTGGTCGAATTTTCTGACTCCAAAAAAAATTGCAAGAGCTTCGCGGTCTATGACAGAGTATTTAGATTCTGCAGGTCGAAGTTTTCTTGATGCAAAGGCGATTGGTTGTTCAATATTGTTCCTCTTGTGGAAAAGTACTGCGCCAACGCCTTTTTCTGATGCATCACAGGCTAGGAACAGCGGACGATTGTCATCGAAAGCTACAAGAGGTTTAGAGCGTACAATCAAGGACTTTGCTTGTTCAAAAGCCTTAATTTCCGTGTCAGTCCAACGCCATTTCAACCGCTTTCCAGTAAGTGCGTGGAGGTCAGCACAGACACTGTGTAAATGTGGTATAAAACGCTCGTAAAAGTTGACTAAACCTAGGAATGACCGTAGCTCCTTGGCGTTGGTTGGAGGGAAAGCTTTGGCAATTGCATCTATCTTCGATTTTGTGGGACGTACTCCATTTTTATCAATCGTGTGTCCAAGGTATTCGACTTCAGGTTGTAAGAAGGTGCATTTCTTCAAGTTTACTTTTAATCCGGCTTGTGCTAGTCTTTGGAAAACGATACGTAAAGTTTCGAGGTGGCTTTTGTCATCTTTCCCTGTAATGGCAATGTCGTCGAAATAGACTGCCACGTTCGGTATCCCTTCTAGAAGCTTATCAAGGTAATGCTGAAATATTGACGGAGCTGTCGAAATCCCAAATGGCATTCGATTGTATGCATAGTAACCCTTGTGTGTCGAAATTGTAAGAAATTGTTTCGATTCAGGACTTATTTCGAATTGAAGGTAAGCGTCCTTTAAGTCGATTTTAGAAAACTTCTCTCCATTTGCGAGGTTCCGGCGTAACTGGTCAAATAACGGAATTGGATGTGCGTGTGTTATCAGTACAGGATTGAGCGTGCTGCGGAAGTCACCACATATTCTGATCTGACCGTTGGATTTAAGTACGTTGACTGTTGGTGTTGCCCATTGAACCGGTGTGACGTTTGGGTCCACTTGAGTAATGATGCCTTCTTCAACTAGGCGTTCTAGTTCAACTTCTATGTTTTTCTTCATTGAAAACTTAATTGATCTTGCTGGGATGTGTTTCGGGTCAGCTTGCGGTTTGATGTGTATGTTTACTTGGTAATTTTTGACTTTTCCCAGTTTACCGTCGAAAAGGGCACTGTGTTTGTCCAAGATCTGTTTCAGGTTGTCAGGTTCGTCTCGAATGTTTTTAATAGAGTAGACTGGTTTTGGAAAATCCATGTTGAACATCTCACTCCACTGCAAGCCAAACAACATTGGATCGGCTGACTTCATAACGACGACAGGTAATAATTTTTCTTCCCCTTGCATTTGTACTGTTACGTCTGTAAGGCCCTTTGGTTTTAGTCTGATGTTACCGTAAGCGTGTAAGCCTGGGGCCTTCGTGAGAGGGGGTGCCCCGATGCGTCTCCAGAACTTGGTGCTGATAATAGAGTAAACTGAGCCGGGGTCCCAGTCTAACGTGCATTGAACGTCATTGATTAAAACATCGATTCTTTTGCTGTCTTTGCCCTTTGTACAATTAATTTGACAAACGGTATCTGAGTCTTCATCGTTGTCGTCTGAGTCGGATGTTCGTGAAGAGTCGTTGCAGCTGCCGTTATTTTTCAGCTTGTGTAACTTGTTCCTTTTTGTAAGAGTTTTTGATCCGTTATAGATTCGATCAGGTAGGCGTGCCTTGCCTGACTTGATGCAGCAGTCTTCGAAGTGACCCTGAATATTGCACTCTTTATATGTATGAGTTTTGGCCGCGCATTGATGTAGTGGATGTCTTTCGGGTTGACCGCATCTGAAACATTGATGTGTCCGTAGTCTGCGTGGAGATGGGTTTTGACGGAAACTTGTGTTTCTTTTGATCTTGTTCACCTTGACGTATGTGTCCTCATCGCCTTCTGCGCGTTCTCGTGACTGTGCAACGCTGAATACTCGTATCTGAGCAAAAGTGATTTCTTTCCATTTCCCGTCTTGAAGTTCTTGTAAGTCGGGCCATTTTTGTTTCAGGTCGATCTGTAACTGTTGATGGTTGAGGCCGGTGGCAAAGCGGTCACGTAGCTGCCGCTGCCGCTCTAACAGGTTGTCGTTGTAGCCGCAATCTTTACTTATTTCTTTAAGTCTGTTAGCGTAGAGCTCCATGGATTCGTTGTCAGTGCGTATGCAGTTCCAAAAGTCGGTAAGTGCTCTGTATCGTGTGCGCTTGACTCTGTGCAGGTCGAGAAGCTTTGCTCGGATGTCTTCGTACGTGCTGGGTTCAAAATGCGGTGTTAGGGCAACTTTTATATCGTGAAACGTTTCAGGCGTGATGCAGGCGAACAGAAGGTCTTTCTTGATTCCTCGCGCGTCTTCTCCCCAAAGTCCGCATTTCGTTTCAAAATAGTCTATAAAGTTTTCGATCGACGTGTCACTAGAATTGAATTTATCACCTTTGAAACTGTTGTAAATGGTGTTTCTGTTAGTAGAACTAGATGACTCCGTGCCGTTTGTCGTGTTCGGTGTGGAAGTCGTCTCAGCCGCTTTGTTTTGCGTTAGTAACAATTGTAAAATGTCAGACATTTGTTTTTGTTGAACTGCCTGCAATTGCAGGAATTTGTCGAATTGTTCGGTGTTCATTTTGTCCTTTAATTCTCGTCGCCAATGATATAAATACACATTATCGCTAACTCAATAAAATACGTTTATTTTATAGACATCGACATAAGTAAAGATAAAAGAATTGACAGACAGAACACGTAATTTATGGTCAATATAAAAACTATGCGAAGTGTGAAATGAGTTCGTAACACTAACCTTGCTACTTCCAAAATCTCAAGATGCAATTGTTACTATTTATACGTATGTAGATACCTACATAATTTTAAATAAAATCGTCAAAACTGCACTCAACCAGGCCGGTGACACTCCTTGCTATCGCCTACAAAATGTGCTGCCCCTTGCAAGGGGCGAATCAGTTGAGTGAGTGTCACGCGAGCCTCGGGCTTGTCTCGACTCGCGCCGCCGTGCACTGCCAAAGTTTTTGTTTGAATACGCACTTATACGAATATGCCTAAACGAAAAGGCAAAAAGTAATGCATCGCATACGGATGCTTAAATAATAACTCCAATGTCGAATTATCTTTTTTTAACCTGCCTCAGGATGCCGAAAGGTAAGATTATTATTAATATTATTAATAACTTCGATCTAGATAGGTAGTTACGAGTAGCTGGACTTAATTACTGACACAATCAGTACCTACAGTTTTGAATCCTCGACGAGACTCACTGCGTCCAACTACAAGAATTTCATGAGCAGGTACTCGACTCACTCCTCTTCTCCTGCTTCGCTCGCCAACGCGGCTCCGAGCACTACTGGAGACATACACTACTGGCACCTGCAAGCGGCAACGAAGAATGTCAGTAGTGTACGTCAAGTCGCTTGAAACTTTGTAACAGTAAAGTTTAAAAATAAACACATGTATAGGTACTACTTTTTGTTTCGTTAAAATGATTTCAAATAGACCTAATGGTTTTGATTCTACGAATGTTTAAAATTTCGGTCAATAATATTAAAGGGCGTAGTCAGGTCCAGTGTTGACACATCTATCAACTTTTTGGTAGATCTACCTAATTTGCCTCCTGTCTATCTACCACCCACGGCCCCAAAGCTACCTAATTTTTATATTTTTTCAAAATGTTAATGATTGTAAACATTTTTCCAGGCATTTAGTGTAACGAAACGTTACTTGCTATCAAATTTAGTCTGTCTTGTAATTTCAGCAATTAAAACGGAACGCGTTACAAAATAAAGAGAAGTTTTCTGTGAGTGACAGCTGACACTGACAGATAGCAAAGCATTTCGCGGCATTTTAGGTAAGTTTGGTGCCAATGTCAAGTGAATCTGGCAAAATTGTCTACGTGACGGATGCCATAAACTAAAAACTACTACTAAGTTTGGTGCTAATTTTGAAAATTATCTACGCATTTTTAATCATTAAAAACAAGGTGGTAGATCTACCTAATTTTCATTTCAAATTCTACAAACTTCAACTAATTTTTGGATCCTGATCTACCAATTTGCCGAAATTAGATGTGACAACACTGGTCAGATCAGTCATTTGACGTACCAGGTACCTACCTACATAAGACCTACATCCTACATCCTACATCTGGTATTAGAAATTTAGGAGTTTATTGGGTAGTAGGTTTATAGTTTGTAGTAATAAATAGGTGCGTAATTGGTCTGTTATTTCTGTCTACGTACTCTTCAAGATTTTTACGCTATGTGTGGCCTTCTTGCCGTTTAGTCCTCAAAATTGTAGATTACATTACCTAATTTTAACAAAGCAGCGGTGAGCACGGTGACTAATCTCTTAAGTCATCTTTCTTCGCTTAGCGTTCGCATTTGTTTCGGTGAAGACTCCTATTACTTAAAAGGTTAGAGGTATAGGTGTTATATGTGATGTCCGACGGCGACCCGTCGCTCGAAGAGGATATCCCGAAGCCTCTACTGCAGAGGGTGGAGGATAATGTTTTTACGCCAAAGATAGCAACTCCTATTTACGCGGGAAGCGTTAAATTGCACCACAAAAGATCTGACGCGGCAGAGTCTGAGACCTTCCTGACGGACGCCCAGCGAAATGACCTCGCGCTCCAACAGCTTTTCCAGGATGGCATTGAAGACTTTAACGAGGTAACTTCCCTTTGCGACGCACATGTTCTTTTGACACACAACAGGTTTTGTTTGCTACAACATAGAACAATTTAATTTACCTCGAGTATTTCAAGAGAATAAGTAAATACATTTCGGGGACCATTCCACATATAACATGTATATAAATTATATACACCTATGCAAATATTGCTGTTTTTTTAAATCAACTGTTCTATGGTTGTACTTTGTGTTATTTTGTAAAGGTATGCTTAGCAATGTTACGCTGTTATTTAATTTTGGTTTTGTGATCTCAATTTACTACCTACCTCCTAACCAATTCACTTTAAGGGTATTGCCAGTTAACTGTAACATTTCAGCTGTGCATTATCTAATGCTCTTGCCACCGCCACCGCCACCATTCAAGCTCAAGTTCGATTCTATCGCTGGAACCTTGGTTCTTTAGGAATACCCGCATTCCTAGTGCCGCGGTAACTAGTGTTTTGAATTTTTACACTTAACAATTATTCTGACATTAGACCGATGACAGAATTACGTAAAATTGTTAAAGTAACAACTTTTGCTACACTATTTTGTTCAATAGATAGGTACAGCGCATCCACACAAAAGCAGCACGATCAGGTCCCATCTCACAAAACTTAACAAGTGTACAAATCAAAGTATTGTCAACTATTTCTATGGGACGTCATTAGGTAACAATATCCCAAAATGTACACTTATAAAGTTTAGTGGAACAGGCATTTGTCATTTACGAGCCCTCAGTGAGAGGAATAGAGGATGTAAGCAGCTAAATACTAAATTACTGAAGATCATGATTTGCCCCGTAAAGGCGACGGCTTCCGGAAGCCGGATCCATATACCTACCCACAGCTTTACCTAATTGAACTTCATTTAAGTTCATTTTGATTTTATTCTTTAAAAACGGTTGTAATGCGAGCCGGACTCGCGCACCGAAGTTTCCATATTTAAAATAATATTGTTGGAAAATGCAAAAGAAAAGACTTATTTTGTTATTAACTTTATTTTATTTGTAACTAGCGACCCGCCCTCGCTTCGCTTCGGTTTATGTGAGTTTTCTGTGACACCCGTACATGAAACAGGATTTATTATACATATAAACCTTCCTCTTGAAACACTCTATCTATTAATAAAAACCGCATCAAAATCCGTTGCGTAGTTTTAAAGATCTAAGCATACATAGGGACAGACAGCGGAAAGCGACTTTGTTTTATACTATGTAGTGATAAGGTCCAAGGTGACATTATTACACTTACAAGGTTTAGTGGAATAGGTGCCACAGCCCACATAACAAGTCATGGGTATATTAAGGCTTTTTAAAACTAATTAATGAAGTTTATTTTTCTTTTTATTTTTGCAAGGAACAAGTAGTTGACCAGATACATCTTGCTGTGGCCGCCTATTCGTAACAAAGCCATTACCTACAACTACCTAACACAAGTCAACTAAGTTACCTAAGTCATTCATAACAGTGCAATTGGACATTAAACTACCTTCCAACTAGTTTCCTATCACTTACATTGATGTACTCTCTAAATTATTTATTCGACTTTACCTGAACCCGAACCTAATTTAACCCTTATAAGGACAATTTTAAACCTGGCACTAAATAAGTCTCAGTCAAATATTTCATTTTCAGGACAAGTTTTTGTGGCCTGACTACGTGTTTTGGTTACCGAGCATTTATAAAAAGTTTTTTTTTTTCGTTTTTGCAGGCGGTTTTTTGTTTTTATGTCATTTTATACTATTTACTGATCATCAGACCTAGGAATATACGGGGCAAAACTAAATGACAGCTAGGGATTGCCTATATCGATAAACTTAATTATCGATGCTTTTCCCATATAGGTACTAGTGATCGCTCCAAGTTTTGATTGTAAAAATAGTTTATTTTTTAAAGTATGCAAATTAAACAAAACAGCAACATAATTCTGGTCATTCTTTATTTTAAAAGGATTTATACCCTTCACTCATCATCATCATATTGTTTTAACTCCTAACAAATTCTAGTCCTTTATTTTAACAATAGTAAATGGGACAGTCATTCTGAAATTCACAATACGTAAAAAATATATGATGATGATGAGGGAAGATTAAAAAATCCTTTTAAAATAAAGAATAACCAGAATTATTTTGCTATTTTGTTTCATTGCATAAGTACTTTCAATCAAATTTTATTTTTACAAACAAAACTTGGAGCGTTCACTATATGGGAAAAGCATCGATAATTGAGTTTATTGATATAGGCAATCCCTAGCTGTCATTTAATTTTGCCCCGAATATTTCCTAGGTCTGCTGATCATAATAAACTGTTATGTAGTCACACTTCTTAGTTGATGTGAAACTTAGACATTTCAAGCATACCTAAAGCAATGCCGCGGGAAAGTCATAGTCATATTTAAACGATTCTATGTTCTTCGTTATAGTCGGTCAACTATCTTAATCGAGATATCTTAACGCCACCCTTGAAATAGGTAGCATTGAGGAGTTCCGTTGGCCATCTGTGGTCTTCATCATCAGTTCCACTTCACCAAATGATACTTTCTGAATGCAAAAGCTGGACTTGATACAAAAAATACTAAAATGGCTATTTGTATGCCTATAATATTTCAGGAGTTCCCTTAATTACTCACTGATCCCCTCATCAGATTCAGATTTGGTGACAACTACCTTGGATGTATACTGTACCATGACTCTACCAAACCAATAAATAATTGTTAAAATCGATCCTCATTTGACGGTATGCGGTTGGTTGATGTAGGTACCTGCCTATTAAAATAATTATTGTGGGGTCAAATTTAAATGTGAACTTCAACTCTTTTTAGCGATTAAATTGAAGGTGGCTTGTGCCAGAGGTTTAAATATTTGGACTTTATAAAGTAGCTGTTTGTGTCCGGTGTCGCCTGGGTGAATTTTATTTTTCATACAAACCTTGCTTGTCTTGAACAGCACAAAAACACAACAGCACCACTGCCGAATCGGTCGAGCCATTCTCAAGTGATGCTCCGTCATACAAGTACATGTGGCAATTGATTTTTATTTGTATAGATGAGCACCCTTAATTTTGTTATTAGTTCATAATGTTGTTCCTTTTCGTATTCTCGTCTGTTATTTATACTAGTCATACCTAGTTAACATAATCTAAGTATATAATATAAAAGGCAAAGTAGGGAAGTTAATTATGTAATGAAGACGTCGTTAAAGAAGGGATTTTTCGAAATTCAACCCCTAAAGGTATGAAAGGGGGTTGCAAAGTTTGTATGGGAAATAATATTTTTTGGTCCAATTTACATGAAACTTGGTAGAAGTGCTTTTCAATGCAAGTAATGTATATCAGCGATTACTAAAATTCAACCCTTAAACGAATGAAACGGGGGTTGCAAAGTTTCTATAGGAAAAAATACTTTTATGATCTGATTTACTTGACATTTGGTAGAAAAGCTCTTCTATGCAAATAATGAGATACGTATTTCAGCGATTACTAAAATTCAACCCCTAGAGGGATGAAAGGGGGTGGCAAAGTTTGGATGGAAAAAATGATTTAATGGCCCAATTTACTTGAAACTTGATAGTAATGCTGTTAAATGCTAATAATTAAACACGTATTTCAGTGATTACTGAAATTCAACCCCTAGAGGGATGAAAGGGGGTGGCAAATGTAAAGTATCCCCCTTTACCATATCGGATAAACTTTCCATTATGGACCGTCGAATTTGGGGGAAGGGATGGTGGGGGGGGGAGGGGGGGGGTGGAGGGCTACCCTCCTGTACAACCCCCACCCCGCGGAACCCCCTAGTTTAGGAGATATTCAAGGTTACAGTTTTACATTAGAACAGCGCTATTTAGTCATTATAATGATATGAGGAGGTTAGGTTAGGTTAGGTTAGGTTAGGTTATGTTAGGTTATGTTAGGTTAGGTTAGGTTAGGTTAGGTTAGGCCGGGGGATGATGCGCAACGCATTTCCAATCCGTCAAAAAAAAAAAAAAAAAGGTTATTTTAGGTTGGGTTAGGTTAGGTTACCCTCCTGTACACCCAAACCCCCCTGTTTATGAATAAGGATTTTTATTCACTGTTTCCTAACCAGTACCAGAAAATAGGTAGGTTTAGGTTAGGTTAGATGTTCAGCAGGCCCGGAGGGCAAAACTACCCAGAAATAGGAGCTCCGCTTGCGGAGCTCCGTCGACACTGACCCAGAGTCCCAAACTACAGGACCCAAACCCCCCCCCCCCCCGATGAGACCCTCCCCTCATTTAAGCCTCTCCTAAACTAGGGGGTTCCGCGGGGTGGGGGTTGTACAGGAGGGTAGCCCTCCTCCCCACCATCCCCTCCCCCAAATTCGACGGTCCATAATGGAAATTTTAACCACCATATCAGTGAAACACACTCTTGACAATTTGTAGCTGTTTATTGTTTTACTAACAATTCTTTTTACAATCAGCGTCCTTCCTTTTGTATCGCCTCTTCAGTGACAGCCGGCACAGATAACGTACCGTAAAAATGATACACACCGTGCTGTCACTGTTACATTGACTTAAGATGTTTTTTTGGACTGAGTATGATATTAAATTATTCTGGATAAAACATTTGACTAACAAAAACTACAAAGATAATTATTATTATCACAATTTACTTATCTTAAGTGATATTTAGCAATGCTAATAGTCGGCCATCCTTTTATAGGAATGTCCTCATTCCTAATTATAATGAAAACCCTTCGGCCATTTTACCAAATTAGTATGTCCTCATACATACATACTATATAAATAATATAATTATTATATATTATTTTACCCAATCAGCTATTTAAGGTTGCTGTTGGAACTTCTGAAAATTTATATAATATTAAGCTTTTAAACATATTTATTAACATTAAAAGTAAGGAATTATTTGTATCAAAGTTAGTGTATTACACACAATTATTTGGAATATTATAATGTGGGTATTTATATGACAATAATGGTAAATAATCACAGTACATAATTATAACATTTATAATTCTAACAGACTAATACAACTATGCAACTGCATGGTTTGAGATCAAATACAACATGAACTAGTAACTTTAACATCACAATCATAAATAAATTGTTTACTTACTTAACTTAGGCCACCATTTTTTTTTATTAGCCCTGTCAATTTTAGTTGACTTATCTTTGTTAACTGGAGATCAAATATAAGTTGAAACATAAAATAATCAGTTTTCATTCACAATCAACATGTTCCACCACCACTACCGGGTGTTGGCTTCTTACTTTACTTATTACTACTTTTAGCCGAAAACACATACAGCACCGCTTACCACTACCGGGTATCGGCCTCCATTTGCATGTTTTCCAACTTTCATTACAAGGTGTGGGGCACCGCTTACCCCATCGGGTTTCGGCCTCCTCCCAACTGGTCCAATATAGTACATGCAGCACCGCTTACCACTACCGGGTATCGGCCTCCATTTGCATATTTCTATCCTTTATTGCATCGCTTAAGGCTCTATTTTCTCCAACGAGTCTTGGCTTGCTCCAACTCCAACTGGCCCAAGATAAGTGGATATCTCCCAACATCTCTTGTGACCTGTTAAGGATTAGGGTCTAGGTTCAGGGGACAAGGAATGTTAGGATACTCATAATAAAATATAATTTACATAAATCAGCTCGATAATTGTCAGCTATGATCTAAACAGACCGACTGTGTAATACTATTTCTGTTCACATCACTATCGAATCATTACAATCAATATAGATACATATAAGTATTATTAAAGATATAGAACAAAGAAAAACTATGATAATGTGTGGTAGGCAGGTATACCTACCATATTATATTTGTCAACTTCTAATCGTCAGTACTGTCAAAGTCAGATCCAATTGGAGAAGAGCAAAACGTAACCCACCGTTTTAAATGATCCGCAGGGAAAATGTTCTTATATTTACGCATAAAATGGCCCTCTATATTAGATACTTCGTATCTATCGTGATCCAATACAGCTGTAATTTTAAATGGTCCTTTAAATTTAGGCGTTAGTTTGGTACTTTTACCCTTTTCCTGGCTATAGTTTGGGATCATAACTAAGTCTCCTAGCTTAAAAACTACTGTTGTTGCCCTCCTTTTATCAAACCGCTTTTTCATGTCGCTTTGTTTCCTTTTGATTGTTCTATCAGCTTCTTCTCTAATCAATACCCTATTTGTATCATCCACATTGTTGTTAAACGTTTCCTCGTGTTCTATTTCTCTGACGCGTGCATCATTTAAGGAAATATCGTGTCGTTCCGAGTCGTCATTTACTTGAATATCATCTCCAATATTATCATCATTCCAATCTTTGAGTGCCCCTCTAATTATTCCTTCCGAAGGATTAGTTGTGCGGTGACCGAAAACAATTTCTGATGGGGATTTGCCTGTACCCATGTTCAAAGTATTATTGAGACTCCATTGCAGCTTCGGTAAATTTAAATCCCAATCAGCTTCATGCTGGTTGTGATTCAAAGCTGCAAGAGAGTGTATTGTCCTATTGTACCGCTCTATTTGGCCGTTGGCTCGCGGTGTTGCCACAGCATTGAGCACATGCTTGCATCCTATTTTGTTGGTAAACTGCTTGAACTCTCTCGATGTAAACGATGTGCCCTGGTCCGATATGATGACCTTGGGGCTTCCAAAGCTTGCGAATATGTCCTCCAACACTTTGATCGTAGTGCGGCTTCGTGTATTTCGGACAGCTTTGACGAATATGAACTTACTAAAGCCATCTATTATACCTAATATATACAGATTTCCTCTTTTGATTTTTACAAAGGGCCCTAGGTGGTCCATATGAATTGTATGGAAAATTTCGTTTAACTGGGGTGTAAGTGACCAGTTTTCTGACCTGTCGGCTTTTGGTTGTAGGCACAATTTAGACAGGCGGCAACATATTTTTTGACAAAACGTTTCATCTTCGGAAACCAATATTCACTTTGAATTTTATCGTAGGTTTTGTCTAACGCGAAGTGACCCGCCTCGTCGTGGCATAACTGGCATATACGCCACCTAGCGCCATTTGGTACAACCCATTTCAAGTTTTTGTCAACTTTTCTATACAGGCGATTATTTTTCAAGACATAATTGCTTGTAATATCCTTCAGTTCCTTCACGTCAGATTCTAAAATGCTTTTAATGTATTTTAACTTTGGGTCAGTCATTTGGACCGTATGCAACCAATCTTCAGTTCTAATGCCCATAACCTCTATAGATTCCTGATCATTGATTCCGACTGAGAGCATCGGCGTGCTTCATATTTTGTCCAGGGCGATATTCAACCGTAAAGTCGAATTCCTGTAACTGGAGCCACCACCGAGCTATTCTGGGTAAAATATCGCGCTTGCTAAGGGTAGCTCGGAGTGCGTTACAGTCTGTTACTACCTTAAATTCAAGTCCGATTAAATAAACCCTAAACCTTTTCAGTGCCGACACAACAGCCATTGTCTCTAGCTCGTATGAATGGAAGAATTCTTCATCACGGCTTGTCTGCCTACTATAGTATGCGACGGCGCGGAGAGGAGACTTATCATCAGATTTTTGTAATAAAATAGCGCCCATACCGTGTTTGCTGGCATCGCAATGCACCTCAGTAATGAATTCCGGGTTATACAATGCAAGTACAGGTCTAGTTACCAGTATCGACTTGATTTCATTAAATGCTTTGTCCTGTTCTGTTTCCCAACTCCAACCAACGTCGCACTTTGTCAATTTTGTTAGGGGTTTTGCGATACTCGCGAAATTGTGAACAAATCTGCGAAATAAACTTGCCAGTCCAACAAATTGACGAACCTGATGAACGTTAGTTGGTGTTGGGAAGGCAGATACAGCTTGTGTCTTCCTAGCTCCAGGTCTTAAAGAATTTTCTGAAATTTCATAGCCTTACCTAGGCTCAACTGATGATTGCAGGAAATGGCATTTCTTGAGATTTAAGGTAGGGTTAGATTTTTTTAATAAGGATAGAATTTCTTCTAGTTTTTGCAGCGCTTCTTTTTCATCTGTGGCTGCTGTTAGGAGATCGTCTAAGTAAGGAATAGCTAATTCAAATCTCCTAGTCCCTAGTGCCTTATTGATCATTTGCTGGAACACAGCTGGGGCGTTGACGAGCCCAAATGGCATCCGGGTATATTCGTAGTGTCCATCCGGGGTAATGAACGCTGTTAGATGGCGTGAACCCTCGGCCACCGGTATCTGGTGATATCCGGATGCAAGGTACAAGCTAGAGAAAAACCGCTTCCCGCTTAGCCTATCCAGCTGATCGTCTATCACTGGCATTAGGTAGTGATCCTTGACTGTCTTTTTGTTGAGCGCCCCGTAGTCCACACAAAGACGATATTGGTTGTCTTTCTTCTTGACGAGGACTATCGGGCTTGCATAAGGAGACACTGACTCTTGTATGACATCATTAGCAAGAAGCTCATCAACCATGTCCTGAACCACTTCTTTCAGCAAATGGTAGCCGATAGGGTTTGTACGACATCGGTGTATCATCTGTCAATTTGATCTGCATTTCAGTAATGGGTGTTAAGCCTAATTCCTCAGGTGATAGCGCAAAGCACGATCGATATTCGTTGAGTAGATTCAGAAGGTTTATTTTTGTTTCTTTATTGACGTTAGGCCCTATATTAACCATACCCATCTCAATACCTGCTGGCGAAGACACTGACGCATTGTTCTTCCTCCATTACATTATTGTAGGGTAAAGATACTAAAGGTTCCGATGATGGTATAATATTAGCCCTACTAAGGAGCTTGTCCTTCGGCAATGTGATCTCTTTCCCAGATAAGTTGGTAATTACTACCGGACAGTTTTCTTGGTCATGACCTAGTCTAGAGCACTTGGTGCATTTTTTAGCTTGTTTTGGGCATTTAAACGACGGATGCCCGATTTCAGAACAATTATAACACTTCATGTTTTGTCTCTTCGAATCTACCAACGACGTTTTGTTCACATTTTCTGTATAATTAAGTTTACTATTAAATGGCAATCGTTTCGGTTGACTCCTGTTTGTCACACTACGCAAGAATTTTAATAGGTCTTGAGGTTGTTGGAAGCCCGAACCCTGTGCGTTTACCCTAATATTATTGTCAAAGATACCATGAATCACGCAATCCACTGCGTCCTTACCATTAATAGAGCTAATACAGAGGTTAGCGCCATTTTATCATGGTAGTATTCTTCGAGGGACTCTTCGCGGCGACTCTTGCGCTCCAACATCTCTTCGAGCTTTTCACCGTAGTTGCGATCATCCGGAAAAGTGCACAATATTGTTTCTTGCCATTATTTCCATGTCAGATCCACTGATGACAGCCCCTCGTACCAACGTTTTGCCAAGCCTGTTAACTTCCTGTCAGAGATGGGGTCCAATTTCTGTATTTCTCATTCTGCTCAATTTACCAGATTCCGTTTTGAACGGAATCGTTTATGACCAAATTATTAATTTCACATTTTCCGAATTTTCCACATTCTAAATTTTCACAATTATTGATTTTACCAAATACATATTTGACACATTATTATTTTTTCAAATTCGATCTTTGTCATAATCTGAATTTTTCGCTTTATTAAATTTCCATAATATTATTGTATACATTATGCGTGTTACTACATTATACGTATTTTGTATAGTAAAGAAGTAATGGCAGTACCATCACGATCAAAACACTTATTTGTTTTTTAAACTTTCACAACTCTGCTTAGTACGGCAGTTTCAGGTGTTTATTCAGGGACTAGTTTAGTTAGGTAATCTTTAGGTTTTTGATAGGAACCAACTTCTCTGTCGGGCATCTTAAATTTTACGGCGGCCATTTTGAAATATAGGTAGGTATCCATTTTTCGGTTTTTTGCTTATAACTCGGAAACTATGCGTCCTAGAGACATGGCCACTAAAAACTGATGAAACCTAATTGAATTTGCTACAAGTTTTATTCAGTCATGTTTTTCGATATGTTGTACAGTTTTCGAGATATCCGCTCCTAAAAGTGTGTAACTTTTGAAAAGCAGCATTTCCCTCTATACCTCTACGTTGCCTGGACTAAAAGCCAAAATAAAAATAAAAAGGTGAAAGATAGGGCTGGTTGCTATCAAATTAATATCGAAAGCTGGGTACTTAATTAGCCCCTGGAGAAAATTTGGTGCTTTTGTCCCAGTTTGTCCAGATAAACGGCATTTTGTTCTAGCAATCGGTCGGACTAGCTCTTTCTCTTTTTGTTTTACTGACTTATTGCTATTTGTTTAATTAAGTACAAACTCTTCGCAAAGAGCAATCAATCCGTAACCTACAGATGATAAAATGAATGTAAAAAAGTAAAAAAAAGTGCTTTCAAATCAACGGAAGAAGTAGAAATTCCTGAAATTCTAAAAGAAGATTTCCTGCTATACGAAGGACAGGGAGAAAACAAATTTTTTATATTTGGAAGTCCCACTTGCTTAAAGATGGCAAAGAAATCAGAACTATTTCTCGCCGATGGGACTTTTCGCAGCGTTCCTAAACCATTCACACAACTCTTTACGATTCACGTTGACGTCGGAAGTACTAGCGAAGTTACTGCTATAGTACCCATATTTTTTTGCTTGCTACCGAATAAAACTACCGAATAAAAAAGAATGTACTTACGAGGAAGTATTTCGCATTTTAAGACTACAATTTAACGTAAAAATATCTTTGTTCAAAAGCGATTGGGAAACTGCATCAACGCCGTGAAGACTGTTTATCCTGATGTACGTGTGAAGGGGTGTTTCTATCATTTTACCAAAGCGATATGGAAAAATGCTGAGAAGTTAGGTATGCTGGAAGATAAACAGCACAGGCGAATTGTAAGACTTACATCAAATTTAGCCCTTTTGCCAGTCGATTATATTCCCGAAGCCTGGCTTTATATTTTAAACGAAGGGACAAACGACAACGCAACGGAAAAATTTGTAGAATATTTCAACAATAATTGGATGACCAAGATTTGCAGAAGTATGTGGTCTTGTGCTAATGAGCGACATAGAACCACAAATGCCCTGGAAGGTTGGCACTTTCGTCTAAACAAAAAGGTTGGCAAGAGCAACCTTTTCTACTACATACATTTTTTGAAGTCTGAAGCAAAATTTTATGCAAAGAAAGTAAAAAATGAGCAAATTTTTGCTGACTCCAAAAAAAGGCGATCAAAATATATAAAAAAAGACGCGAAAGTACAAAAAATTATCGAAGACTTATTGAAGGGACTGATATCAGCTGAAGAATGCTTGCAAAAATTATGTTGGTTCAAGTAATCGTCTATTGGACGAACAAAATATAAGAAATGTTAATGTAATTTATGTTATGTAATTGTGCAATAATTACTGCCTTACTTATATTATTTATGAAAAAACATACCGACTTTTATTTTTCTCTGTACTTATTTGATAAATGTCAAGTTGGTATAATCTATAATTGTGAAAATTTAGAATGTGGAAAATTCGGAAAATGTGAAATTAATAATTGGGTCATAAACGATTCCGTTCAAAACGGAATCTGGTAAATTGAGCAGAATGAAAAATACAGAAATTGGACACTATCTCTGAAAGGAAATTTAATAAAGCGAAAAATTCAGAAAATGACAAAAGCCGAATTTGAAAAAATAATAATGTGTAAAATATCTGAAATTGGGCTGTTTAGAATTCGAAGTAAAACGCTGTCATCGTTAACTTGGGTAGTGCATGATAAATTATTTGTTTTTCTTGCCAGTTGCATATCAAAGCTATTTCATTGACTTTGCGGACCCAATCCTTAGCCGTCTGGTACTTGGAGCTCGGGTCAAACGTTGGTATAACGTTCTGGGCACCTACAAAAGTATTATTACTAACGCGATCTTTATTAGCCATTAAGTCTATGAATTTATTTAATAACGACATTTCAGAATTATCATGCTGTGTAGATTCTCTTCTAGACCTCGTTCGTGTATCACATTTAGGTCTTTTTGATCTCGAACGCTTTTCATGTGATCGTCAGCGTTTTCTATGTGACTGCCGATAATCTCTTTCGCGGTTATGTGCATAATTACCTCCGTGCCGGTGAGCACGGCGTCGACTACGGCTCCTGTAGACCGTAATAGATGACGATCTGGAGGAAATCGATGAACGGTAACTGCGTGTTCGTGCGTGTGAAAGCCTCGTTGTAGAATAAGATGATTCGCGCTTGCGGTACATCCGTCTTGATGTTGTAGTAGAAGACGAACTATGTCTACGCCGTCGCGTAGCCTTAAGCTTAGATTGGCGTCGCGTGCTCCTCGAATGGCGAGATTTTTCAAAGCGCAGCGGAGGCGTATGCCCACCGCTCGCGTCACTCTCTTCTGACCACAGACCATATAGACGCCGCAAACGCGTTCAATTGTATGGAATCCGAGCGTGTCAATTTTTATATGCCTACTATGACGTCACGTAAGCAATTTAGTGATGTCCAATACTACCGCCGCGTTAAACCGATTCAAAGGCGCCGCCGATCGATTAGTACTCAGTAGGCCTTTGCGGTGAGAGTATGTACGCAGCCCGTCCGCTTTAGTTTACTTTCTGCATTTTACTTCAAAATTCAAGTAAGTGACCTATGAATTTACGTTAATAAGTCTGATACTAAATGTTCCGTAATAATAAATCAATATTTTTATGATTGAATTTCTATCGATTCTTTTATCGATCATACTTTGAGTTTATAGACAGACAATGAGAAAGCGATTTAAAGATTACAAGTTAGACTTTGTTTTTTTTACACGATTGCCCAATAGAAGGAGAGTAATGTTTTATAACAACAACCTTTTAACGATGCAAAACTATAGTTCATTTTAAATGGGAATAGACATAAGGAAAATAGATATTTTATAGTGCATAGAAGACGTCGTTATTAAAGTGGATCGAACAAATCTTGCTTTGTTTGCTAGGGAACCAACTTTTTTTATTCCCTGTCGCATTAATCCATTTTTCTTTTAGTATTGGATCATTAGGGAATCTGAAATATTTTTAATGTAAAAGAATAACACTTTTGTATAGTAACTAGCCTTAATTATCATTGTCTGTCACAAAAATCGATTGTAAATCGAATTGCACAGTGACATTGCATGAAACATCGCAGTGTAAATACAGCACTACTCACTTTAAATCGACAGACAATGAGAAAATCCCTACCACCATACAACGAGAACATTTACGAAAACATCGTTTGCTTCACTGTCCATTGCGGTCTACAAATAATATGCCTTAAGTATAGTATAAAGTAGAAGCCGCAATGAATGGCGTGCTTCGAAAATATACTATGTGTGTAACTATTTTGGTAACTAAGTTGAAAATAATTAAATTTAAATTAAATAAGGCGAAATTTACTAGAAAAAATACTTACTTATGATAGGAAACGTCACCGTTTACTCGACTTGCCACTCTTGTTGAATTTAAACAATTAATTACGGCGCAGTGAGGCATTTTCTAGTGCAGCAAAAAACGTCTGACAGTTAGGACAATAGGATCGCGACTGAGCGGCAAATGGTGCAACGCACTACTTAGATACACGCGAAGTACAAGCATTGGCGGCATCTAGGTTTATCTAGGTCTGTGCTTCTGACCGACCCATGACAATTAGTATCCCTTCTGTCATTTATTGTGTAGGATTGAACATATAATAAAATTTTAGAGAATACATATATACCATATAAGGTAAATAAGGACAGGATATGGTTGGCAAAAGGGGTAGAACAAAAAAAAACATTAGTACATATATCAATCTGTTACTATAACTGACCCTATATTGGAAGATCACACAAAACAAAAAAAATATTTAAGATCGGCGCAGCACGGCATTTCCATTTAAACATCCCTCTGAGCCGTCAGCCCAGAAACAATTCTCATATCTTATAAACACAATTAGTATTATAAACAACAATTCACATAATTCCAACCAAAATCAATCAAAATAATTGTAAAACTCTGGTGTAGAAGTTACCATTCTACTAATTCAGAAAATAACTGAATGTATTAATGTAACTCTTGAGCGGTCAACGGTCACCAGAACGCGGAACTCTGACCGCTCTCTGTCTGCGTACGCTCTTATTGTTATAGACTCGGTACGTTCGATAGAACGCAGAACTCTGAACTCGGAACTCGGAACTCGGAACTCCTGACCGCGCTCTGTCTGCGTACGCTCTAACGCACACAGCGGGCAGTCAGACCGCGGCGGTCAAAGCGGAACGTCGCGTTCTGAGAGTTCTATTGCCGCCGAGACAGAGAACGCCTGGAACGCCGCAATGTCGGAGGTTGCTAACACAGAAAAGTTAATTGAATTAGTTAGGGAAAGGAGTTTATTATACGATTTAAGTGATGTGTGTTCGAATCTACTGATAGTACATGAATAAATACTGTAATGTAATTTATTATCCTTAATAAATAAATACCTACCTTAAAAATACAGCCAGCCTTTCTTTTGCTGAAACACACTTCCTCCAGTTATTATTTTGTTTTTCGATATGAGGTTTCATGAATTGATGTTATACAATTCATTAAAACTATTTATCGACATGCGAAAATAAACACAGAATCGTTCTTCATCTTTAAGTAAATCCTGAAAAATACTACTAAATTCGCCTTGTTCTTCTCGTATGGTGTTAATTGGGTGCGTTCTTCATCTTTAAGTAAATCCTGAAAAATACTACTAAATTCGCCTTGTTCTTCTCGCATGGTGTTAATTGGGTGCACCCAATACTTTCTTTTCTTTTTAGAAGCTACTAAGCTCCACAAGAGCAATAATTCTTCATCGGAAGATGAACTCTCTAGTGACATGTTGCATGTACGAAGACACGAACGAAACTAGAACGCGAGAATTTGAACGCCACTTGTGTGCGTCGGAACTCTTGAGCGGTCAACGGTCACCAGAACGCGGAACTCTGACCGCTCTCTGTCTGCGTACGCTCTAAAGGAAAAGTTAATCAAAAGCAAACCCATAATCAGTAAAAAATAACTTAGGGGAAAACTTGGGACCTAAAACTGCTGACTGTAAAGTTTGTATCGAAATTAAGTAATTTTCAAAGTTACGTACACGCAAGATATGAAAAGGAGCATTGAGACTACAATTACATAAAGAAAATATTCAGCTTTGGTGTTTTTCGAAAATCTTCTCGGTTAAGTAATTGTTTGTAAAAAAAATAAGTAATTAGATGCCTGAGTTATCTATATTTTTAGTCGAAGGTCGTGTTTTTTATACCTGTAACGGTGAAAGAGGGGCAGTCGATTTATTTTGTATAGCAATTGTTTGTTTTAAAGGTTAGATCCATGAAATTAAAGTTATTCATGTGGACCGCTTACTAAAAAATTCACGTTCTAGACTTTTGAACAAAAATACCTTTGAAGGTGATGTAAACTATATCTGTACTTTTAACAGAAGTTCTGACTCTCCGCAGACGAAGTCGCGGGCGGAAAGCTAGTATTATATGAGTTAGTATGAACAGTAAAAGAAGTTGTTCCATAAAAAAGTCTCATGTCCGACTTTTATTTCATTTGATTTCAAAACAAGACAAAGTTAATGGAGTTAAAGATATTATGAAAATTCTTGTTTATCCCATATAGTGCGGGGTGTCGTTGGATAGGTATTTCAGAAATATTGCAGGTCTTTAAACAATGTTTCGATTAAGGGGTCTGTTTGTGAAATATAAAGATCTAAAGTCCAAATTTTTGAGCGAACAGCGTCATCACACGCGCAAACACAAACATATGGCAATGTACGGTGCTGTTTAGGATGATGCGGGGCGTGATGCGGCGCCTGGTGCGGGGCGTAGAGAGTAGCGGTGCCCGCGTGGCGGACTCTTGAGCGTGTTAGCGGAGCGCGCAAGTTTACTACAAGCCGCGGGCCCCGCTGCGGGCGCAGTTGCGGAAACCGCCGTTATTGACGCGTGCGACGCTGCTTGCAACGCGGCGATGCCATCCGCGGGCTCCGCGCAAGTAACGCTGTATTTTAAGCAAATGCGTGTAAAACCGCTTCTCCGTAAACGCTTTTATACAACGCCATATGTTTGAATTTACTGCAGACCGCGCCGTCCAACGCTACGCGCGACTCCCCGCGTCTCCGTAAACAAGCACCAAATAACTTTAAATAGATAATTAGTTTGTACATGTTGTTTTTGGCATAGTTTTTGAGTAGTAACCATTGATTTAGTATATACAAGATACACAATCCCGCACAAAACTTTATTATAAACTGTCCCAAATGACATTGATAGCTGCATTCAGATACATGCTAACATCGCTATTTTTTACCTTAAACATTCATGCAAAATAAACTCAATATACTAGCATTCAAGTGTCAAATTTGCAAACTAATGTTTTAAAATATTTAAAACTCTTTAGTGAAATCGCCATTATCATACTATTTATGACAAAAGTGGACATCGAATGAATGGAGACGAATTTCTCTATTTATATTGTATTAGTTTTAACGAAATTACAAATTACACAAAAAAACTTTTGACATGTTTTATAAATGGTGTCATTGTATTACACAACTTAAGCTATATATATACAATAATAATAATGAATAAATTAATGTAAAGCAAGGTTTAAAAACCCGTCCCGTCGATTGTTTTTATTCAAATTTTAACGTTTAGGTATCCTTTGTCACCTGGAATGGTGAAATGATTCTAACGATACCACACACATATAAATTGGCTCAGGTGTTCAAAGTTATGTTGGAATAAAGAATTATACATACATACATACATACATAAATGAACCATTAAAACATTACACTTTACTCCAGACAAGACAAGATCTTATCCTATCATAACCAACCTAGCCTAACCGGTTACGTATCATAATATGTACATAAAGTTCAAAATACATAATGGGTCATAATAATTCATAATGGTCATAATATTATAATGGTTTTTTTTTGAAACCCTGCACTTTTCAAGATTGTTATACAACAAACCTAACCTAACCTAATGGGTTCTATACAATGGGCTCTTAAAAATATTGAAAAGTTTACTTATTATGACCATTACGTAATATGACCCATTATGTATTTTGAACTTTATATATAAACAACCTAACCTAATTTCCTTGAAATAAGTTTAATTTATTATATAATTGTACGAAAATGGGTCAAGCACACAACAGACGACTTATTTGCCTTGAATAGTTGATCACCCCTATCTCGTGCTAATATTGCGACCCATTTTGCACGTCGTAGAGGATTTCGTGGAAAGCTTAAATTTAAAAATAAAAAATATTAAAATTTAAAAAAGTAATAGCTACTCCATAATAATTTTGTTCCTTGGTAAGTCATAATTTGTGTGCACAAAATAAATTCCTAAAAATCATGAAAACATTATAATTTTAGCTAGAAACGTTTATAAATAAATAGAACTTACGTAAAATAAGACATTCCATCCTTTTTATTTGTTTTTTTGTTATTATTTTTGCAGTTTTTCACCACACATTTTGTCATGATTGACAACTGCCACTGTCTGTGGTCGGAACAAGACTAATAGCAAAACTACTGCCCAAGTCGATTCGGCAGCAGTTTTGACTTGCCATTTTTTCGTGCTGATTGTGTATCTAGTATTATACTAAATCAACATGTATGAAACGATTTTCTATTTAAAGTTATTTGGCGCTGTCTTAGATGATTTTTAGTAGGTATAAACCCGTTAGTCGCCTGTATCTCAGAAACTAATCATGTCTACTTAGCCGTGATAGTTTTCCTTTAAAATTCGTTATATGCGCTTTCGTTGAAGATATTTTTCAGATTTTTAGTATTTGTAGTTTTGGCTGTAGGGGGGGGGGGGGGGGACACTTGACTCTAACAAAAAATAGCGCTTTAAAGCTTAATATTTCATAAACGGATCCCTTAATCGAAAAACTGTTTTGATAAACCCGCAATATTTTTGAAAGACCAACGACACCCCACACTATGGGGTAGACAAGAAAAAAAAAAAGCATCCCCACGTTACGTGTAAGGGAGGTGCATTTAAAAAAAAAAATAAAAAAAAAAATATTTTACCACTTTGTTGGCGTGACTAATATGTATATTCTTGCCAAATTACAGCTTTCTAGTACTAAGAGTCTGTGAGCTAGACTGCGGACGGACGGACGGACGGACGGACATGGCGAAACTATAAGGGTTCCTAGTTTGACTACGGAACCCTAAAAAGAAAACCTTATGGTGACACTTCGGTGCCTGTCTGTCTTTCGGCACTACAACAGTTTTTCTCTGAAACTATAGAAGCTATCAACTTGAAAGGAATAGTTGTATAACTTGCTTGCCCGCATCAGTTTTTAGTAAAAACTAGAATATTAAATTATATTTCTAAATATTTTCAAAGGGATTACTTAGAATGCGGGGTTGAAAAATTAAAGTGATTTGATTATAGCAAACAGGGTGTCAAATAAAAGGGCTCTGCACATTTAAAAACTATTTTATAATTTTTCGTGACGTACTTAATGATTTATAGCCAAAAATGTACAAAAAATGGGTCATTTAGCTCCGATTAATTATTTATATTTTATGCGAAAAACAAAATGAAGTGGTCAAATACAGTTTTGGAACAGTTAGGTAATGTCAAAATAAGGTCCATTTTGACATTATTATGAAGAAAATAAAGTTAATAACAAAATGAGTCTTTTCTTTTGCGTTTTCCAACAATATTATCCTTAAATATGGAAACTTCGGTGCGCGAGTCCGGCTCGCACTACAACCGTTTTTAAAGAATAAAATCAAAATGAACTTAAATGAAGTTCAATTAGGTAAAGCTGTGGGTAGGTATATGGATCCGGCTTCCGGAAGCCGTCGCCTTTACGGGGCAAATCATGATCTTCAGTAGTTTAGTATTTAGCTGCTTACATC
Source organism: Acleris laterana (assembly GCA_963966035.1). Classification (NCBI taxonomy): domain Eukaryota; kingdom Metazoa; phylum Arthropoda; class Insecta; order Lepidoptera; family Tortricidae; genus Acleris; species Acleris laterana. The sequence goes on from OZ014438.1 coordinate 47,476,044, forward strand.
CTCTATTCCTCTCACTGAGGGCTCGTAAATGACAAATGCCTGTTCCACTAAACTTTATAAGTGTACATTTTGGGATATTGTTACCTAATGACGTCCCATAGAAATAGTTGACAATACTTTGATTTGTACACTTGTTAAGTTTTGTGAGATGGGACCTGATCGTGCTGCTTTTGTGTGGATGCGCTGTACCTATCTATTGAACAAAATAGTGTAGCAAAAGTTGTTACTTTAACAATTTTACGTAATTCTGTCATCGGTCTAATGTCAGAATAATTGTTAAGTGTAAAAATTCAAAACACTATTTACCGCGGCACTAGGAATGCGGGTATTCCTAAAGAACCAAGGTTCCAGCGATAGAATCGAACTTGAGCTTGAATACTTCATGTTCATGAGATACACCGCTCGCTGACAAACAGACGGACAAACGGACAGCGGAGGCTTAGTAATAGGGTCCTGTTGAAGACACCCTTTGGGTACAGCTCCTAAAAATCAGGGGTCGCCACTATACACTATATAGAGGTTTTTATTTATTATTAAATTTATGATATTATAGTACTGTCCTTTTTCCTCTCCGGGTAGTGGGTTCACTTCTGATTAAAAGTAACATTACATGCGTCTTGGATAAGTGATAGAAACCTAGATACTCGTATAAGTAAATATTTACAACCCCGTGTGGTTGCCGGGCTAGAATATTGCCAGTATTACTGACTAAGGGAAAAACTACTACTTGGGCTGGACCCTGATCGCGCCCGAGCCGCGAGCGACCACCAGGCGCTAATGTAATGGAGTTGACATGCAAATCCCCGGAGTGAGGTAATAAGGGTAATAGGTATTTGCACAGTAACAGCCGCGACGGCGCGCGCCGCCGTGCACTCAGTCATATTATTATCGTTTCTCCTTCGCGTCTGTACTCGAAATTACGGTATTTAAAACAATAATTCGTTTGTCTGTGCTCTAGATACCAGTTTCTTAATAAGTATGTATATAATAAATTGGTTTAATTTTTAACCTTCAGATATACAAAAGTTCAGTGTTAATTCCCTCATCTTCTACCAAAAATAATCTTTAGTAAGTAATAGAAAAAAATGATATATAATATGTTTTCGGATACACAGAATTGATAGTGAAGTTGGAATAGATACGAATATACATATGTACGGAGTAGCGTGAGATGCATGATCACTTATCAAACAAAGGTGACTCAAACTCGGATTTCACACAGGTGGCAACGTCTGTGATAGTGTTATATCATTTTTCTGTAGTACGCTATGTAATTCGTGTATTAAGGTTAGATAACGATAACTCTATTACATTGACAACCTACATAAAATAAAACCATTGTTCAATATAGTAATTTGAATAAAGAAGTTTTGAAATGTAAGCAAGTAAGGTAGGTTCCTAATAGTATCTTGTTTCAAGCCTCGTATTTTGTAAATGAAACTTTCATTCTAATAACTGAATACTGTAAAATTTTAATGTATTTAAGATTCAACTTTATAACGGGTGTTTGTCTTAAATGTATTGAAGTGGTGCTCGTAATGGACATTTTAGAGAATATATAAACAAGTATTGATTGTTCGATACTACAGTCCTGTCCAGTCCATAGTAAAGCTCAATTGCAGCAAAGGCAGTCTTGTGCTCGTAAAGCCCTAAAGGAATGTATTAAACCAATCGCTCTCTCTATACATATACCTATATAGGTGGCCAAACAATAGAAACGCTTGCGTTTTTCCCAAACCATTGCCTACAAATCTAACTTATCAATTTCGAAAACGAATACAAAAAGGTCTAAACCAATTTTGTTGTTAGCTAATTACACGTATCTTAAACTGATGAATGAGCTAAAGTTTATAATAATGTACAATTTATCTCACAATCAGTTAAAATCTTAACTATAATTTTATAAAGGGTTGAAAGAAATATCTTTGGCTATGTAACAAAGACTTAAAGTGATGTTAGGCGAGGGGTTTCCAACCTGTCACTAATACACTGGTTAACATCTTAGCCTGGCTATGCGAAATGTGGTTACAGAAACATCAACCAGTTTTTGAAGGGTTGTTGGTAATTGTATAGCTCTACTGGAAATGAAGGAGTGAGTTTATGTATGTATGGTTGTATATTTATACCTACATATGTACGTTAATTTAAAATTGCGGTCAATTCAAGTTCATTTAAAAAAATACTGTTGTACATTTCATTTTTTTTTAATATTTCTTTATTTTATCTTACTGTTAATTAACTGATATTTCGGCGTCCAATCTAATATAACGTATTTTTATAGAACTAAAAATGCTTTTTCGGGTTCCGTAGACTGGTTCGCTATAATTTTTGTCTGCTGACCGGGTCACTTTCTGTTGGCGTCAGACGGAGAAGGGGGCGCAACAGAAGATGGCAGACCTGCGGGCGATGTCGGTTCTGAGCACCTACCCCGACGACATGTCGCGAGAAATGAACACCGACCGGTGAGTCGATCCACGCGGCTTGCTTGTTTATTCGGCGTGCCATTGTCATTTCAAATGCGTCACTTTTTGCCGTTAGTTTAGGGAACTGTTTGCGTCACGTGATTTAAAAAAATCACTAGCTGTCCGCGCCCGGCGCCGCCCGGGGGTATTTTTTTTATACAAACCTTATGAAATATACTTTACGTCCTATTAACAGACCTGCTGAATTTAAACATGAAATTTCATAAGAATCGGTCCAGCCGTTTCGGAGGAGTTTTGTTACAAACACTGTGACACGAGAATTTTATATATTAGATTTGCTGCCGTATTTATATATTTGTTTCTTTGAACGTTGAATTCAGCAAATTGTTTTCTGTACATGTTACAATTTATATATTTGACGACTACTTGATCAATATTCTACTATTAACCACTTAGCGAATATTTCCACCATTGCTTTATTTATGCGACTGCTTTCGTATTCTTTGTGATATTTTTAACATACACACAGTGGATATCGTAACAATCGATGGCCTGCTCTGCACCTCTGATTAGCAAAAAGTCACAGTCGCAGGTTAGCAGCAGAGAACACAATCTTATTTTATTTATTAAGTGGTAAGCTTATTATATCAAGTACCTACACTTGCATATATACCGTACACAATAAAATTGGGCCATGCATGCTCTGGTGTATTTTTTTAATGAATGCTAATTTTCAAGCAGCACTTTTTTGTAATAGTCATTGACTATGAAACTACATGATAAAAATACAATCATAATAAAATGTTAGAGCGTCTGTGACTTAGGGCCTGTTGGTTGATCAGTAGTTAAACTATCTAATCATTAAAAACTGTGACTAATGATTAAATCTCAAGGAAATGTGTAAAATTTTCGATTCCTTATTCAAATTTTTGCAGAGTTTTGAGGGTATGGTGGGAATCTCCAGGGAAGGGATTACCCTATAAAATGCCATAAAAGACCCAATGATAGCTTTGTGACATGGCGAGTAAGTGCCGCCAGTAAATAAGCACTCCCCTGTGCACGGGAAGCTGCGTGTGCAGTAGGCTCGTAGGTGGTGGTCGTGTGGACTGGAACAGCTGTGGGTCATCATCGTAGCTACGGTTACGAACAGCGATGTGGAAGGCAAAGGGAAAACCACCACATAAAGTTTCCCAGGAAATTTATAATGACAGGACACAAAAATACTACGGCCCTCAGTCCCCGGCAGAGTCATGCAGAGTCAGAGTCTGGTCAGAGGGTGCTAAGAATCCCCGGGTGTGATATGAAGATTGCAACATGGAATGTGGGGAGCATGTTCAAATTAGAAAAACAAAGGAACGTGGAGCAGGAAATGAAAAGACTCAACATCGACATATTAGGGATAAGTGAGTCAAGATTTAAGGGCAGTGGTATAGAAGACCTTGGAGATACAATTATATATTATAGTGGCAAGGATGATAGAGAACACATGCATGGGACTGCTGTCATGATAAAGAAGAACCTCAAATCAGCTGTTGTGAACTTTCTGCCAGTATCGGAACGCGTAATGCTTCTACAATTAAGAGCCAAGCCGATAAACGTCAACATTTTGCAAGTTTACGCACCAACTTCTGATCATAGTGATAGTATAGTTGACAAATTCTACGAAGAAATCAGACAAACTATGACTAAGCTGAAGAAACATGAGTGTAACATCGTTTTGGGTGACTTCAATGCAAAGGTAGGCACAGGAACGGTCCCAGACATTGTGGGTAGTTTTGGCTTGGGGACGAGGAATGACCGCGGAGACCGCCTTATACAGTTCTGCCAAGAGGATCAGCTGGTAATAACAAATACGTTTTATAAGCTACCACCACGTCGACTTTATACATGGAGATCGCCAGCTGATTCACCTACACATATAGTCAGAAACCAAATAGACTACATTTTGGTCGGGAAAAGATTTCGTAATAGCTTTAAATCTGTGAAGACCTATCCCGGGGCAGATGTGGGTTCAGACCATAATCCTGTAATAGCAGAAGTATCTATCTATCAGGCTCAAGAAACTAACCCCACCCAAGAAAAAGCCGGGCATCGATGTCGCCAGACTTCGAGACAATGGTGTCAGGGTAGAATTTCATAAGCAACTAAACGAAAATGTGCATAAGTTACAGACGCAAGAAGCACAATTGCCAGTGGATCCTTGTAGAACTTGGGAGTTTCAAAAACGTTCTGGTTGAAACATCGAAGGAACTCCTGGCACCATTACCATCATTAAAAAAGAAGGACTGGGTCAAGGATCACAAGATTCACAAGGACCACATACCTCGAATTTATTTTTTTAAAACCAAACTCATGCAATTTAAGCCGTACCAAAAGCGACCAATGAATATTATCTATTCGTTCCAAAACATCAAGCTTGAGTCTGTAAATGTTTTTCCGCTACTGGGCATAACAATTGACTCCGCCTTAAACTGGAAAGACCACATTCATAAAATAAGAGCAAAGCTGAGCAGGTTCACATATGCGCTGAACGAACTGAAGAAATGTACAGATTTAAAAACGGCTACTTGCGCCTATTATGCATACGCTCATGCCTTTCTTCAGTACGGGATAGTGCTGTGGGGAGGTTGCTCGGAGTTTGCCCATCTGTTCCGGTTGCAAAAACGATGTGTCAGGATCCTAGTATATATTGATAAAATGGTGAGCTGTAGACCATATTTCATACAACAAAAAATTCTCACCCTAGCATCGATGTACATTTTGGAGGTGTGTATTTTTGTAAAAAAGAACATGGATCTTTTTCCGCTATATACCCGTTCCCAATATCTCCGTCCCCGGCAGAGATTAGCAAAACCGCTCTCAACAATGTAAATGGTACACTCCGGACCATTTGCAATGTCAATAAAAATATATAACCAGATTCCCAATATATTAAAAAATGTACAGGATAAACATAAGTTTAAAATACTTCTAAAAAAATATCTCTTGGAGAAAGCGTATTTATAGTGTAGAAGATTTTTTATTAGACAATTAAGATAAGTACGTATTCGAATTTTGTAAACATTATTTAATTGAAAACTGACTTCTTAAATGTAATTTAATGTTAAGGTACCTAAGAAAGACTGTAAGTAAAATAAAATCTTATAAGTAAATAATATAAGCCTAGTTTTAGATAAGTTTTGCGATGCCCTTGCAGGGTTCACGTTTTTTTTAACTGTGCATTATTGTAAGAACTTTTATCACTACGTGAGTGCAATAAAACATTTTGAATTTGAATTTGAATTTGGATGACATATATAATTTAATGGCAAGGAGACAACAAGTAAAGGGTTTGGATGATGATAAGTACAAAGAGTTACAGGTAGAGATAAGCCAAAAATGTATAATAGCTAAAGAGAACTGGGCATGCGACATGTGTTCCGAAATTGAGACGTTGGAGGAGAAACACGATTACTTCAATTTGTATAGAAAGGTGAAAGACTTAGTGGGACTCAAGAAGCAAATTAGGCCTCATATACTGATTGATGATGCTGGAACCGTTTTGATGACCATCCAGGATAAGCTAAAGTTGTGGGAAGAGTACATAGAAAAGTTGTTTAATGACACGCGAATAGATGTCTTGCAAGAACCACCTTAATTTAATTTGCAATCAGTTATGCAATTAAACTAGCGAAACCTAGTAAGGCAGTTGGTCCAGATGGGATTCCATCGGAGGTAGTTAAACAGCTAAACTACGAAAGCTTAGACATTCTCTTGCAACTTTTTAATGGAATCTATGACACTGTATACATTCCAAACGATTGGCTAAAATCTACTTTTGTGACTCTTCCTAAAGTCAGCAATGCAAAGAAGTGTAAGGATTTCCGAACAATATCTTTGATGAGCCATGTGTTGAAAATCCTCAAAATTATTCACTCGAGGATACATAATAAGATAGAAGACCAAATCAAAGATACGCAGTTTGGCGTTAGAAATGGTTTTGGAACGCGAGACGCACTTTTTGGCTACCAAGTACTAATGCAACGTTGCTGGGACATGAATCAATCTGTTTACATCTGCTTTATTGACTATGAGAAGGCTTTCGACCGTGTACAACATCACAAACTCATAGAAATTCTCCAAAACATTGGCCTGGATTCAAAAGATCTACGAATCATCCGCAATCTGTATTGTCAGCAGTCTGCAAATGTAAGAGTGGAACAGTCGGTATCGGACAATGTTGACATCCTAAGAGGCGTACGGCAGGGATGTATTCTTTCGCCACTCCTCTTTAACATATATGCTGAAACTATCTTTATCGAAGCACTGGAGGACGCATCAGAAGGAATAGTGATTAACGGAGAACCATTGAACAATATACGTTACGGTGATGACACCATACTTTTGGCCGCCACGCTGGAAGACCTGCAATGCCTTGTAGACCGTGTGGAATCGATCAGCTCAGCCTATGGTCTTAGCGTTAACATTAAGAAGACGAAGTTCATGGTAGTTGGACGTAAACCACTCACAGACGCCACTTTATATGTGAAAGGTCAGCCGCTCGATAGGGTGCAATCGTACAAATACCTCGGATGCTATGTCAATAGCAGGGACCGGAAAACCCGTTCCTGTGCTTAAGCCGTTCGAACGGCTTACCCGTTCATACGGTAAGCCAATCGTTTCGGTAACCTCTTCACCGGCTTACCCAACGATGAGATAGCCCTATCAAGCCAGGTTACCCTAACCGTATCCCTTTGGTAACCGCTTACCGAATGTTGTTGGATTTGGTATTAAGCGCTTACCGTTCGGGTTAGGGTAACCCCTTCGCCACCTTCCCGCGCGTGCCGCTATTTTTTAGGTACTTATATTTGATGCCACGTCGTATTCATAATACCGATGAGCTGCGTCACTTTTTTGTTTAGGCATAATAAAGCCGGGAGTAGGTATGTACACTTGTACTTTTTTTTAATAACAATAACAGTTATAATATCTTTACTTGATTAATTAGTTTAATTACAGTCTCTTATTACCAAAACGACACACCAAATCTTAGCTCATCAAAATAAATTTCACTTACTAATATAACTACGGAGATGCGCAACGTTCGCAAATCACTAAGAAAGTGACGAGTAATATGCGTGCAATAAACAAATAAATAGGCAAACAAGTGACAAAAGGTAGTTTACGCCAAAAATTGATCACAAGGACCCAACATTTTTGCAAAAATATGCTTAAAGATCAAGGACCAAGGCTGCGACGGCGGCAATTCATAAAGCTTTGACAAATGCCGCCACGAGCGGCTCGTGCCACAGGCCACTGCACTCACCTTTGATTGAAGCGCGCGCGCCGCCCGAGTTTTGGTTTCTATAGGTTTCTATAAACGGTCCAAAAATATGTCGTACGTAGTTCGTCTAAGAACTAAAATTGCTTGAAGGTATTTTAAGCGGTAACCCATTCGGAGGTTTTGATACTGGTAAGCGGTAAGCGAAATTAACTCAATCGAATGGATTATCCGTTTAATGTGTAACCCAATGAAGCGCTTACCGAAATGTGCGGGTTTATAAAAATCAGCGCTATAAAAACCCTTTAAAAACCCCGGGTTAGGGTAAGCGGGTCCGGTCCCTGGTCAATAGTCAAGCGGATCACAGTGTGGAGGTCAAATGCCGCATAGAGCAGGCACGAAACACGTTTATGAAAATGAGTGGTCTTCTCTGCAACAGGTCCCTGAGGATGCAAACTCGGGTGAGATTAGCACGATGCTACGTATTTTCTGTCCTTCTATATGGTGTCGAGGCCTGGACTTTGACTGAAGCTATGACCAAAAGGATCCAAGCTTTTGAGATGTGGGTATATCGACGCATGCTGAAAATATCGTGGACAGAGAAGGTGCGAAATGACACCGTCTTGCAAAGGATAAATAAGGATCTTGAGATTGTAAAGACCATAAAAAAGCGAAAACTACAGTATCTTGGTCACATAATGAGAAATGATAAGTATCGACTACTGCAACTAATAATTCAGGGTAAAGTTCAAGGACGCCGATCACCAGGCAGACGAAAGATATCTTGGCTTAAAAACCTCAGACAGTGGTTCGGAATGAGCACGCTGTCTTTATTCAGAGCGGCAGTAGACAGGGTGAAGATAGCCATTATGATCGCCGACCTCCGGTAGGAGATGGCACTAACAGAAGAAGAAGATTCAAATTTTAACAATTAGTTGAGTTAACTACTGATCAAACAACGAGCCCTTACTTCCTGTTGTTTGATCAGTGGTTAAACTAATTGTAAAAATGTGAAAAAGGAATCGAAAATTTCAAGGAGTCTCAAGGAAATGTGTCAAATTTTCAATTCCTTTTTAGAATTTTAACAATTAGTTTAACTACTGATCAAACAACAGACCCTTATACCCTTATACGGTCACGAGCGTTAATTTGGGACCCATTTCAAGAAAAATATGCTTGACGTCGTCAATATCATTAGAGATGTCAAGGCATTTGTAACTTTTAGGAAACTCAACCTTATTGTTGTCGAATGTCAGATTGACTTTGGACCTAAGGTGGGTACCAAATTAAATCTCGTGTCTGTACATATACAATCCACAGTACCAATATTTTTTTGTTCACGGTCTACTGACAGTCTTTGCCAATCTCTCCTGTTAAAAACATTTTATTATTTTTAATTATACTTGACAAGCTAAATTATACCTTATTACATTATAATTTCACAATGGTTAAAAAATGTCTAATTGTTTTCAGATTGAGATAGTTCTGAGGTTTTTTAACTTTGGCGAATTTGACTTTTTGACAAATAAATGCCTCTCATACAAAAACAACTTTCAGTGCTTGGAGTAGAAAGTCTTCCTGACTGCTACAAATAGAAATGAGTTTCAAAAAGTATTTTTTTTTGGTAAGACGACAGTCTAATGTGCGTAAAACAGCTTGTAAAAATATAAATACAGTTGTGACATTGTAGCGGGAAGCGAGTGAAGATTGTCAAAAAACGCTGTACAGGAGATGAAAGGTATGAGAGAATACAGTGTGTCCCTGGATAAAGTGCACAAACGAATAGGGATGAAACTAGACACAATTTTATCGACAAAAAAAATAATAAAAAAAAATTACCACCTTTAGTTATTTTTTTATGATTTTTAAAAAAAAGTCATAGTACGCAGAGGACCTCATCGGAACAAATCAAGATATTTTGGCTCCTGTGGGCTCTATTGATTTGAAACAAACGGAATTATAATCACAAAAGTTTATTTGTGTCAATGAAAATAGAAAAAAATGAGAAAAAATGACATAAACCCTAAAAATAATGACTTTTCCTATGAATTTTGTGTTTTTTTTTCTCGAATTTTTAGTATTTACTCGATTTACTCAAAATTATGCCCATCTTACCTCATGTTATTTTTACCAGTAATGGTTGTGTATCTCATTGCCTTTTATTTAAAAAAATAACCAAGTGTCTCGCACAATTACAAGATCCTTAATGAGCGGCCAAACAAAGACATTGCGTTTACACTTAATTAGGTAGCCGCTCAGGTTGAAACCCTTAATGGAGGATTAGGATTACATTTTGGGTTTCTTGCACAATTATAAGATTATTAATGAGTGGCCAAACAATGACATAATGATTACGCTTAATTAGGTTGTCGCCCAGGTAGATTATTGTCCTTACTCTTTATTGAATTTTATTTGGGGTGGGGCGGGGAATACATGTTAGGATTAGCATAAATAGTGATAAGATAAGGTTTAGTTCATCAGTTACTTCGAATCATTCGTCGTTACTTATTCTCAGTTACAACTACTTCTACTATCAGGATTTCATAAAATGCCCCGTTTAAGTGAGTTCACGCACAGAGATCTCGCCGACATCCACTTTTATTATGGAATGGCGAGAGGTAATGCCAGAGCTGCTCGTTTATTATACATGGCAGCATTCCCAAACAGGAGACCTGTACCGTCTGCTCGTAATTTTCAAGAACTTCACAGACGATTGTCGAATGGACTTCGATTGGATCGAGATCGCCGAGAACAAGCAGGAGTAGTGATTGATGGAGCTGTTGAGGAAGCCATACTAAGAAGTTTATTTGCTGATCCGACGACCAGTATTCGGCGGTTGGCCTTGCAGCATGGAGTTTCAAAATCATCGGTTTGGCGGATTTTTAAAAAAGAAGGTCTTCACCCATACCACTACCAACGAGTTCAACATCTACACGACGACGTAGACAGGGTACCAAGATGTGTGCTGTCTTCTTGGATTCAACGGCAGATCAGGAACGATCCTGAATTCACCCAAAAAATTCTGTGGATGGATGAGAGTCAGTTTACACGACATGGGATCACAAACTGCAGGAATCTACATGAATGGAACCCCAAGGGAGAAAATCCTCACCTCAAAAGGTCGTCAAAATTTCAAGTGCAGTTTTTGATAAATCTGTGGGCTGGACTAATTGGTGACATGTTCATTGGCCCTATTTTTCTCCCCAGAACTTTGAACAGTCCCAGATTTTTAGAACTTTTGAGAGAAGATCTGCCCCTTGAATTGGAGGATGTGCCCTTGGAGACTAGAAGAACAATGTATTTACAAATGGATGGATGCCCGGCCCATTACGCACTTGACGTAAGGGGATTTCTCAACGCCTCTTATGCTAATCGTTGGATTGGCCGACAAGGGCCAGTGGCGTGGCCAGCACGCTCACCAGACATGACACCACTGGATTATTTCCTTTGGGGCACAATGAAACAGAGGGTATACAGCGTCCCTATCAACACAGAAGAGGAATTGCGTGGCAGAATTGTCCATTGTGTAAATTACATAAAAAATAACCCGGAAATGATACGTCGAGCAACTCAACAAATAGCAGTACGTGCAGGATTGTGTTTGCAAGAGCAGGGTGGGCATTTTGAACAGTTATTACATTAAATAAGTAATTATGAAATTCCATAATTCGTTTGATTTTATAATCCCATACCCAAAATGTAATCCTAATCCTCCATTAAGGGTTTCAACCTGAGCGGCTACCTAATTAAGTGTAAACGCAATGTCTTTGTTTGGCCGCTCATTAAGGATCTTGTAATTGTGCGAGACACTTGGTTATTTTTTTAAATAAAAGGCAATGAGATACACAACCATTACTGGTAAAAATAACATGAGGTAAGATGGGCATAATTTTGAGTAAATCGAGTAAATACTAAAAATTCGAGAAAAAAAACACAAAATTCATAGGAAAAGTCATTATTTTTAGGGTTTATGTCATTTTTTCTCATTTTTTTCTATTTTCATTGACACAAATAAACTTTTGTGATTATAATTCCGTTTGTTTCAAATCAATAGAGCCCACAGGAGCCAAAATATCTTGATTTGTTCCGATGAGGTCCTCTGCGTACTATGACTTTTTTTTAAAAATCATAAAAAAATAAATAAAGGTGGTAATTTTTTTTTATTTTTTTTTTGTCGATAAAATTGTGTCTAGTTTCATCCCTATTCGTTTGTGCACTTTATCCAGGGACACACTGTATATATATACGGCGAACACTCACACATACCCATACATTATGATACGATTTTATTTTATTATATAGTATCATAATTATACAAGTTATTAAAAAAAAACTGCATGAAAATATGCATTCATCGCAAAGATACACGAGAGCATGCATGGCCCGATTTTATCGTGTAAAGTCTTTACTTACACTTATATTATAAATGACTAGCTTTCCGCCCGAGACTTCGTCTGCGGAGAGTCAAAACTTCTGTTAAAAGTACAGATATAGTTTACATCACCTTCAAAGATTTGATTTTCAAAAGTCTAGAAAGTGAGTTTTAGGCAAGCGGTCCACATAAACAACTTTAATTTCATGGCTCTAACCTTTAAAACATCAAAATGTTCATACAAAATAAGTTCACTGCCCATCTTTCACCTATACAGGTATATAAACACGACCCTAGATTCAATATATAGATAATTTAGTCACATAATTACTAAACTTCTATTCAAACAATTAATCCAGTTAGCACGAGATCGAAAAACACCAAAGCCGAATATTTTCTTTATATAATAGTAGTCTCAATGCTCATTTTAATAATTATATTATACCGGTATGTAACTTGAGGGCTTGTGTTAAAAACTAGTTTTTATTTAATTTATAATGGTGTTGAAACCGAGTTTCATGTATCTAACTGGTTCAGTCATATTTTTTATATATAGGTAAAACTATAGGTAACTTTAGAAACGATTTCCACATTTTTCACTTTAAAAAAATAATTATAACCTGAATAATGATGTTCCCGATAATCACTTCAAAAATGACCAAAATCCCGTACAAACCGTCTACTTCCCATTTTACCACCGTTGGGACAGTTTTTCTTAAATCGCCGAAATTAAAAAAATAGTTATAACTTTAGCCTAAATATACATTTCCACACATTTCCTTCAAAAATTACCAAAATCTTATACAAACTTTGCAACCCCCTTTCATCCCTCTAGGGGGTGAATTGTAGTAATCGCTGAAATAGGTATGTGTCTCATTATTTGCATTGCAGAGCATTTCTGGGTCATTCTACTTTTAAGCGCAGGTCGATTTTTTGACAAGTGCTCTTCAAATAATATTTTTATAAAACCGGGCAAGAGCATGTCGGACCATGCTCAGTGTAGGGTTCCGAAGCCGTAACGACAAACACAAAAAACTATCTCAAAAATCAACATGTATGAACCAATTTTCTATTTAAAGTTATTTGGCGCTGTCTTAGATGATTTTTAGTAGGTATAAACCCGTTAGTCGCCTGTATCTCAGGAACTAATTAAGCCTACTAAGTAATGATTCTTTTTCTTATAAATTCGTATATAAAATCTCAAACAAGAGCCAAGCTTTTAAGTGTGAGATCAGTATACCTACCTATGTAGGTAGTTAGGTATCTAAACTGCTTCAAACCGACTTTAAATTAGGTACAATAAAAGTTTAATCTTTTGTAAAGTAATTAATAGAAAATGAAAAAAAAACAAGGGCCAGTAAATAGAATTTTAAGTTTTCCAAACGATACTCGACTCAAATCAATAATCTAATCGATTATTTGTAAACTTTCGGATCGCAAATCGCAAACTTGTAGGTAGCATTTCGGGGCACGTCCGAACAGCATCTAGGCGCTCGCGCTTATGAGCGCGGCTGTCGCTCGATTTGTTACATGGACAGTTCGACTCCCCCCGCGCGTGCAGGCCCCCCCCCCGTTAACAATTTTTCTATCAAAGTTATCATAGGCGATTTTGATAGGTATAAACACTTTAGTCGCCTGTATCTCAGAAACTAATCATGTCTACTTAGCCGTGATAGTTTTCCTTTAAAATACGTTATATGCGCTTTCGTTGAAGATATTTTTCAGATTTTTAGTATTTGTAGTTTTGGCTGTAGGGGGGGGGGGGGGGGACACTTGACTCTAACAAAAAATAACGCTTTAAAGCTTAATATTTCATAAACGGATCCCTTAATCGAAAAATTGTTTTGATATACCCGCAATATTTTTGAAAGACCTATCCAACGACACCCCACACTATGGGGTAGGCAAGAAAAAAAAAAGGCATCCCCACGTTACGTGTAGGGGAGGTGCATTAAAAAAAAATATTTTTCAAATTTTTATTTTACCACTTTGTTGGCGAGACTAATATGTACACTCATGGACAAAATTAGGAGAACGCAAAAAAAAGATTCAATAAAATGAAACTATCATGAAAAATTCTTAACAACTAACTTTAATAATATTATTAGTAGCTGTAACTGATCAGTTTAAAATCAAAAACACAAAATCAAATGTAAAATTAATACCAGTTTTAGAAAACAACCCGTCTAAAGAAATTGTAAATGAAATTAACATTTAAGAATTTAATTAAATTTTCCTTTTTTTTCTTATCTTTTTCTTGATCGCTGTTTTGTGAGTTATCCATCAGTATTTAGTGTTGCCCCCTCTAGCTCTTCGAGCTGCTTCCATTCTCCGCGGCATACTTCTGATCAGATTATCAATGAAATCTTGGGGAATTTCTTCCCATTCTTCCATTAATGCGTTTTTTTGGGTCCCTCAAGTTAGTGGGGGCAGGATTTCTTTTTTTAATTTGTCTGCCCAACTTGTCCCAGACATGTTCTATCGGATTTAAATCCGGCGAACGTGCTGGCCACCTCATAACATTGATCTGAACGTCTCGAAGATAATCGGTAACCACAGCTGCGGTATGGGGGCGTGCATTATCATGCATCAAAAGAAAATGTTCTCCTATGAATGGGGCAAAAGGCACAACAATTTCTTCCAAAACCTCAGTTACGTATCGTGCAGCTGTTAATGACCCATTTTCTATGACCCGAAGTTCTGTACGTGCCCCCATACAAATGCCTCCCCATACCATTACAGACCCTCCACCATATGCCTCTTTTCCAATGATGTTACACTGAGCGTACCTTTCTCCTGGTCGTCTCCACACTTTAACCCTTCCGTCATCTGGCATCAGGCAAAATCTTGACTCGTCGGTAAACAAGACTTCGCTCCAGTGTTCCTCGTCCCAATTTGCGTGATATCGGGCAAATTCAAGTCGAGCTACTCTATGCCCTGTGGCAAGAAGAGGGCCTCTAGCAGGCAAACGGGATGACAGCCCAGCTGAATTCAGTCTCCTTCTTACCGTTTTTGTGCTTATTGAGACTTGTCTGACTTCTTGCAGCTTCGTACGCACCTCGGAATAAGTCATGGTTCGGTTTCTGAGCACGTTGTTCACAATGAACCGGTCGTCCCTTGCTGTTGTTTTTCGTTTTCGCCCCTGACCTGCTCGTCTGCTATACTGGCCGGTCTGACGATACCTCTTGACCACTCGATGTACCACCGATTTCGAAACTCTTAATGTTTGGGCCACATCTTTGTAAGTATAGCCATTTTCAATTAAAGTGACAGCTTTAACCACTTGAAATTCATTTACATCTGGCATTTTTACTTAATATCCTTCAATCAATCACGTTAAACACAACTGATAATAAACTCAACACATAAACTCGAAGAAAACATAAATTTTCATCAAAAACTTAAAATTACGAAGACTTTTTTATTACTGAGATGACACAATACGACAAAATCGCGAAAAAAACAAATGAAAATCAAACATTAAAAACATTCCAAAAGAACATTTAATTTAATGGCATCCTCTGATATTAGTGGCCAGTACCTAAGATAATTATGAAAGTAGTTCTTAAACCTTTTTTTTGCGTTCCCCTAATTTTGTCCATGAGTGTATATTCATGCCAAATTACAGCTTTCTAGTACTATGAGTCTCTGAGCTAGACTGGGGACGGACGGACGGACGGACGGACGGACGGACGGACGGACGGACATGGCGAAACTATAAGGGTTCCTAGTTTGACTACGGAACCCTAAAAACGTTAAAGTGCTCGGTTTTGTAATTTAATATTGAAATAGTTACACAACTTAGCTTACATTTCAAATTATCACTACATTTAAAAAGTCACTATAATTAACTTTAAAGTAGGTAACATAGTGGTCACGCATGTCCCCGCCATTTGTATGGAACAAGTGTATTTACCGCTGTGTTACCAACTTTTCCTGATAAAATATCAATAAATTTAAAGTGTTTTGTTTTGAACTATTAAATTTAGTTGTTCCAGTTTCAATATAAGTCAAATTTACGTGAAAAAAATGTCTAAAAATGCCTTTAATTTCACCAATGATTATTATGCGCTAAAAAGTAGAATGACCCTTCTACCAAGTTTCCAGTAAATTTAACCATAAAATCATGTTTTCCATACAAACTTTGCCGCCCCCTTTCTTCACTGTAGTCTAGGGGTTGAATTTTAGTAGTCACTAAAATACGTGTCTCCTTATTTGCATTGAACAGCATTTCTACCAAGTTTCAAGTAAATTGGACCTTATTTTTCTCTTACTCGATTTTACTACTGAAAGAAACTCGTTAGTTTCCACTGGTCTTCCCAGTGGGTTGTCCGCAGTGGTCACAAATGGAAACATACCAGGCGTTGCCACTCATTTAATCAAAAATAGTGTTAAATTGAAATTAACTTTTTCCTTATTACAATAATTCACAATCAGCGCAAACAAACGACCATTTATGTTTTGGTCAATTTATTGTAAAAAAATATATATTTTTGTATACTGCAATTTTGTAACCAATCGTTGTAATAATGTACGTTGATGTTTGTGTGGCGACATGGCGACATCTAACGGCAAACATGTACCACCAACTCGCCAGCGCCAACAGCGCCGCAGCGTCAGACAGCGGAAATAAGCACTAGCACTTCCAACTTCATCCCAATGGACTTCGGTCACCGAGCATAAGGCTGCGGCTCCACTGAGGCGGAGATGAGCGGAGCGGAGCGGAGCGGAGCGGAGCTGTGCCAATATTAACCAATAGAATCTAAAGTAACGTGCGCAAGGCGCGCTCGACGTGACCGCATGTGCCTTCTTTTGGTTAATATTGGCACAGCTCCGCTCCGCTCTGCTCATCTCCGCCTCAGTGGAGCCGCACCCTAACACCCGCCTGGAGAGATCTCTCTATTGTCTTCTCTTTCTACATTAGTGACCCTCGACAATGGACAATTCCGCAACCTGACGACCTCAAGCAACTATGACACAGTCTCGCAGCAAGCCAGACTTTACCCGCACTATGCACCACTAGCATTCTGTCATATCTCTAAGCCTTGTGTCTACAGTGTGCACACTACTCTCACTCAACAACGCGACTCACTGCGTCCAACTACGAGTACTTCACGAGCAGGTACACGACTCACTGTGTACTCCACTCACTCCTCTTCTCCTGCTACGCTCGCCAACGCGGCTCTGAGCACTACTGGCACTTGCAGTATTTGACGTAATGCTATTTCTTATCTGACAGTTTCTGAACGCGTTAGAGAGGCTTTGCGATATGGGTGTAGATAAAAGCTTTATCCATACTAATCTTACGCGCCGAAGTCCCGTGAATTGGCACTACCTAATCCGATCAATGCTTATTAGTCTTAAATGTAAAATTAGGATTTATGGCGATTATTACTTAAAATAAAATTGAACCCCTCATAAGTTTTCACACGGAAAATTTAAAACAGTTTATTTTAAATTTATTACGATGGTGGTTTCAATTAGTGGTAAGAGTAAAAACTGGGAATTATAAATCTCGTTACAAAAGTGACATCTTTCAAACTAAATGTAATTTGACTTTAGATAGCAATCCTATGCTCCTATGCCAATAAAGGTCTATAATAAATTACCTAAAGTCACAGAAAATGTAATTGATATAAATTAATATGCAGACGTCTGAATTTCTAAAAAAAAATACGGTGTCATTGAATAGGTATTTGAAAATTTACATATAAATCTCATAATTAACCAATGTACGATTAGTATAAGTAGGTACTCGTATTTGTTGTGTATTTTACCAATTTCACTGTCTACGTCTTCTCTAAATTGCAATGCCTGACACAGTATCGTATTAGTATTATGTACTTGACATAACTGACTATGGAATTAAATTATTTGAATGAATAAGTACATAAATAAATAGATATTTTGATTTCCACTTGTCACCGCTAGTAACAAATGAGAATTATTTCTTCCCAGTTTCCGTTGTGGTAACAAATGGGAATTATTTCTTTCCAGTTGTTTTCAGTGGTAACTCATGGGTTTTTCTTTCTAGTGGTCCTCACTGCGGACTAAAGAGTGGTGACACTTGGGAAAAGACCGATGTGTTTCGTTGCCAACATAAATAATGTCAATCGTCTAATGTTGAGGTGTTGTTTGGACCACTAAATACTACAGATATTCCGTATAACCTGTTCAATAGCTTAAGGCGTTTCAGAGAAAAAGAGTCTGAACAAACAAACGAACAACAAAGTCATTTAAAAAGGGTTCAGTTTGTTAGTATTTGGTCCAGAACCCTAAAAGCCGAATTTAGAATGGTCAACATATTCGTATTGTGTTTGGCAGTTACATTTTACCTTCGAGTTCCGTGTACGTATTCTTAGATCTGTTTACCAGGGATCCTAATTAATGTGAATTCAATCACCTTGTGTTGTAATGTAACTAACGATTACGTTGCACATCGATGTAGTAATTGTTCAGTCGAGGACAAAGATACATCGTGTAACTAAAATAATGTGAGGATGTATCTCTATGGAATTTTTAACTATTTATTAGTCATTGATACCTAATCATTTTGATCCGCCGTTTTATACATGTTTTTTAACCAGATGTATACTTGATGAAAAAAAATCGTTACAATAATTACGTACCTATATTTCCACCCTTCAGACAAGA
Source organism: Acleris laterana (assembly GCA_963966035.1). Lineage (NCBI taxonomy): Eukaryota > Metazoa > Arthropoda > Insecta > Lepidoptera > Tortricidae > Acleris > Acleris laterana. Next base: position 47,494,753 of record OZ014438.1, read on the forward strand.
CTGCACCGAGCAAACGTCGAGCGTCCAGTGGCGCCCTCATTACTATTATTTTGTTTTCTAATTAACTAAAGAATTTTCTTGGAATCAGACGATGCGTTTTAGTAGCGCAATTAAAAACACAATTTATGGGATACCTACGTAACAAACTTTAATAACAATTACCCTTCGAGTAGTCCGTTTTTTCCGTTAAGTTGATAACTCGAAGGTGAATTGTTGTTAAACTACGTGATATTCCCTATAAGTTGTGTTTTCATATGTAGTACAAAAACCTACCGACCAATTTCAAGAAAATACTTTAGTTTATTAGAAAACACAATAATAGTAATGAGGGCGCCACTGTACATGCGGCGTACGCTCGGCCAGTTTTAATGATGTAGCGAAATGAACGCTATGTGATAAAGTAAGTTCTTAGTAATTAGTCATATTTAATTCCATTTAGTTTTAAATTATTATTGTTGACGTAATCCTCAATGGCCAGTTGCTAATGGATGACTGTTTACCCTAAATGCAGAGGAAATATATGATGTTTATTAAAAATATTAATTACCTTATTTATGTATTCAAAAGCCAGTCAACATCAGTCCCTGTTCGATGTGATATGATGATGGACGGCTCTATAACTATTTTTATTTTTTATAAACGTGTTTAATTTCTTTAGGAAATGAGTCCTTTTGTTTAGTCGCGCATTAAAGTTTCCCAATGAACTACTCCGAATACTGCCAGGCTCTTTTACCATTGCAGTCACTTAATATCTACTATTTGATAGCAGTCTACCTAGCACTGCCATAAGTTCTGTCACTAAGATTTATAAAAAAATAAAAAAAATAAACAAGAATATTTTTGATAAATGCATAATGCATAAATCAAAACTTTTATTAATATAGATTTACTAAAAAATATAATTAATGCTAAATTATTACAATAGGTTGATGTACAAGCTTTTAGTAGGTATTTCTGTTTTGGGTTGGTTGAATATGGTAATAAATACGCGATGGCGATGGTGCTCTTATCTAAATATATAAAAGGAGAAACTGACTGACTGACTGACTGACTGACTGACTGACTGACATATCAACGCACAGCCTAAACGGCTAAACGTAGGCACTTGAAATTTGGAAGGGACGTAGCTTAGGTACCGTAGAGGTGCACTAAGAAAGGAATTCCCAAAATTCCCACGGGAACGGGAATTAGCGGGAAAATTATTAACTCAAAAAAAAAGGTTTTGCCCAACGAAGTGGACACGGGAACAGCTAGTAGATTATATTATAACTTCTGTAAAAGTTGTCGCAGCTTGTCCAATTCATATGACGTATTAATCAGACTTACTCCATTAAATACCGATATAAATATATTGCAAACAAACTGAAGATCTTCTTATACAATCGCCAATCTTCATGATTCCCTAAATCTACTTAACAAATTTGCATGAATTTTTCTCTTTGTTCATAACTTGAGATTGAGAACCGTTTCAAGTCTAATGCTAGTCTTCAATATGGCCTGAGAAAAAAGGTCTCAATATATGAAAGAACCAAATTTCCTTTTTTAATAAAAGATTAACTTTTAACGATTATCAAAAACTGAAATCAGCACAATAATCTAGCGTGTTTCTGACTATCCCTTCCATAAAATTTAAAATATCGCTTAAAATTTTGAGCCTACCATTTGAAATGGAAGATATTTAAAAAAAATGGATTATAAAAAGGCTTTTAATTAATAAATACTTTATTGTAAAAAAGTATCCATAAATTAGTTTTATTTCACTAAACCTTAGGGACAGAACTTATGGCAGGACTAGGTGTGTTTAATGTTGCAGTTGCATAATGGTTGGCATCGAAACACGATAATTTTAATGACGATTAATGCTCAATCGCGAATAGTCTTTTCGCATTTTTTTTACCGATTACTGTAATTCTCAAATTCAGATGAAGAAAAATTGATGTAATATGAATTAATGATTGAAAAAATATGGACATATTCATTATATATAAGTTCTTCGATCTTCGAGTGGAACTACAGCTACTGCCCCCCCGCGGCGAAAGAAAACGGCGATCATTTTTTTGTTCACACTACGGCCACGAACAATTTTTAATGGCGGCCCGTCTTCCTCAAACACCCATTGCATAGATTGTTGCTTTGTTAGAGGGTCATAGCAGTATATCCAGGACTCATCAGTAGTAAGGATATTAGAAACCTGTTGGGAATTGCCTCCGTCGAATTTTTTGAGCATAAACTGGCACCTTGGCAATAGGCTAAGTAAAGTTTTTGGAAGATATGTATATTATATTTATTTTCGATAGTCGTCATCCTAAAGATCAAGAAATTGCGGATCTTTTATTTTTATTTCCTCTAATATTTTAGAAATATTTTTTTTAGTTATGAAGTTAACATTTGTACACTTTAATGACCGACTAGCTTGTTGCCTTCGTACTTAAGGAAAAAGAAAAAAAAACACTTCTATATCTGTCATTGTCAAATCAAATCAAAGTAAACAAACGATTCAATACAACGGCTCTTTTCTGTTTGCTTGTGTTTCATGTGATCAGTGTTTTTAGAAATATTTTTAACGATCTCAGAACGAACTCCGGACTTTCGTTTTGCCGCTTTGCTCTAAGACCTTTGCATGATATTTGGTCTACGATTTATTTTCGAACCCTTTGGCACTTCTTCTTGGACACCGATTTCTTCCTTTCTCGACGACTCTTGCCCTGCTTTTTGATAGCCACGAGAGCACTTTTGAATTGTACAATCCACGCAATGAATTCAGGCAATCCCACACGGACTGTGGAAATGGAGTATTACAAAGATTTACTTGAATTTACTTATTTGAATTGAACTGTTTGTTTACTTTGATTTGATTTGACGTTGACAGATATAGAAGTGACAGTTTTTTTTTCTATCTTATTAAATACGAAGGCAACAAGCTTGTCGGTCATTAAAGTTTACAAATGTCAACTTCATAACTAAAAAAAAGATTTCTAAAATATTAGAGGAAATAAAAGTAAAAGAGCCGCAGTTCCATGATCTTCAGGATGACGACTATCGAAAAAAAATATAATTTACATCTCTTCCAAAAACTTTACTTACCCAATTATCAAAACACTAAAACATTAAACTGAATTCTTAATCCTAAACAAAAACACTATTATTCAATTAAATATGTACCAATATGAGATTGTGGCTAACGATGGAACAGACTCCCCAATGCGTCGTTTAAATTTTTATTACATTCCTTAAAGGTTAAGTTCCTTTTGTAGTCGTAGAATATCATAGCACGAAACGATTCTCGCGGCAGCTCCATTGCAAGAAACAAAACTGGACTGACACATTCAGCAAAAAAATTAAAAAAAAAAGTTGAAAGCGGCCAGTATCAAATTTCATTTTATAAAAAGGTTAATAGCTAAATTACCCTTAATTTGCCATACACTTTTAAAAGTAAATGTTGTTAGTTTTTATACAGCTAAAAACTTTCGTAGCAGCCTATGTACATGAAGACCTGATATTGAACTATAGATAAATTGGGACAACGTGATGTAATTAAATAGTTACATAAAAAAGGTTTGACTCCGAAACTGATTTTTAAAGATATGCAAGGCACATGATTGACATTATGGCACTGACGACGCGCTGGCCTAGTTGGTAGTGACCCTGCCTACGAAGCTAGCGGTCCTGGGTTCAAATCCCGGTAAGGGCAGATAATAGTGTGATGAGCGCGAATATTTGTTCCTGAATCATGGATGTTTTCTATATATTTAAGTATATATTTCTCTATATAAGTATTTATATCGTTGTCTAGTACCCATAATACAAGCCTTGAGCTTAGTTTGGGACTAGGTCAATTGGTGTGACATTGTCCCCTGATATTTATTTATTTATAATTTATTTATACATTAGGGGAAACCTGTCCATCCTATACGATGGTAAAAAAATGGGCCACCGAGTTCCAACGTGGACGAGCCAGCATCTCAAATGACCCACGCCCCGGGAAGCCGAAAATGGTGACTAACCCACATGATGTGGCAGCAATATGCGATGCGATTATGAGAGACCGTCGGTTAAAAGTCAGGGAAATAGCTGACATCGTAGGCATCTCTTACGAAAGAGCTCGCAACATAATTCTGAATGAATTAGGTCTTTCCAAGGTGGCAGAGAGATGGGTCCTGAAGCTCCTTTCAGTTGCACAAAAACGCACTTACCTTACAAATTCACGCTACTGTTTGGAAATGAATGAAGCTGATCCTCAAGACTTTTTAAAAAGATTTATACCATGGACGAGACGTGGGTTCACCACCACACGCCAGAGACCAAACAGCAATCAAAGCAGTGGGTACGTGCTGGATCTCCGCCTCCCAAAAAGGCTAAAGCGGGTTTATCTGCCAATAAAGTCGTGGTATCAGTATTCTGGAATCCAAAAGGAGTAATAATGGTTGTCTATCTCCAGAAAGGTGCTTCCATTAACTCGGACTACTATTGTGATCTGTTACGTCGTTTACGCGAGGAATTTAAATCGAAAATACCTGGAATGTTGACCAGAAAGGTTCTGTTTCATCAGGATAACGCACGTGTTCACACGTCACTAAAATCGATGGCGGAAATTCAAAATTGTGGTTTTGAATTATTACCCCACCCGCCTTATTCACCCGATTTAGCACCATCAAACTTCCACCTTTTCCACAATTAAAAAGAAACATTTGATTGGAATGAAATTTTCGAGCAATTGGAAGAAAGTTATTTTTAAAGTGGTGTAATGTCTCTGGAATCCAGGTGAAAAAAGTCTATCGAAATCCTACGTAACTATGTATAAAAACGAAAAAAAATGTGCGTTTGTTTTTTGTTAGGCCGCGAACTTTTCAATCTGCCCTCGTATCAACCCGCTATCTATTACGGTTCAAAAAATGAAACTCTTTAAAGTAAAGACGGACGGATGGACAGCGTAGGCATGTTAATAGGGTCCCGATGGGCTACCCTTGGGGTACGGAACCCTAAAGATGAGCTGACAATCGGCATATTTGTTTTCTTGCCACAAAAAAAAGACTGTCGCAATATAGCCAGTGATAGAAACCCTTTTTTTATCGATATCGAGTATTATTATATGAAACAAACATGCCGATGTATGTACTTTATTTTATAATTATTCGTGGTACTTACTTCTTTTATATGTGTTATTCCATCTAAAGTTTAACTCCTATTTACTTTATCATATCAAATAATAAAATAACCCGTCGGGTAACTTTGAATGAATTGACTATACCTCATTTAATATAATAGAAACTTCAGAAAATGAATACTGCATAGACATTGAATGTCGTTTCATTACGTACTACAGTGAAAAAATATAAATTGCGTCTAGATATTATTTGTTTCTTAAAACGCTTTGAAACAGACTATTTATATAATTTTATACAAGCCTCACGTAAAATGTTTTATAAAATATCGATAAAAAATATTTCTAACATTAGCTAGATTGTGAGTCTTTTGTTTTGCCGCCAAAAAAACTGGCTCTGCGGGCCTAGTATGGCTGCGTCTATATCGCGTGTCGAATGTGGATAAAGCATTACTCACTTTTTGACACGTGTACTTACTTACCTGTCAGAAGGTGACGGACGCCTTATCCAAAACTTATCACGCGATAAACGCAGCCATATTAGGCCCCCAGGTTGTTATTATTATGTCACTCAACACTGGCTTTACCAATTACAAATCAAGTCAAGTTTGATGTAAATGTGTGTGCTTAATTGCGATTGGCACACTATTCCAGAGACAACGGTAGCGAAGCTTCCACGCGCGCGGCCGAGGAGTGCGGGTGCGGGGACCGCGCCGAGCCGCCCGCCGGTGGCGCCGTCGGCGCCGGCAACGGGAAGCACCGACCTAATCATTGCGCGTGAGTACTGCGCAGTGCGCACGCGTCACGTCATCCATCACGCAAACAACATTCCCGCCGCACTCGCATATGTTTACACCATCCTCAACATATCCACGATAATCGTGTCTGTCTGTATGTCACAGCAGTTTTTCTCTGAAACTATGGAAGCTATTAATTTAAAAATTGGCGTTGTTGTATTACTTGCTTGCTCTCTTATCTGTTTTTCGTAAAATAGACTAGGCTCAAAACTGGAAAACGCGTCTCTAAACCATGCAAGCGGCAAATCATGCTTTGTCCCTGCAGCATACGGATCTTTCGTACAATTAGTAAATCGCTGTTTCGGTACCCTAAAAAAGGTCCGATTATCATGGTTTTTTGATGTGTTGTAAAGGACCACATAGTTATGATATCTCAAATTTTACGTTCCTCCAGCTCTTTTCTTTTTCCGCCATCTTGGTAAAACGTGACACTTTTTTCTGTCTTTTGCCTATACTGTCGTTAAAGTTCATTCTGTCGTTAAACCACAATTTGATTTGTATTACTTATAATAAATAACATTTCTTATGGTAATATACGATGCTGAAACATGGGCAGTTCGTCATCCACCACTATTAAATTGTATACATATCGGCCAACACTTGGTCCGTCAAACTAATCCGTCGAGTTATGCGCATTGTTATCCTACTTCCTACTTATCCTACTAATATTATAAATGCGAAAGTTTGTGTCTGTGTGTTAGTTACTCCTTCACGCTGCAACGGCTGGACGGATTTGTATGAATTTTGGAATGGAGATAGCTTATACACTGGATTAATACATAGGCTACTTTTTATCCCGGAAAATTTTAAAATTCCCGAGAATAACGATAATTGAAATCTACGCGGACGAAGTCGCGGGCAGTAGCTATAGTCCAGTCAGTAGGTATTTATGCTCTACAAAAGGTGGCGTAGAAAATGTTTTGAAACAATATTGTTTAGGTATGACAGGTTAATAAAAATCCAAGTTCTCGACCTTGAAGGACCCAGGCGTTAGCCGCCATCTTGAATTAAAGGTGCCAAAATTAGGTATATTTTAAATAACTTCTCAATTGTTTACTAAATCACAAAAGTGTCTATGAGAGGTATAAAGAAGACAAAATTGTTTACATTTTTTGCATACATGTTTATTCTGTAAGTCTTAAAGGTAAGAAGTTACAAGCGACGGAAATAATAATATTTACAAAAATCATTAATATAATTTTAATTTTGTTTAAAAATTGTATAGCTATCATTTTTTAATTATTTTTGATGGCCCGGGCTGGTTAATGGTGCCTGCTTCATTATCGTCGCTGAAATTTTCTGTTTCATTGTCTGTATTTTTAGTTTCCAACCATGACATTTCGTCGTCATCAGTCTTCCTTATCTATCTGAATCTCTACTGCATTTTCACACAGCTGACCACTACTGCTGCTTTCTCTATCGTTGTTATTGGAGTGAGCCTATTGGTCTCATATCTCCAGCCCCAGTCTTCTGGTGCTTTTTTTATTCCGTACCATTTTTGGACTTGGTGGTATGTCCTAAAAGCATGATACCGTGCAGCGACCTTTGTCGGCGGCAAAGAAGCAAGATTAAATTTACTTGTTATTAAAGACTTCACTTACCCTTTGAGTAGTCAGCTTAACGGGAAAAGGTGGCCACTTTTTTCGGTTAAGTTCTTTACATGTTCTATTACATCCCAAAAGGGCATGTTTTGATCTTTCGAGGATGTACTCAGAAACGTCAATTAAATATAATGCTTGTTTAGTGACTTCTTTGACGCTTGTGGCCAGGTGAAGACGTAAAATTGTGTACTCATCACGGGCAGTAAAAAAGAAAGCCCTCTATCGCATATTTACAACCCTCGCCTACGGCTCGGGTCAAAGGTCTCAAATACCTGCGATTTCGGGCTTTCTTTCTTTTACAGCCCTTGTTAAGTAATGTATTATAGTGTAATTAAATTATTTTTTGTAAATATTATTGCATCTGTCGCTTGTAACTTTTTACCTATAAGACTTACAGAATAATCATGTATGCAAAAAATGTAGGCAATTTTGTCTTCTTTGAACCCTTCATAGACACTTTTGTGATTTAGTAAACAATTGAGAAGTTAATTAAAATATACCTATTTTGGGCACCTTTAATTCAAGATGGCGGCTAACGCCTGGGTCCTTCAAGGTCGAGAACTTGGATTTTTATTAACATGCCATACCTAAACAATATTGTGTCAAAACATTTTCTACGCCACCTTTTGTAGAGCAAAGGCTTTTACAGTTCCCCACAGACTGACCTACTAGTCCATACTAATATTATAAATGCGAAAGTGTGTCTGTCTGTCTGTCTGTCTGTCTGTCTGTCTGTCTGTCTGTTACCTCTTCACGCTTAAACCGCGGAACCGATTTAGGTGAATTTTAGTGCAAAGATAGTTTGAATCCTGGGAAAGGACATAGGATAGATTTTTTTCCCGAAATTCATCCCCTAAGGAGGTAAAATAGAGGGTGAAAATTTGTATAGAGCTAAGATTTAAACGAGTTCCACGCGGACGGAGTCGCGGGCAGAAGCTAGTAATATTATAAATGCGAAAGTGTGTGTTGTTGTAACGGCTGGACGGATTTGGATGAAATTTGGAATGGAGATAGCTTATACCCTAGATTAATACATAGGCAGATATATATTCCATCCCAGAAACTTTGAAAATTCCAGAGGGAATAACTATACCTAGTCAAAATCTACGCGGACGTAGTCGCGGGCAGAAGCTAGTAAATTATAATAATAGTTATGGGACTGTTACCCTTATTTATTAATTTTATTTGCATGGAAGCAGTGCACACTTTTCACCTTTATCGCAAGCGCAGCAGCTGTATGGCGTGGCGTATATCTCAAATGATCTGATAAATTGGATCCTTCAGGATTGTGATGGAGGGAATAATGAACAACCCGTCCCTTACGTTCAACGACGGCGTGCGGTCCGTGGACTTTGTGCTGGTCTGGGAGGCGGGTAAGGAGCACGCGTCCTCGCCGGCGGCCCGCCGGCAGCGCCGGGTCTTCGAGGACAACCTCGAGCAGGAGGGGCTGCAGCTCGAGCGTGACGCGCCCGACCACCTGCACGGATTGCACTTCATTAAAGTACCTAACCAGGATGCATGAAATTTCACATTCTTATTTTAATTACTTAACAAATATAGTTTAATGCTGCGCGTTGCATCGTTCTTGGTCGCCGAGTCCCACCATACGTAGGAATGCATTATGCCCCTACATATAACACCAAAAACAAGCTATTTTTTTTAGTTCACAGAGTAGGTACAGTAAGACTTTTTATGGTGTCCCGATTACTAAGAGCCTAACTTTCAAACAAATGCATTATTGTATCTCGAACCACAAATGTCCCTGTTTCAAAGCGATTTATTGCGCAGCGTTAAACTATAGTCTATTGCAATAGCTCTTAAAACCTCTTTTGGGTTCGGGTTAAACGGTTTTATAAGCATAAGAGCGTATAAATGAGGGTGTTTAAGAGTTATTACAGCGAATATCTTAGCTTATGGTGTAATGACTAATCAGTCAACGATCAACTGTTTTTATTGTTTTATTGTAATGACATTATATGACATTAGTAGTCTCCTTGTTCGACAAAATCGTCAACCCCCTGTTGCTTCAGCCTTAAGTAGGACATCTGTTTAAAACTGGGTAGATACCAGTACAATTATCAAGGCTGGATGTATTGTGGTATATAGTTCGAGTTGATTTGATTTCAAGAACACTGAAGGAGTGTAGAAATTGAGTTTTTGATGTAATCTCATTCCTAAGCCTGAAGCCGCAATTACATGTCGTCCGCCGCATGTTGCATACGGCGACCGCATCAGTGTAAAGAACACGGTGATCGGCCGCATTCGGCGAGCGACAGCTGCAACCGCCTAGTTACGTGATCGAAGTAGGCGGACAGACTTATGTAAACTCGACCTTCGTTCGCCGCAGTAGTTTGAAACAACTTCGGCGACCGCATTAGGTGATCGACCAGTTTTGTCGCTTTAGACCAATCGCAGAAAAACAAACCTCTTGCTTAAAATCTCGTATAGGTAAAACACTTAAGTAAGTCACCTGTTGTATGTAATTGTGTACAGTTTGCAAAAAAACGCATAAGCATAATAAATTGCTGCTGCCTAGTTGGTAGCAGGGATTGAAAACCGGTTTATTTTCCGTAGCGGTTAAAGCCACACTATGAGAGCCTAACCCATAATAAAGGTTACGCTCACAGGGAGCGAAATGCATTTACCGGTTAGAGAGCGCTCCTTCCGTGTGAGCCGAGACAAGGGTGAATGACGGAAGCGCTCTCTAACCGGTTATAACCGGTAAATGCATTTCGCTCCCTGTGAGCGTAACCGTAACCGTAATCCGTTGGAACGTAACCCAAATAATTAACCGGTTTAACCTAAATAAATACCGGTTTATTTGTAACCGGTTACAATCCCTGGTTGGTAGTGACCCTGCCTACGAAGCTAGTGGTCCTGGGTTTGAATCCCGGTAAGGGCAGATATTTGTGTGATGAGCGCGAATATTTGTTCTTGAGTCATGGATGTTTTCTATGTATTTAAGTATATATTTCTCTATATAAGTATTTATATCGTCTTCTAGTACCCATAGTACAAGCCTAGAGCTTAGTTTGGGACTAGGTCAATTGGTGTGAGATTGTCCCCCCTTATATTTTTTTAAATATATACGAGGGGCATACCGAAATAATCGGGAATTAAAAAAACTACAAGTAAGTATTACCTAAATTATATTTCATTGTTTATCGAAGTATTCTCCCTTGCAATCGATGCACTTTTGCATTCTTTCGAACCAGTTATTAAAACAGTAATTCCACTCATTCCAATCCCTATGAAAGCCCCAATCTGCACGTAGGTCACATGTCGATCATCTAGAAGATTTTTTTGCACAGCCGTCACGTTTTCAGGCGTTACTGCTGTCGACGAAATTTTCACGCGTGAGCTCCATTTTGTCTATCGACTTGTCAAATTTAAACAGGCATTACGAAAAAAGCCGAGCTTTTTTTTAATTGTGTTAATGTCATTACGATTGCAAGTGGCCAGTACTAACGTAACATAAAAGGTTTTATGTTAACTCAATCCCAAGTACTCAATTCCCGATCATTTCTGTGTGGCCCTCGTATTACATAAATTATATAAATATGTAATACAAGTTGTACATATTAATAAAATACTGTAAGTACTTTTTTTTTACCTTAATCACTCGCCATTTCGTCATCCTCATTTTCATCAATGGACTTTACAGAAACATTTGATTTTAATGCATACTTTCAAATTCTTTTAATGTGTTGAGAACCTGTGTTTTCGGTACAGCACATATTTTAATGACCCTTTGTTTTGGTGTTGATAAACAATTTGAGTCTTTATCGCAAACCTCTTGGAAATGTTTGTACAAATTACACAAAACTCTTTTCGTTTGAATGTGCAGTGGTCGTCCTCTACCAATTTCAGGAAATTGTGCCATATGATTTTGCCAAGCTGAATTCACATTAGATGTTTTACAATTTACTTCTGTGGTAAACGGTAAGTATTATTGTTTATTTATGAACGACGCAAAAAATACGAAGACAATACTCGACATTGACAACTATTTTATATCTTATCATGACAATAGAATCATGTGGACAGGAATAATCAAACTTGAAAGATAAGCAAATAATGAGTTTGCAAACCAAACGATATATTACAAATTTCATACTCGTAAATGGAATCTCTATTCGCACACATTACTCACACATACAACAGGTGACTTAAGTTTTTTACCTATACAGCAGTAGGAGTAGTGAGTTTACTCAATACTCAATACTTTATTGCAATCATAATGTTTACAGAGATGGAAATATAATAATTGTCTCAATTATGAACCCTGTTGGGGTTTCACTAGACTACACGACAATAGTGTTGTAAGTCACTATTTATAGCATTATTTCTGTGTAGTATTTATAACTTTTTGTACTTATTGCAGCGTTACACTCGTATGATATTTATTGTTTAGTTATGAGGTTTAAGGGCGTTTTCACTTAAAAGTGTACCCAATTAAGGACTGAAATTAAGGAACTTTAACTTTGTCAGTTTTGTGACGAAAATTAGCCATACAATGCGGCCGTCAATATATAGCTAAGGGTATAACCGTGTTTGTATGGGGGATCGGCCCCAGACGCCAAATTGATTGTCGTTTTGCTGATTTATTTCCCCAAGCATAAGATGCTATTCCACCAAATATTGAGCCTAAAATGTCACAGGTTTTGGAGAAAATAAAAAAAAATGAAAATCGGTTTTTATTTATTTTTGTCTAAAGTACTAAACCGATTTTTTTGTAACTTAAGTATATTATGCTAGTAATTTAGATGTATTATTAAAAAAAAAATGAAGTTCCAAATGCATTTGTAAATAGTAAAATTTTTACTTTTAAGTTTTCTTTATTTTTTTTTTTATTGTTTCGAGTTAGGGACACCCACCAATTTTGGATATTTTATGTAAAAACTAATATTCTATAACATATATTTTTTTCAAAAACATTCACTTGGCTCAACAGGGTAAGAATACCATGTGCATGTAAATTGATACGACAACAGAGAATTCCATATTATTATTGTTATATTATCGACCGCCGCTGTGTAGGTAAGTACGAATTTGAATTTAGAAGGTGACCAATTCGTTCATTGAATACAAAACGGACACATTTCAAAATGAATCAGTGTTGCATTTTAAAATTAGAAGCTATTCCTATAAGATTTCTAATGCAAGAGCAAATTATTTTGGAATGTGTCCGTTTTGTATTCAATGAGCGAATTGTTAAATAGGATGGATTACGTTATTATTGGCTGTATAAACTGTATGTTTTTGAAAACAAAAATATGATAAGAAATATTAGTTCTTTATCGTATGTTTTTTTTCAAAAACATTCACTTATATTTTTGTAACCGTTCACAGATATTGTTATACACGTACATGTGTAAGGATCTTGGCAACTTTAAAAATAATTTTCTTATAATCTCCTTTTTTCTCATTGAAAGATAGGGAATGCAAATAACCGGTAATAACCGGTTTTAACCGGTTATTTTCATACTAAAACGGTTAATAACCGGTTAAATTGCATTCCCTATTGCAAGATCAATATTAATGCAACTCATATTGAAAAATAATGGTTCCCGCCTTATTTTTAAATTTCGTGGTACTCTACAACCAAGCTGCATACAGCTTATACTGCCAATAATAACGTAATCCATCCTCTTTAACAATTGGTCACGTTCTAAATTCAAATTCGTACTTACCTACACAGCGGCGGTCGATATGGAATTCTCGGTTGTCGTATCAATTTACATGCACATGGTATTCTTACCCTGTTGAGCCAAGTGATTGTTTTCAAAAAAAATATATGTTATAGAATATTAGTTTTTACATAAAATATCCAAAATTGGTGGGTGTCCCTAACTCGGAACAATAAAAAAAAAAATTAAGAAAACTTAAAAGTAAAAATTTTACTATTTACAAATGCATTTGGAACTTCATTTTTTTTTTAATAATACATCTAAATTACTAGCATAATATACTTAAGTTACAAAAAAATCGGTTCAGTACTTTAGACAAAAATAAATAAAAACCGATTTTCATTTTTTTTTATTTTCTCCAAAACCTGTGACATTTTAGGCTCAATATTTGGTGGAATAGCATCTTATGCTTGGGGAAATAAATCAGCAAAACGACAATCAATTTGGCGTCTGGGGCCGATCCCCCATACAAACACGGTTATACCCTTTTCGTCACAAAACTGACAAAGTTAAAGTTCCTTAATTTCAGTCCTATAATTGGGTACACTTTTTAGTGAAAACGCCCTTAAACTGTTTGAAATCTTCATTGCCTACACAAATAAGCTGCCAGAGATTACAGCCTTACAGATTGCACCTAGCAAATGCCGGATGTACAGTGGCGCCCTATTAGTGGATTACTATTATTGTGTTTTCTAATAATCTAAAGTATTTTCTTGAAATCTCTCTCAACTTGAAAAAAAACATGCTTTTTTTGTAGTGCAAGTAAAAACACAACTTATAGAACCACATAGTTTAATAATATAGTTATAAACTAGTAGTATAGTATTAAGGGACCACCTTTTCCCGTTAAGCTGACTATTCGAAGGTTAATTGTTATTAAAGTATGTTACGTATCCCATAATTCGTGTTTTTACTTACACTACAAAAAATCTCCGTCGGGTTTTAAGACAATTCTTTAGTTAATTAGAAAACACAACAATAGTCACAAGGGCGCCACTGGACGGTCGACGTTGGCACGGCGCAGTCTTAAAAAATGTTCTTAAGAGGTTCCTTGTTTTGACCTTTTATCATTATATTTGTTGGGACGTCCTCCGTAACAACAAATGTTTTATTGAATTTTGAATCGTTGCGGTATTACCTTAACGGAACAACTGACTAATGGACGGCGTTGGGTTGATTGCGTACTAAACATTGAAATATTTACGTGAAAGTATTCGGTAAATGCTACACTAACAGCTTTTAATGTCCCCTGATATTTATTTATTTATTTTAATATGGATGTTTGTTTATTTTAGATTCACGCACCAACATCGGTTCTGAGGGACTACAGTGAGATACTAAAACTGAGGATGCCCATGAAGGTCCGTAATAGAACTAATAAATTAAATAATTATTTTGTGGTTTTTTCCTAACGATAATATTTAGTAGATTAGAATGTCGGCGGCTTTCAGCTTAGCTATTTATACGAATGTTTTATGTTGTGATCATTATAGTTATACTTATGATATGTAATGCATTCAAACAAATTTATTACATATTCATACATTAACTCATGGAAATGGTACTCAAAAGCTTTTTATACTGCCCCTGCCATATCGCGCGATAAAATTACAGATAACCAAGAACTTATGTCGCCTTTCTCAATAATTTACACACGATAATGTGATTGTAATTGAGTAGTTTAGACTGTTTTAATTCAATATTTCTTTACTTTCCGCTTAAAACACACGAATCACCGCCATCACATAATTATTGTGAAACGACTATGGCGTAAATGTGTAACTTTATCTTCTTAAGCCTTAACTTGGGTTTTAAGAACAGTCAACCAATTTGAATCAAAGGTCACCATATTATGGAACCAAGTCAGAGTGACGTAATCAATCAAGCCGTAAAGTGAGGTTTAGACTAGCTATAAACAATGCAGAAGTTGACTGATGTCTTACTCTAAGTTTTAAGTTAGAAAAATACAGCAAAATGGTAATTTTCCTCTAAAACTAAAGTTAAAGTAATGCAAAGATCAACTTCTGTCATTTTTATTGCTAATCTAATTCGAGCTTAAGATACTTGAAGATTTGATTTATAACGTCACATTGACATAGTTCCATTGTGGCCTTTTAATAAAATTAGTGACTGTATCGGGAGCCGAGAACGTTAGCTCACTAGCAACTATGGGTTTATTGATTAGTAATCGGTTCGTGACGATAATAGTTATTTATGTGACTGGTGCATAATGAGAGGCATAAATACACGAGTGCGGCTCGCCTTTTGGCTCGTTTTATAATAAGACCTCACGAGTGTTTTAATGCCTATTTATACGTACAGTCGCATACATCATTTTATCTATGTGAAAAACATGCATATCATAAGTTTTCTACAATATGTGAGAAACCTATATCTGTAGTTGCCCTGTAACTTAATGTACCTGTATGGGTGAATTGCAAAAATATTGTACATAGTTAAGGACTTAATTGAGACAACGTTAACTTTCTTCCATTGTTTTTCCTTTGTGTGACGAAAGTTATCCATATGATTATATGACTAATCTTCGTTACACAAAGGAAAAAGTTAAGGATTGTTAAGGATTTTTTAATTGAGCCCTTAACTATGTACAATATTTTTGCAATTCACCCGTGTATCTTAATGTTAACGTTTAAGTATCGGTCCGATACTTTAATGTGAACATTAAGATGCAACTACATCTATAACCGATGCTTTAATGACATCTAATACTTTAATTTTAACATTAAAGTACAACCACAGATACAGATTTCTTAATATAGGGCCAATGACCTTCTATACACAAGGACTTACCATCAGCGCGCAAAACGCGGGACGGCACCACTGTGCTTAATGACGATTCAAGCACACTTCTTACTTTAGTCGTCTGTTGGTCGCGAACCCAATAAGATGCTGAAGTGTGTCATCAAAAAGTGCCGAAATAATACCTTAACGACTGTAAAAAATAATCGTGGGACTTACCACCGGTACGATAATTTTATAAACACACACAATGACACAACACCCTGAAAAGAGTAAAGAATGTATTAAGACCAATTAATTTTCAATAAATATGATTAATGGTTGTCACTATTGTCGAGTATTACGTTGAGTATTCCATATCTTTCTCTCACGCGTGATGGAAAGAAACAGGCAAAACGACGTGACAAGAACATAGTCAGAAAACAAAACAACAGAGTAGCTGTTTTCAGGGTTCCAAAATGACAAAAAACGGAACCCTTATAATGCCTGTTTTTTTTTCGTCTTTCCTGTATACTAGATAAGAAAAGAGAATTGTCGCAAGTTAGTAGCATAAATACATTATACAGGGTGTCTTGAAATCAATCGAAGAAATTTTAACCGTAGATAGGGTGGATGATTTGGATCATCTCTACATTGGTAACTTTTTTTTAAGTTAATATTTGACTGAGTTACAGACTGATTTATCCTGACGATACTCTCAGTGTGCTCCATCTTAACTAATTCATTCATAACCCATACACCGGATTGACGGGGGCAAATATGTACCAGTGCTAGTGATTCATTAAATATCGATTAAGTTTATCGACAATTTTTTTCGTGACATATGGATCTTCCATTACTTACAAAATAAAGTTGTAAATACCTTTATCTTCTATATCTAAATGATCAGCTTTCCATGAAGATAAACGATCTTTTTCTTTCGAATCATTTTTAACCGACTTAAAAAACTAAATGGTTCTCAATTCGTCGGAATACTAAAGAATATTGTCGTACTGAATTAATTTGTTATTCAATGTAATTTCAACGGTTGTCAAGTGACTCGAGTCCAGAGTCAATGTCAGACAGTGTTGTCACATCTAATTTCGGAAAATTGGTAGAACAAAATCCAAAAATTAGTAGAAATTGGTAGAATTCGAAATGAAAATTAGGTAGATCTACCACCCTGTTTTGAATGAACACCAAAATGCCGTGAAATGCTTTGCTATCTGTCAGTGTCACAGAAAGCTTCTCATTTATTTTTATGTCACCTCAAACACAGATTATACAAGAAATTACAAGACAGGCTAAATTCGATAGCAAGTTCGTTCGTTCGTTTGTTTCGTAAACACACGCTACACGCATGAAAAAATGTTTACAATCATAACATTTTGATAAATATCAAAATTAGGTAGCTTTGGGGCCGTGGGTGGTAGATAGGTAGACAGGAGGCAAATTAGGTAGATCTACCAAAAAGTTGGTAGATGTAACAACACTGATGTCAGATACCGGTTGTTTGTATTATAAGAGGTTTGCACATAATTAAAAGTCATTCAAACTAGGCCATTACTTATTTTAATGGTGATCAAAAATTGCTTTATATCGTTGTCGATAAATTTTGTCGATATTGAATCACTAGCACTGCTACATTTTTGACCCCGTCATACCGGTGTATGACATAACATGTGTCACAACGTTATGTAAATAAACAAGTTGTTCCATATCAACAAACTTTCTAATCACGGTCAAAAGCTCCACGGTGTTTAGAAAACTGAAAATAGACTGAAACTGAACTATAATATGAATGAAAAGATGATCTCTGATAAGGGCTATTATGTGAAATAATTTAAAAATGAAACTTACGATTACGATGTTTACTCACACTCTTCCCACACTCGCACAGGTAAAATAGCACTTGTACTCGTAGGTACATTAAAGTTATTTTATTAGATCATGAATCATGGATTTATTTCATTGATTTCTACCACCATCAGGGATAACTATGAATACAACACACAATAATTAAAACGAATCAATAAGTTTTTATTGTCCTTTGACAGTTCAGCATAGTATTTTTTTAAATCTTGTACCATTGAATACTTTTTATGAAAAGAGGTTTAGGTTTAGGTTTTGTAAAAATAAAATCGTCTCTACACGTAAGTTTATCCATTCCATGGCCTAGGAAAGGTTGGTATTTATTGTTCTCTATGGTAAGTGTGACATCATAATAAATTATAATCAATTATGCGACGGCCTTTATATCCATGGACAAAATATTTTGCATTCGGGCTGTTGGCTACTGCCACAAATACCTCGCAGATCAATACGGAGGGCAATAATCGGATCGTTCAATCCATGTCTATCTGAACTCTATGTCTGAGTCTATGAATTTATGGCTGTCATTATAATATTATGTCATTGTTATGTTATTTTGAGATATTCAAATCGTAATTATTTTTGCTGTAAGCCGGTTATACGGGCCACTTTAGAACAGAAAAGAATGGTAAATGGTTAGATCTCGACAATAATATAAGAAGGACGATAATATTATGATCAGTCTTGGCGAAGCGTGAACAAGAGATCTAGTGAATTCACATTTAAAACCAGCTAGTGTTCAAATTGCAAAAATGAAAATACAGTAAGTTGCACTAATGAAAATACAGTAAGTTGCACTAAAATTTATAATTATTTTAAAATGTTAGTCAGATTTCTGCTTACATGGAACGAACTGTTTGTTTACATACCATGTAAACAACGTATGGTGTCAGGTCATTGACCTTTAGAATTATGACGTTAGTTACTACGAACGTTTGTAGTAGTATAGTATCAGCGTCAAAATGTCAAGGTCGAGATATCGGCTGCGATACATCAAGTAACAAAATTAATATAATTAATCCTTCTTTTTTTTTTTACATTAACAGAAACAAAAATGAACCATACCCCCGTGATCAGAATCGTGCGAACTATTACCCCGCCAAATATCTCTTATTCGATCCAAGACACCCTGTATACATAAATACACTTCGCATAACAGTTATCGCAGAAACATTTTCAGCCGAATGAAACTTTAGCATAATAGTATACTTAGCGTAACTGACATAACGCATAACATTCATATGGTAGAATTTTTAATAGCACTGCACTTTAATTTCGCGGAATTTTATGAGGCAGAATATACCTTCCACCGAATTTATTATGGCATAATTTTACCTTAGCATAGGAACTGCTCGCAGTAAAATAGGTTAGGTTAGGTTAGAAGTGCTACTATAACAGGACCAGTACCGAATCGCAATTGGGATTGTTCATATTTTTACAATTACTCCAATTCGAAAACCATTTCGAGGAATAGGGTTTTAAAGCCGTTCTGCATTATTAAGTTCTTGAAATATTTATTTATTTTGGATATTTCGGCAAAAGTATTTTTAACCTTTGTTTGACTTTCGTTTTCGGCTTGAAGCCCTCTTAGGTGTATCTTACGGGTTAGGCGAAATCAGCTTGAAATAGTATGTTTTAATACACTATTAGAATCACCTGTTTTCATTATATATCATTTATTTGTTGTAATTTATTAGAAAATGCCATCCCAAATTTAAAATAATCATGTCATCCATAAAATGTCTGCTAAATAAATAAAGATATTAAAACAAAACTATTGGGTCAAATACAAAATTAATGAAATTGGTGTCATAAAATTTCCTATTCTTTCGAATGAGAAAGTAAAAACTGTGAGTTATTTTTTTTGGTCAATCCCAATTGGTGGAGTAATTGGTGGTATTTTTATTATTATACACCCACAAGTTTAACTGCCCATAATACGAATTTCGCCGAAACCAAATATTCTATCATAGAACTATTATTGTAATCAAATTTGTGTCAATATACTATTCTGACAAAGAAAATATGCCAAGTAATTTATGCGAAAAGTAGTTCTACGAAATGATGATTCTGCCAAGCGTTGGTATGCAAAACGAAATTATAACAATAAATGTTATGCACCATAATAGTGTTAGTTGAGGTGATCTGTATGGTAAATCATTCAGTTGCTTTCATCCACTTCGTGCCTGGATGTTTACATCGATTCTTTTAAGCCAATTTGTCGTTAACCTTAACTTATCCCATTTAGGAATAAGTTTGCCCTTGTACATTTTTTTAATAACAATGTTGTAATATTAATATTTTTGTGCAATAAAGAGTTTACATACATGACATTCATACTTATAAGTAACAAAAGAGATTGTCAATATGAAACATAATTACCCATGGAGAAGCAAAGTAGGAACATTTAACGGTAATTAATTAAATAAAAATATTACGTTTATAAAATGTTGGTTTTTTCGCATGTGCAAAGCTTATTTTTTTGGAGTATGCACAGTTGATATCTTTGAGGTTTAAGAAGGATTAATATATATCGTATACTTCGATACTAAAAAGTTACCCTACATTAGCTATCCACATAATTTGAAAACATTTGAAAACTATAAAAAAACATTATCTCAAAAATAAAAAAATAATCGACTGTGACAGACGACGGTCAAACAATGAGTGAGTTTTTACAAGCTCTCAGATATAAAACCTCCTTATGGGTTCCGTGTTGAGGTGCGGAACTCTAAAATTAATAGCCCGTTTCTACTCCACTGCTACCTTGTTCCAGCGAACTTCTTAAATCAGCATATGAAGCTTCGACTGTGTAATTGATATACATTACTGATTAATGACCGACGACACGTTAAGGGACTGGTGTGTCAACGGCAATGTATAGACAAAGCAAGTCGAAGCATAATAAGGTGAAATAAGATGCAGTGCCATGTTTGGGCATTTTTGTTGTATGACGTGATTTGTCCATGTGTATAGAAGGTCATTGTATAGGCCATTTGCTCATAGTTTCAGAACATAGGGAAGCTATGATATAGATATAGATAAAAAAAAGCGTATGTAGTTTTCACGCAAATATTGCATTTAAATGTGTCTATGGCGTTTTTAAACTGACAGTGCAGTATTTCTAAATGGAATATACTTTACTAAGGAACCATGTACGTGAAATTTTAATCACGGAATTTATACATTGAGCATTGCATTGGGCATTTCTTGACTTAAGACAAAATGGTTTCTTATAGCTATTGTGTGCAGGGATTCATTTGTTCGTATGTTTTTGATTGTGCAAAAGTTAGATCGTTCATTACTACACTGAATGTTATCGATTGTTTGAATTGTATACTGTAAATCCGTAGGAATGCAGTAAGATACAAAAAAGTGGGAAGACGAATGCGATACTGAATGCTGCAGTGTTTATGTCTAAGGTATGCAGATGTTGCGCGCGGCGCGACAGCTTGGCTAACTGAACTAACCCGGCGCTTGCCTCGGCCTCTATATAAGCTTGCTCGTTACACATAATGCACCTCCTCCTATCATAAAATCTAGTAATAGTACATTATTGGCTGAATACAAAATAATCGCTAGAATCGAAAATGGGTCTTCAAACGTTTATTACTCCTGAGAATAAAACGAGGCTCTTCTCGTATCCATTTTTCGAAACATAGGCACTATTTTTGAGGATGTTAGAGAAAAAACTTTTTTCTTAATGGGGTAAACAACTCGCATAAGCTTATCGTCTACTTTCAGCTATCATTTTAAAGCTATTTATATAGATTTCATTATTTCGGGAAGATACAAGCTCACATGAAGGACTGACTAAACACATACATAATGTTAATCTACACAATCCACTGCCGAACAGGCAAAATACTATTAAAATAACTTTTAAACAGGGTTCACGAAAGTAGCGGGCGCTTCATAACTCATGAGAGTTATGAGCAACAAACATTTAACACAAACATATTTATCAGCAATATTAACCAGCGACCCGCCCTAGGTTAGCCCGCGTTAGGATAATGTCACTTTTGTATTACTTAAACATTTGTAAAAATCCGTTCAGTAGTTTATGAGATTACATACAAACATGTTTGTAACAATCACAACAATTTACCTCTTTATGTTTTTAGGGTTCCGTAGTCAAACTATGAACCCTTATAGTTTCGCCATGTCCGTCCGTCTGCAGCCTAGCTCAGAGACCATAAGTACTAGAAAGCTGTAATTTGGCATGAACATACATATAAGTCACGCCAACAAAGTGGTAAATTAAAATATAGAAAAAAGAAAAAAATAATGTACCTCTCCTACACGTAACGTGGAGATGTATTTTATATTCTCGTCTACTCCATAGTGCGGGGTGTCGTTGGATAGGTCTTGGTCAAAAATATTGCGGATTTGTCGAAACCGTTTTTCGATTAAGGGATCCGTTTAAGAAATATTAAGCTTTAAAGGGCTAATTTTTGTTGGAGTCAAGTGTCCCCCCAATACAGCCAAAACTACAAATACTAAAATTCTGAAAAATATCTTAAATGAAAGCACATTTAATGAATTTAAGACGAAAACTATCACGACTAAGTAGACTTCATTGGTTCTTGAGTTACAAACGGTTCAAATGTTTATACTTACCGAAAACTATAAAACTATAAATATAATATACTAAAATTATATATATATCATTTGTTTTGGCTCTTGTTAATTGCAAGATTTGATATTGACATGAAATATCAACAAATTTTACCAAAAACTTGCCGGAATTATAGTACTAGATTGTTCAACAAGGGACTAAAACAAGCCATAATGACACGAGATGTTTAGCCACCCAAGCGGAGCGCGGGTGGCTATAGTTCGAGTGTCATTATGGTTGTTTAGTCCCGCGTTAAACACTCTACTTTTCACTTTGAATGCGAGGAAAGAAACGACGTTCTACATAATATACAAAATTACAATATTGATTATAACAAAGTTTCTTACAAAATTGTTCCGCGGTTTTTTTTGTAGTAAAGTGACGCTTTAAATGCTTGCTTATTTAGCCAACAGATTCAAACTTGAAAAATATTTTATAACTAATTGGACCATGCATAATAAAATGAATTATCCTTAATATAGTTAAATAGATTTCGTGTTTCACAAAATTAAATCGTTATTTTTTTATATTTTTGCGCAGTTATCATTTTGAGGTTATTTCCACACTCAAAAAATGGTCCATACACAATCACTGAAAATGGCGACCATCCTCCATTCACAAACACAGTGATTGGCTGTTTAGGAGTTTCCAAAATAAATTAAAAAAATATTACTTTATTCCCTAGAGATTAATAAAGAGTTTTAGTCCCCATGTGCAGAGACTAAAGTAACATTTTAAGAGCATGAGAAGTGAAAAAACTGTTACTATACACTAATATAATATAATAATACACTAAAATGCTTACTCGTACCTACTAGATCAGTGCGATTTGGCACCTATATTTACAATAAAGGTAGGACTAAAAAAAAGAGAATTCAGTATCGGTCACAAATAAACAAGACGTACACTGCATTTTTTAAATTTAATGTGGTTGTCCCCAACTAACCACATTAAAGGTGCACATATTCGCATGTGGGTCTTCATATTTCTCTAACATTCAATCGTATTATATTTAAACTGGTAAGAGACCTATACTAATGCTTGATGTGCCTGTGTCTTTTTTTATGTTGCTATTAATGTTATACGTAATATAAACTTAACAAGCTGTTAATTCTACGTTTTGATACACAATTGCATGAAGGGAAGATTTGGTCTTGGATACAAAATATTAAAATAACTAGTAAAAAAAAGTGCATTTTTTTACGTACTATACTAAATTGTTCGTTTTATTTTCATTTTCTTTGCTTTCTTTGACACGGAATACTATTTTTTTTTTATATATGACATTATTGTTTTAATGATAGATTACATAATTATATAAAGCTTCAAGGCTGACTTGTGTGTTGGTCTGTTTGTTCAGTGTTGATTCCCAAATACTGCATTACTGCAATAACATTTTAAATAATGCCCAATAAATCTACTTACTTAAAATAATGCTCGCTGCTTATAATGCTATATAGACAGAACGGCAATACCTAACTATAAGTGAAACCCCATGTTATACCTACGCGGTCGTTAATCAAAGTGCACGGCTCTCGCGCGGTGCTCCATACGAATGCACCTTCCAGATGTACGTTATTACTTACTAATTCCATGGTCACGCCAACATTGACGTATTTGACACTCACTATTAGTTAACTCTAAAGGCCCTTTTAGAATGAACAAAGTGTAACATTCAATTACTTTAATCTAAACAGTTTTTTTTTTTGCAATATTTAAAAATCAAATATACCTACCAATTAGTTTCTATGGATAATGGATATACCTTGTAATATGCCGAAGTTATCGTAAATCAAAAAAAACACGGTGTATATGATACAAGGTAGAACAAAATGGTCGTATGTTTTTTTTCTATACATAATTATTCATAACTTTGACGCATTTGAAATATTAACTCCAACCAATGTTAAGGCCATATAACAATTAATAATTTATTATTTTACTGTTATGCCATTGCTTTTAATTATTGTTTTCCTGAAAATTAAGTAAGTCCATAAATGGGCACACCTTTTTGGGCGGGGAGTTCTATGGTCTGCGCTTGTTCATAGGTATAGTGTTATCAATACTTCAAGACGCGCCCAGCTGTTCGGTACACTAACGCACTCGAGCAACTATCAATAATGTAATGGGACGCGGCTGTATGGATATCAACATATATGCAGTTTTAACATAATTTTCTGAATAAATCTAGAACTCACCAGCCGCGAGCATAACCGCAACTGTTTCTCGAACTTAAACCAGCATGACTAATCTAACAGTGTGGTTGGACAGGTCTCGTTCACCTCTACCAATATATTTATTTTGTGCAACAGTTTTCAGCTCTTAAAGATGTATCCGAAAAAGCAAATACTT
The DNA here is from genome assembly GCA_963966035.1 of Acleris laterana. Lineage (NCBI taxonomy): Eukaryota > Metazoa > Arthropoda > Insecta > Lepidoptera > Tortricidae > Acleris > Acleris laterana. The sequence goes on from OZ014438.1 coordinate 47,519,523, forward strand.
GCGTTGACCACGTGGAGGCGCTGTGGGATCGCTTCATGGACAAGATTCGGGTAGACCCTAGCAAATTTCCCGAGCGAAAACATCGACTCACAGCTATTTATTCTAAAGACAAGGAGTATTTGTAAGTACATCTATGTCCATTACATAATTGTAAGACGTGGAGTGGTCGAGGTTGCGGGGTAATGGACGCGTGTGTGCGCTACGTGCAGGTTTGACACGGGCGCGGAGTGCTTTTGGACGCCGTCGATCCGCTCGCGCATCGTGCAGTTCATCCTGGATCGCAAGAAGTTCTCGGACGCGGCGCACGACGAGTTCGCTTTCGGCATCGCGCGCCTCATCTCCAACACCACCTACAGCGCCGCCTATCCCCTGCACGACGTACGTTCTTTACTTATTTTATGATACACCAACCAACATAATAGTCAAGTAATTAATATACAGTATTAATATCATGGGTTATTAACCTAAAACGCAGACTACTATTTTCCACAGGGCGATCTCAAAACGCCGGGCTCCATGCGACATCTGTTGTACACGGAGTGGGCGGCGGTTTCGAAGTGCCTCAAATACCAACCTTTAGATTACGTAAAGGACTACTTCGGTGTTAAAATAGGTTGGTATTGTTTTGTATCGTTCCGGACCAAATACCAAAAAATTGGAAGCCTTATGAGTTTATGAGATAACTTTGTTGTTTGTCTGACCGAAATGAATAAAGTTATCGGGCTGAATTTTATAATCGGTGTAGTATTTAGTGGCTCGCACAAGGCGTTATTATTTAAAAATAATAACAATTATCCAGTAAGTAGTAACAATGTGATAAAAGGAAACAAATAAGTTAGAACCAGATTCTTTTAGATTCTTGATTGTTTCTTTTAGACTTGAGATATTTCTGTAATTAACGTGAATAGCCTCGTAAGGCTTATCAACTACATAAGACGAACTGTCAACTAAATAAGAAAATGAACTTTATTTTATTTACAGTAGGTTTATATTCCATTGGTAAATCAGCGTGTCATATCATAATTCATAAAGCAGTCTATGTTTGCTCTCTCGCTCTCTACGCGGCTTTGTTTAGTCCGCGTTCGACAGCCATCGCCTTCGGACGTCAACCGATAACTAGAAAAATGACTGGTCGTTCCGTGTTAAGTGATTTACAGTTAAATTAAATAACATTTTAGTAAAAAAGTAACTTGAAATAGTTAATTTAAATACTTAAATGTGTATTTATGCAGGCGTGATTTGTTTATTTAAAAATGCTGTGAATTTCACTACATAGTATAAAACAAAGCCGCTTCCCGCTGTGGCTGTCCCTATGTATGCTTAGATCTTTAAAACTACGCAACGGATTTTGATGCGATTTTTTTAGTAGATGTATTGATTCAAGAGGAAAGTTTTAATGTATAATAAATTCTGTTTTATGTACATACGGGTGCTACAGAAAACTTACATAAACCGAAGCGCAGCGAGGGCGGGTCGCTAGGTTTTAATAAACTAAAATTAAGTTCGCTTCTATACAACTGAACAACAACGCCGCCGCTAAAGTTTAGGTAAATATCTATCCGAATTTCCGATTCCTGGTTATAAATTACAGGTTTCCAAGTAATCCAAACTTAAAAGAGAAATGCATGGTAGCGACCGGGCAAACAAATTGGATTCCAACAAAACATTATTGTACATTTTTTATCATCTAAAACAAAAGCATGAGCCATATTCAGATTCCTTACACTTAATTTAAATTAACTTAACTTAAATTGCATATAACGTTGTTTACAACTATTGTTTATATACTTATCGTACTAAGGGTCTGTTTCACAATCGACAAGTTTCATCTGCCATTTAAAGTTGGGTCTCTCCTTGTCCATTTTCAAGTGTAAGAAAGAGAAAAGTCTTAATTTATCTGTCAAATATGCTTGACTTGTGGATTGTGAAACAGGCGGTAGGTAAATGTTATTAAGACCTGAATTATTTCAAGTGCAATAAATAACAGTTTTGCTACCAAAGATCTTCAGAGCTTCTGTCTTCGATCTGAGCTTTAGCTCTTTAGGTTTCCCTTATGTGAATGGTTAGTTTAAAAAATAATGAAGTCATATATTTCTTCCCAAGGGGTTATTCTTTTAGTGGGTTATACTTCGTGATGTAAGTCTCTTAAAGGCCTTTATCCGGGAAGGGGTGGTTGGGTCCCTGCTAGCCGATGTACGTCACTTTTGCGCAGGGGCACCGATGTGGAGCTCAGACCGGGACACTAAGGCGGAGACAAACTACAAGTCGGAGTGTGTAAGGATCTAGGAAAGTACCAGTGCTTGGCGAGGGTTGTGCTTGAAGTCAATATTCAACCTCTCTTGTAGCGACTGCTAAAGTTCTAGCACGATCCGCTGCGCAGCACTGGCTAAGAAGGGAATCAACAGTCAATTTACATGCTATGTCGTCCCAGCACCTCTGCGATTTTGGGTTAGCAGATATTTTTTTAGCGGGGCAAGTACTCGTAGTTAACCACCCATTCTTTGCGTCCCCCAAGCCCGAAGTCTCATAGTTTAAAGAGAATTCCTTAAGGATTTTACCTGTAAGACTAGCAGACCTATGGACCGACGAAAGGAAAGCGGGTCAAGCAATACTAGAAATTTTGCGGATCCCTAAACCTCCGTACCGAATGGGAAGGGATCCTTGGGTCCAGGACTTAGCTGAATATTAAGAATAGATTGCAAATTACTTTTGACAAAAGATCTTGATGTTTCCAAAACGGACAGCAGCGAAACACATAAGTAAATTTAGGGACAAAAAGACAAAATAATTTAATAACCAAAAGTGCAAAATGTGGACTAATGTCAAAAAGCCGATGAGAATGATTTTGAAATTTAGAAATAGAATTTTTAATACAATCTGAAAAGCTTTCTTCAAAAATAGGAGATCCCTTGAGTAATTTTAGTAGGTATCTTAATTAGGCTTGTGACGAAACAGAGATTCAGAGATGTTTTAAACATAATTTATTAACCTATTATCAAAGAATTTACTCAATGTTTTGCGGGAAACTTTCAAGTTGTACGCTATACCGAACTTTTCACTTGAGGCGGAGGCTTGAGCTGGCCATCTTTGTCCATTCCATAAGACTGCATATTACTACCGTATTCGTGTAAGAGAGAGATATATATATATATATATATATATATATATATATATATATATATATATATATATATATATATATATATATACATAGGCTGCTACGAAAGTTTTTAGCTGTATAAAAACTAACAACATTTACTTTTAAAAGTGTATGGCAAATTAAGGGTAATTTGGCTATTAACCTCTTTGTAAAATGAAATGACTGGCCGCTTACAACTTTTTTTTTTGCTGAAAATGTCAGTCCAGTTTTGTTTCTTGCAATGGAGCTGTCGCGAGAATAGTTTCGTTCTATGATATTCTACGACTACAAAAGGAACTTAACCTTTAAGGAATCTAATAAAAATTTAAACGACGCATTTGGGGAGTCTGCTCCATCGTTAGCCACAATCTCATATTGGTACCGCGAGTTTAAGCGGGGTCGGGAGTGCCTCAAAGATGAGTCGAGACCGGGACGGCCGTCAACTGCTGTAACGCCAGAAAACGTGATCAAAGCCGAGTGGTTGATTAAAGAACGCAGAAATATTGCCCATCGAGAAATAGAGCATGAACTTGGTATTGGATCACCCGCAGTTTCAAGCATTTTACATGATCATCTCGGCGTCAGGAAGGTCGCTTCGCGTTGGATACCGCATTTGCTGACCGAGGAGCAAAAAACCCGGCGAGTAGATTGGTGCCAGTTTATGCTCAAAAAATTCGGCGGAGGCAATTCCCAACAGGTTTCTAATATCCTTACTACTGATGAGTCCTGGATATACAGCTATGACCCTCTAACAAAGCAACAATCTATGCAATGGGTGTTTGAGGAAGACGGGCCGCCATTAAAAATTGTTCGTGGCCGTAGTGTGAACAAAAAAATGATCGCCGTTTTCTTTCGCCGCGGGGGGCCAGTAGCTGTAGTTCCACTCGAAGATCGAAGAACAGTTACTAGCCAGTGGTACACAGAGGTCTGTTTACCCCAGGCATTTGACAGACTTGGTTAGGATCGTCGAAAGAGCGGCACTCATGAAATTCTTTTTCACCAAGATAATGCACCTGCACACACCGCGGCAATAACAATGGATTTTTTGACCAGTAAAGGTGTTCAGCTGGTGTCGCATCCACCCTACAGTCCTGACCTGGCCCCGTGCGACTATTTCTTGTTCCCCACTATAAAGAAAATGATGCGTGGCCGGACTTTTATGGACTCGAACGAGGCAGTACTAGAATTTGAGCGACTTTTCTTTGACCTTCCGCAGTACGCATTTTTTAAATGTTTTGAGGATTGGTTTTATAGAATGAGGCGATGTATTGAACTTGGAGGAGTATATTTTGAAAAATATTAAAGTAATTTGTAAAAAAAAAAGGTTTTTAATTAACTAAAAATATTCATAGCAACCCTCGTATATGGATTTTAAAGTTACGTCGTGATTATTAGTTGTTGGGACCTTTTATGTGTGGTTTTGTAATTAATGATATTTGCGTCTCTAGTTAATATACCTGAATTGGCAACTGTGTGATGCGATGACGTGGAAAGTGTCCCGTTTTGGAATATACCATGAGATAAAGTTTACGGTCTCAACTAAAGGCCCGGTTTCATCGCCCGGGTGTTATAATTTCTAAACGATCACGCGTAAAAACTCATTTGATTTTTACATTACAGGTCTGTACTTCGCGTGGCTTGGATTCTACACTAATATGTTAATTCCTGCTGCTATTGTTGGACTCATTTGTTTCATATACTCGGCTGCCACTATATTTTCTAGTAGTCCTAGGTAAATATTATATATACACCGTGTTTTTTTTGATTTACGATAACTTCGGCATATTACTAGGTATATCCATAGAAACTAATTGGTAGATTTGATTTTTAAATATTGCAAAAAAAAATTTTTTTTCTGTTTAGAGCAAAGTAATTCAATGTCATATCTTTGATCATTCTAAAAGGGCCTTAAGAGTTAACTAATAGTGAGTGTCAAATACGTCAATGTTGGCGTAACCATGGAATTAGTAAGTAATAACGTACATCTGGAAGGTGCATTCCACCAATAACGCGAGCCGAAATAAATGTACTTGTATGTGGATCTAGGGATCTGTGTATTCTGTGTGGTCTCCTATAATTCGAAATTGACACTTGAATGACAACTTACTAGATTTTGTTTGAAAGCTTTCAATGCTTGTATTTTATTCTACCTGCTCTTATTAAGAAGTTCAAGACGGCAGCTACTTTTTCTCAGTCTGTCCACGGATTCGTTGACGGAGACCACACAGATGCCCAGATATTGATTTTGGAGACAATCAGTTGAATAACTAAAAAGTCCAAGATGGCGGCTACTTTTCCTCAATTTGTTAACGGATTAGCTGTCGGAGACCACACAGATCCACAGATATCGATTTTGGAAACAATCAGTTGAATAAGTAAATATTGTTTCGTTTACTGCCCCACCGGCTTGTAAAATTAATTTGTCCGTAAATTGCAATTGAAATATGGTCACCTTTAGAAAGGGACGCAGTAAGCTTTAGCACATTTCTTTCGGCTCGCGTTATCGGTGTAGTGCACCTTCCAGATGTACGTTAGTACTTACTAATTCCATGGACGCGTATACAAACCTAACAATTGTAAACTCTTTACTTATAAGAATTAAAAGAAAATTGTTATTATCAATTAAGAGCCTTTTATACTAGTTCAACGTGATTAACAGATTAAATTTAAAAATTAAATATCTTTAAAACCGTAAGAGTTATCACTTGTCTGTCTTTGGGAAATTAACTTTATTTGACCTAAAGAACGTTCCCTTAAAGTTATCGTAAATCAAAAAAAACACGGTGTATATAAAAACGCTTTTCTTCAAAAAATGTGTGTACCGTGTTATTTCACTGCAGTACTCATCACTCCCGATTTAGCTCTCGACGTAATTCTTCTAATTTCCCCACATGCCTCAGAAAACTGAAAATACTCTTATTTAGATGCTTAATGTAGTTATATAAGGTGCTAACAAATTAGTCACGGATATTTTAAGAGATAATACATTACATTAAAACAATTAACTTTTAACTGTAATTAAGGAACCTTTGTATATCATTTTATTGTTTTAATTTACCGAACAAAAAATATTAATTATAATTAATATTAAAAATAGTCACCCCTATTATGTACCTGTCAAGATGTTTAATACTGTTTGTCAAAAGTTGTTTTCGTAAATGTCATTATGATTCGACGGGAAAACTGTAGGTTATTAAATACTAGCGCCTGAATGATAGTTTGAAGAGGTTCTAGAATGTCTAAAAAGGTCTTATTTAATTATCTTATTAACAGGGTGTTTTAACGGAGCAAGTTTGTTTCCTAGTTTTCTCCAAAAAAACATAAGAAAACCTATGATGTTTCATACTTAAATGTACTCCGAGAACCGAGTACTATCAGCTGTAAAAATATCCGCGACTAATTTGTTAGCACCTTATATATTTGTTTGGTTAAATGCTGACATTTATGTCAAAGGTATTTAATAGAATAGAATAGAAAAATAATAATATTCACCTTAATAACATGGATTATGAAATACGACAAAGTCACAAAAAAAACAAAAAAATATTAAATGAATGAAGTTTAATATTGTGCAAATTCCTCATTAATTTAAATAGTCGACAGTAATTTAATGAGACGGCATATCCGTGAAAGGGCGCCGGCTCAGCATGTGCAATCATGGGGACGCTCTTAGGCCCGTATTAATAAACTCATCTTGGCTGAGACGCCCGTCACAAGATGCGTCAAAGTAAACGTCAAACCATAGAACACTGTTATTTTTGACGCATCTCGAGACGAGCATTAGAGTTGAGATTTGTTTTTTAATACGACCCTTAGAGAGTCACTGGCGCAATAACTTGGGACATATATTAAAAATAAAACCACAACCTTAACTAAAACTAAAATTAAATCTAATTATAAAGTTACAAAATATTTTTCATTAGTTATTGCCCTGAAGTTTGTGTTGATTCAGAAATGCAGTTTATATTTGCTTTTAAAAGCTTGTTTTGAACCAGCATATCTGATAGGCGGAGTAATGTTGTTCCAGCACCCTGAGGCCAAATACCTAAAACTTCCCCTAAAATCAGCGGTCTTGTGTCATAAATGTCATAATCTATACATACATATATTTATTTATATGTATATAAAAGGCAAACCTGACTCACTTACGTATATATCAACGCACAGCCGAAACTACAGAATTAACAAGTTTTTAGAGTTGTTAGTAATTCTGTAGCTCCTCCTACCCCACTCTGGGAATAAAGGCGTGAGCTTATGTATGTATGTATGTATGTAGCCGCATCTACTGTACCTAGAAACTTGAAATTTGGTACAGGGTTCCTTTCATGATGTAAGGGTGCACTAAGAAAGCATTTTCCGAAAGTCGACCCCCAACGGGAAGACCCACTACTCCCCATAGGGGGAGTAGTGGGAAACTAATTCTACATACATACATACATACATACATACATACATACATACATACTTTCACGCCTGTCTCCAAATGGGGTAGGCAGAGATTATGGAACGCCAGGTGCACCGATCTAAACACAATTTTCGCTTCCTCTACATTCATCAATCTATTCATGCACGTACGTCGTATGTCGTCGGGTTCTCTTCTACTTCTCCTTCTGTCTTTCAATTCTACGCGTACGAAGTCACGCGTCCTCTAGTCTAAATATATAAAAGGAGAAACTGACTGACATATCAACGCACAGCCGAAACCGCTGGGTCTGGAGTTCCACAATTTGGCACGTAGGTTCCTTATGAGGTCTAATGGGAGGTGAGGTGCAATAAGAAGGATTTTCCGAAATAGACCGCCAAAGGAAAGAAATCGGGGGAGTGTTGGGAAACTAATTGTACACGTACAAAGTCGCAGGTGTCCTCTAGTAATAATAATAATAAGGGCAGCTAGTGGCGAGCTGTGGTGAGTGGCGACACCCCGGACCCGAGTGCTCTCGAGGGTAGCTCCTGTTCCTCACCTCAAGCTGGCCTTCACCGGCCGACTGCGGTGTACAATGACCACGATTCATTTTTTTTAAATGCACTTTATCTTCCCACACACCAAAAATGCTAACTTTTAGTTTTCTCATAAGTATTTTTTTTCTGGTTACGGGACTATTGTTATATGTTTATAGATGATGTGTGATAATGTTTTTTTTAAATAAGTAATGAAATAAATAATGTTATGCTATTTTCTTTAAATTGGGAGTGATGAGTGGTGAATGAGTAATTTGTGTGTTGTGTGCGTGTCCATATGTTTACGTAACAGTTGCCCTTATACGAGTCCGATTGTCTAATGAACGGTTGTTTACTGCCAGTGAACAAGTGTGCAACTACACCTCCTCGGTGAAGATGTGCCCGCAGTGCGACTACATATGCGACTTCTGGGACCTGAAGAACACGTGTTTCCAGGCGCGGATTACTCATTTATTTGATAACCCTACTACAGTGTTTTTCGCTATCTTCATGAGTTTCTGGGGTAAGTTATTCATTGTGATCATCCAAAGATATGCTTAATTTAATTACACTCGAAAGTCGTAACTATTGTCGGAATAATATGTATTGTTCAAAGTTAGATAATTTGAACAACTAGCATTGTTCTGATGTTGGATTCGCCTTCATTTGCATTCATTGGAGAACGAGAGATCAGGGCCTGAACTGTGTACGGTTTATGATATTATCGTAATGTAATGCGAGTGCAGACTCTGCCATGCACAGGTATTGGCATAAGAATATATAATAACTACACGACGACGGCGAAACTCCCGGCTGCCGACGCGCGATTGACGCGTTGGACACCTACCGCCTGGCGACAGTGGCGACACCAGAGCTGTCAAGTCAGTCAGGGGTGTCACACACGGTATATACATACAGGGTGTAATTGTTTGATTTTTTTAAAGTTATTGTTGTCATTTTACAACAATAACTTTAAAAAAATTTTGGCATTAGGTAACGTACTTTCGACATCAGTTTCAAGTTTTTTGAAATCTGTAATAGTTACAGAATAATCGCCTGGACACACTTAACGATTACACCATGTTTATTAATATGTCAAAATATATATTATAGCATAGCAATGCATCTTACTGTAAGTCTCTGTCCCTTGCCACTATAATAAATGGGACATATTCATATCTTAGTATTATGTGGTTTTTTGCTATATTCCGGCATTTTAATATATTATTATAGCTCCGTTTGTAATGGGCTTTAGGCCGTGCAGCATGGCGCGGTCGTTGTATTTGTTTCACCGCGCGTGTCGCGATTTAAAATGAATTAATAGATAAGAATAGTATTACAAGATACTATATAAAGCTTTTTCAACTTAATAAAAATTCAAAATAATGGCCTGGAAAGAAACGTAAAAAGTAACTTCGGATTCTAGATTAAAACTTATTGAGCTTAATTATTATTTTAAAGGTTGTTTATAGACTACTTTCCGTGTTTTATAGATGATTAATAGCCACATAAGCCATGTAATTTTCTGAAAATCATTTTAATATCTTTAATAAGTATTACTTAATTTAACGTAAATGTAAAATAGTAGTTTACGTGGCGTTTGCGTTATGCCAATTACGCAGAGTCGCGTACAATACTTTATCTATACCCATATTGCAAATCCTCTATGTCGAGTTCAGGAACTTAGTAGTTTAGACTTCGTCGGTTCTAAATCGTCTTCGGCAGTAGCTGCCGCGTTCTGAACTTCTGGTGGGGTATCTGTAATGTGGCTTAGCTTTGTTCCTCGTCGTCATTGCTTGTGTCACTCATTTTTCTCAACTTAAGGTTGCGTTTCCACCAGAGATGTGCGAGGATGCGTTGCGAGGGATGTGCTTGCCCTGAACCAATAGAAACACTTCATTTACCTATCCTCACTTAGCTTAGCTCTGGTGGAAACAGCTCAGCGAAGCTAGGTTTTTGTACATAGACAAGACGGGGAACATGTGTGCGAAGAATGTGTTGCGAGGCGGCGTCTGGCTCCGCTCCCGCCTCACCGCACCCCACCCGCTTATTTAAAAAGAGCCCGCTACACATCCTCGCTACGCATCCTCGCACCGCTCAGCTACCTCACACATCTTTGGTGGAAACATTCACACCGTTACACCTCCTCGTTACACAACCTCGCCCCGCTTAGCTACCTCGCACATCTCTGGTGGAAACGCAGCCTTAGGCGATTTTTTAGCAGTCGCGTTGCGTAAATTGCACAATCTAATTACATACATACATTAAATCACGCCACCACTTCTTTCCACTTGCTACGATTACATATTCCTTTAATTCCTCAAAGTTACAAAATATAAACGAGAAAAATAGTTTTAAAAAAACAAACAAACAATTTTATTATTTTGAATTTGCGCTCCAACTCTCGCAACAACCTCATTTCAATCTCGAAGCAAGATTGTAATGAATTTCTTTCATCATAACATTCATAAATACAAATAAAACACATTCTGAAAGCGTCAGAGAGGTTTTGCGATATGGGTGTAGATAAAACACATTTTGCAACAATGTTTACACGTTGAAGAAAAACATAAATAACATTTCGTTACTAAAGTAGTATAATACTCTATAAACCGATTAAAATATTTCGCCAGTGACAGCCCTAACTTTGTGCGCGCAAGACAGGAGCGTAGGGGGTTAACGGGGAAGTAGGTATTTAAAGCGAGTCATTTTGGGCCTGGGTGAAGGAGGTTCGCTTCTACTTGTAGTTATTATTTATTCTTACGGTATTGGGTAAGAAGGGACGGTTGTGTTGCAGCGGCGTGCTTCTTGGAGATGTGGAAGCGCTACTCGGCGGAGATGACGCATCGCTGGGACCTGACCGGCTTCGACGTGTACGAGGAGCACCCGCGCCCGCAGTACCTGGCGCGGCTGGCGCACGTCAAGCGCACGCAGGTGCTGCATCCGTTAGATAAGCTCGGCACGTGGCTTGTTAGATTATTCATCCAAAACACTTTTTTCTCGGACGCGAATTTTCTATTTGCGTTTTCCTATCTTGAATTTTCCTTGTTGCAACAATTGTTGCGTTATTTTCCGATCCGGATTTCTCCCAGTCGCATATTGAAAGTATGCAAATTAGATTCCTAAAACTTCTTGTAAACAGGAAAACTAAAGCTACCTACGTGTAAATAAGTTGCTGTTCAAAATTTTATTTTTGGGACAATCTTTTATTGCCGACTGTACCTTTTCGCACAGTCGTCATCTACTTGTCAAGGCGATTCTAACAAGCCCTAACACGACGGGTTTATCATGTGTAATTAAGGAGTTCCTATGGCTACCCTGAGTCTGCATCATCGGACCAGCTCGATGGTATTATATTATTGCATTGTCATCAGAACTAAAGGCGTATGCAAATTTTCAGCTGCATCGGAAACCGGGAAGTGGGCATGAATACATGTATTCATGCATGTATGTACAGTCGCCATCAGATATATGGTAGCGGTCAAGGTACTCAAATATTTCGGAGCAGCATTAAATTTCATAATCATAATTACGCTAGATAAGTTCTATAATATCGGCCCATATAATTCGTCATAAATTTAGGAGCAGCGACTTTTCAATAAATTCGTAACATACAATTAGGTAAAGATATCGGAACTTACAGAAGTCAAAAATATCGAAGCAGCCGGGATGATCATAAAGATCGGAACATTTATGGAAAATATACCTTAGGTCTGTGTCACATAGTTCAAAATACTTTACGGTGGACCCATTAAAATAAGGTTTCAGACACGCATGACTAATATGTTGTCAACAATTTGAATTAAGAACAGAGTGGCTTATTGTGACATGCTCCGAAAAGAGTGTGGACTTCTCATCGTGACAAATATATTTATGTCTCTATCGCGAATTGAAAGGATATTTTAACTAAACCCAAACAAACAAACTCAGCCTATTATTATATTTTCGCATGTTCCGCTAATTTGGTCCATGAGTGTAGTAACGAATTCAAATATGAACTATGTGACACAGACTTAAGGTATATTTTCCATAAATGTTCCGATCTTTATGATCATCCTGGCTGCTTCGATATTTTTGACTTCTGTAAGTTCCGATATCTTTACCTAATTGTATGTTACGAATTTATTGAAAAGTCGCTGCTCCTAAATTTATGACGAATTATATGGGCCTATATTATAGACCTTATCTAGCGTAATTATTATTATGAAATTTAATGCTGCTCCGAAATATTTGAGTACCTTGACCGCTACCATATATCTGATGGCGACTGTATGTATGTAAGGATTATCATCAATTGTTCAAAATCTGTAAAGTTCTCCCGATTAGCCTGAAGCATAAATGGCTGATAGCACTTCATCATCACGGCGCTCAAGAGCATAATCTATCCCTTGTCAATAAAGCATGCGGCACGAGGTCGGGGGCTGCAGGGCGCGGTGCCGAAGGTCGCCAACAACTACGGCTAGACTTTAAAATTAGTTTTAAGTAAAGTTATATTATTATCCTAGTAAAGAGACTCAATGATCCCAAAATCGGAACGATTGATCAATTTGACAAGTAGCACGAATAAAAAAACAAAAAAGGAGAGGATTTACAACGTCATATTGTATTTGTATAGGTTTTTTTTTATTCCAAAACCTATCGCGCATGGTATCTAATGAAAGGGCTTACTAAGCCGATTCTAAACATATATCAGTTATTATTTCATTATATTTCAGTCTTACTCTAGTCTCACTTAGATTGAATTAAAATTAAAATCATTTTCAAAACATACCAAGTTTGGGCTCTTCAAGATATGGTATTGTAAAACATACCTAAAATGATATGTAATAGCCTCATATCCAACTTCTAGAACGCAACTTTGGAAATATTTACATTTAGTATTTTTTTATGATTTTTTATATTACAAAATGTGATAACATCGCAACTAGCTGAAACGTGTATAACAAGTTTAATTTAACAGCATGATATTAACAATACGAGAGGAGTTTTCAATCATATTTATATTGTTTTAGTATCTAAAATTGAAAGCCGAAAGTACGAGTCCACCTATTGCACTTTCGGCCGAGGCTTAACACAGTGTTTTTCTCGACTACTGCGAGGAAATAAAAATCGTTTTTTTTTATTTTTAATACTAAAAATAACGACTCAGAAAATAAAAACACAGAAATCCAGTCGTGTTAAAATAGAAATCCGAAGAATTCTGATTGCTAATAAGAGACTGGTAGTTGTTTAAATAAAAAGATGTGTGTGTTTCTGCGCAGCTGAACGTGGTGACGGGCGAACGCGAGCCGATGGTGCCATTCTGGCGCATGCGGCTGCCGGCGACGTTGATGTCGTTCAGCGTGGTGGCGCTGCTGGTGCTGACGGCGCTGGCGGCCGTGCTGGGCGTGGTGCTGTACCGCATGTCGCTACTGGGTGCCTCCGTGCTGCGCCGCAGCGACGCGCCGCTCGTCACCATTAACCCCATCCTGTTCACCACTGCCACCGCTGCCTGCATCAACCTCTTCCTCATCTGCGTTTTCAACTACGTTAGTATCCCCCGATCGTGACGCGTGACCGATAGATAGCTTGTTGACATTTTCACAGAGTGCGTAATTCCATGGCAGCTATTCTGAAAAATATCAAGAAACGCAGACATGCATTTAACTTCGGGATCGGAAATTCGGATGCTTTTATTGTTTTGTTTTTGATGTTGTATTGATGTTAAGTAGTATAGAGGCGGACTCAATTTAATTTTGCTAATAATTTTCCGAGGATTTCCCGAAATACCGGAAATTAGGATTCATATACACATACGTATTTAAAGTATTTAAATAAATAACATATTTTAGTTGTTTCTTTTTACGAAATATGTGGTTTGTTTAACTAACAGTACCTACACTATTCTTTAACATCAAAGTAAATAAAATTTGTTAAGTTACATATTATTCTTATGAAAACTAATGGTACTAACGTTAGTATTTTTGTTTAATCACCAAATTAAGACAAATATACATAGTCATACAAAATTGAACATGTAATCAACCTACAGCGACACACGTGGTATATTTACATTTCCATCATTGTCTAATACTATATTGTAACCTGTAAATTGTTATTTGTAGCTTAATAAAACAGGCCCCTGTTTGTAGTTAAAACTGTTTACCAACGTGTAGGGATGTTAACAAAATTGCTGAAAATAGTCATAATTTTGACAGTTATCACTATTTCCTGATGTTTTATACAATCCCGGAATCCCGGAACTTAAATAATGAAAAAAATATTTTTTAGAAGCATACTTGCTGAGCTTTTTCCAGAAATTTGCTAATTATAGGTATAAAAGCATCCGAATTCCCGATCCATACTTATTACTCCGAAAATTTTCCCTGATTTTCGTGGACTGTTAAACCTACGCTCCTGCGTGGTAACTGAATCTCGTATCATAGAGTATAGATGTAGGTATAAGGCGCGAGTATTAGTAGGAACCGCGAGCGTTAGTGAACGGCGAGTGGGTGTGGTCTTGGCGCAGATGTACCAGTTCCTGGCGGAGTGGCTGACGGAGAAGGAGCTGCTGCGCACGCAGACCGAGTTTGACGACTCGCTCACGCTGAAGATCTACTTGCTGCAGTTTGTCAACTACTACGCGTCCATATTCTACATCGCCTTCTTCAAGGGCAAGTTTATCGGCCGCCCCGGCGCGTACGTGCGCTTTTTCGACCAGCGCCAAGAGGAGGTAATAATTAATAATACGACTCTGCACCTAGGCGCGTTTGCCAGCGGGCCCTATTGTGCTATTTTTTGCTGGTTAGCATACATATTCGATACTTTTGGTCTAGTTCATACCTAAAGTCTGTTCCTATTCATTTCGTGACTCTTATAAACAAATCAATTTACCATTACAACTTCATATTTGCGTACTTTTGAAGGTTGAGCATGGTTATATTATTTATTTATACACTTAATCATTGTCTTCATGTTTATTTTGAGGTATTAATCTCTATTTAACCATGTATTTTTGATCCCTTTCGGTAAAATACAATGTCACTGACTGGTGCTTGACATATACAATTATTTTTTCTAAATTAAATTTTACGCAAAATCGTCGTGATGTCTTGATAGGATTAATAGATTAAAAAGTTAAGAGAGTTTTTCGTTTCTGTCGCAACCAGCAGTGGGACAGGGACGAAATAAACGGTTTAAATAACAAAAAAAACAATAGTGTTCTTAATTATTTAGAAAGGTGAAAACCTTTAAATAACAAGGTTATTACAAGAGGATTCGAATTCGATGTTACGTTTTGGCTAATTTCATATGAACGCGCGGTTGGCTCGCCCCACAGTATGAGATTATAACAAATCAAAATGTTTTCGTTCACATGACCGCGCGTAGCGCCATTGACCGCGCGCAAGATTTTTAACCGCGCGTCAAGTCGCGTCGCGTAATTTCAGATGAACGCGCGGTAACTCGCGTTGCCGCGCGGTTCAGCTGTTCAGATGATGGCGGCTTGCGCGCGGCAGTCTAGCGTGAACATTCAGTGAGAATGGGCGTGGAGGAGGCAATTTGCTTGTGGGTTTTAGTAAATCAATAGATATCCTCCTCAAGCCGCGTGGGTCATCGGAACAGGTCGATACAGCACTGTAGATCTTAAACCGCGCGCTGCCGCACTGTTCAAGTGCGTGCGGGGCATGGCGCTACGCGCGGTCATGTAAACTACAACATTGATTTGTGATATGATAAATAAGATAATATACCTACCATTTTTGAAGCAAATAAAGATTATGATTATGATTATGATTAAGACAGCATCCTAAAGCGGGGAAGACCTGCGCTAGTACAGCAATCAATACTGCTGTCTTACTCCAACTCCTGTGCTCCAAATGGTTCGTGTAATGCTAAGTCCACCCGCTTGCCATTTGCCGCAAACTGCAAACGTTTGTGATCCAAACCACAGTGTCCATGCGCTTGCGAATGTTTTAGTGTGTATTGAAGAAGCAAACATTATGGACGTCAAGATTTTTTCGGCTCTAACCTTTGGCTTAACCTATTTTTATTAAAAAACAAACCAAATGAAAAACCTAAACGAAAAGGTCCAGAACGCATAGAAGCGTTCTTATTTTCCAAATGTTTTCTGAATGTAACCATAACTAGTTTGCTTTCAACTCTTTAACTGGATTTTCTAAAATTTCGCTCGAACGATTCCAGGCATCATTAACTTTTGTTGGACTTTTTATCTTTATGGGCCTCATTTTTCGGTTTCTGCTTGGTAGCACTCGAGAAAGCGTAGAGTTTCTTCGATAGACCAGGCACGCATTTTTTTTAAGATAAAACAATTTTTTTAGCGTAAAGGAAGGTTCGTCACTTTTGTACCTTAAAGGCGTTGAAATAGAGTCGAAATTACCGAATTAACAACACACAAACGTGTAGATAAACCCAAAACGCTTGCATCGAGTTCCTTTGATTTGTGCATGAAAAACCGACACCATGTCGGACCGGTTGCAAACGCCGGCAAGTCTGCACTAGCCAAGGCAAACGAGTTATCCAGAAATTTGCGTTTGTGATGATTTGTCGAGGTTTGGCAAGCGTGTGGCGCCGGCGTAACAACACACGGCTGCTACGTCGGCAGATTCTTTTTCTTAAAACTTGGCTGGACACGCTGCAGCGTATCGACATTTTGATAGTTAATCTGTAATTTGGTATTTAACTTACCTGAGTCTGCCGAGTTAAGGCTTGATCAAGGTTGTGTAGATGATGATTTAGTTTTTTCATATCTGTATTTTGTAATATATTTAGTGATATTTTAAGCGTTTGGACTAGTTGATATTAATAATAAACGTCGATATTACTTACGGTATATTCCGAAAGTGCAGTTTTACAATGTTGAATAGTCGCCCAAACCTTGACATTCATTTTATTACCATTAAAAAAAATGTGTTTTAGTAGGTAGTAGGTACTGCAACTTGCTTTATTTTAATTAGGTACGATCAAATACCTCCATGCCTCATCATAAAAAAAACTTTATTTATAATAATAAGGTGAGCTTTTTCGATTTTCTATGTAGATACTTACTTGGATCCGTATATAATATCGTTACTTTGTGCCTCCTTAATATTATACTTTTAAGAATACATTTTTACTAAAACATTATTTATTGCTGTATAAATAAAGTAAACACCTTAACTTAATTAAAGTACGAATCACTTCTGCAATAAACCACCAAGTTCAACAAAATGTCAGATATGTCTTTTTCTAGCGTGTTTGAGTAGCCATAACGAGAAAAACTATAGACCAATCCAATCTCTTGTCATAGCAGTGTAACTAATCAAAGTTCTCTTATGGGTGAATATATATACAACCTCTACAGTAATGGCGTCTACTCAAACGTTTCAAAGTGTAGAGGAAATGGGACATATTTCAACGTCAAGTTTGTTCGGTGTTACTCATCCATACTTATTTATTTATTACTAGCGACCCGCCCTCGCTTCGCTTCGGTTTATTTGAGTTTTCTATAACACACGTACATAAAACAAAATTTATTATACATAAAAACCTTCCTCTTGAATCACTCTATTTACTAAAAAAAACTGCATCAAAATCCGTTGCGTAGTTTTTAAGATCTAAGCATACATAGGGACAGACAGCGGGAAGCGACTTTGTTTTATACTATGTAGTGATAGTGATATTCGATGGGGTCACCTTATGTCGGGCGAAGCACCATCAAAATAATTATTCGGATATATAATATTAAGTGCATTGGGGTAATTACGATAGAAATTAAGACGAGTTGAGTAAAGGACAGCATTTCAGTTAAGAAAACATGTTTTTTTTTAATTGGACTGCCTATATTTTTGTATCTATTAAGAATTGTTAAATAGACTTATGATTAGTGGACATTACATACAAAAATACGCAGTTTTTACTTATTTATGCATATTTTTACTGTCATCTCATCTCTCACGTTTTTGGACATTTGGGGCAAATACGGAATATGCCCGGGTAATTCCGAAAAAGTTGAAAAGTAGATCTTACTACTCATAGACTGATGGTTTATATAGTGTTGGGGTTATCGCAAATCACTCAAAAAGGCGCGAAAATCACTTGGCTGTCGAGACGGCACGTTGCTCACATACTGACGCTAGCAGCGACGAACGGCGACTGGAGTGTCAAAGCGGATAACAATGCAGTCTAAAGTAATGTTACCAGTAAGAAAATATCGCGGCGTTTGTTAGTTTTAATTAACTTTCGGAATATACCCCATTTCGCAATTACCCCAATGCACTATACCTACTATGATGATTATGAATATAAATTCCAGTTTTTTAATTACCTAACTAATTAGAGGCAAAATTATTCCCATCACTATTTCCCCCTCTATCAAAAGACAATTACTGTCAGGTATACCTGTTATTTTCATTGGCTTTCTGAATAGGAACAGACTTTACCATGGGCATACTCTCGATTACAATGTTGCTTCTAGCATGTTATCTTATTGTTTTTAACACGGGTGCTATTACTGACAAGTTATTAAGAGTTATCATAACGTTGACAATATGATAATGATAACATATCAAAAGCAATATTTGTTTTAGCGAGTAGGATAGAGCTTCCTGTAATATTATTCTAAGAGCCCACGAGACTAATCCTAGTTCGATAAGACTACCAGTTGATATACATATATATATTTAGTAACATCATTAATGGGGGAACACGAAATGGAAATGCTGTAATGCGAAAACCTGGCACAGCATTTTATTATTTATCTATGTGTCCGATATATAAATGCAGCAGTGGCTTTACTTACGCAGAAATTGATGATCTTTCAGATGAGCTTTGGGTTTTTGAAGAGAACGATACTAGATACTTAAGTACGAAGCGTCGCTTATCATGCTGTTTAGGCCAATCAGGGGGGCTAGCAGCACTGCATTGTCGTATAGTCCTACCCCTCCCTTGTTCCGAAGAAAAAACGAACCTTGGGAGCCTTATTATCATTCTAGACATGAGACTTGTTACAAAAAGCAAAGCTTTGCCAGGTTTTTTTGAATTGCAGCATTGCCATTTCATGTATACATCAGACATTAAATCACTCCTGTTTCCCAGAGACTAACTACCTGATACGATCCTGACAGATCTCTTTCGTTTCTTCTATTTCATACATCGAGTCATGCATGCACGTCGGTTTTGGGTAGGTACTTAAAATTTGGTCCTTTTTCAGTTTTTCTCCGATTTGATTCGAAACAATCAAATCCTGTCAAATTGTCGATAACACAGATGACCATACCCTGGGGTTTTCGGTGCGGGAATCAATGACATTAGCCAAAGAATAGGTATAGACTTGAAAACAGGATGTACAGTCAACCAATTTGATTTCTAGGCCACTTTGGACTATGTTAAAGTGACGTTGTCAACCAAAACGTAAGAGACTCCCTATGATTTGGTTTACAACGTCACGTTGACAAAGTCCATAGTGGCCTAGGAATCAAATTGGTTGACTGTACTTTACCTACATGAATAATTTTCGACGTAAACGATGTTATATTTCAATTTCTTTAAATTAATTTCTTTGACACTGACACATGTCTCTTTAAAGATATAAGTCAGAGATTATTCGATGTAATGCCTAACCTTTTTAAAATGAATAGCGATTTAATAAATTAGACCATAATAATGCCTTATCTGTCTTTTGAATAAATTGATTTAGCGTTTTCGCCTTTACTGCGAATGAGTGATTATACAAATGTTCAGGGAAGTGGGTCCTAAATTAAAGATCGCGACTGTACGTCGGCCATGTAAACTCCATGTTAAATTAAGTTTTGCTAGACAGAGATAGAAACAAATATTAGTTGTCTTGGTTATTTTTATAGTTATTCAAAAAATGATTTTTCTTTACTGTTTGTTACAGCTGTTCGCTACTCTTTGATCGATCTGGCAGTGAGCAACGTTTATATTTTGCTCCCAGAAAATAATTCAATAATTGGCTTAATTACCTTTTATACTGGTTAAATAGTTAAATTATAGTGTGACAAAGTTCGAGTGGCAGTGACTTTATTTTAAAGTATCCAAAACAACAGTTGAACGCGTAAAAAGTGATTAAAATAAACAAAACTGTTGGAACTATATCGTCATACCCGCAACGGTTAGCACGGGTAATCTCCGCAGCACAAGCGTACGCGATCTCCGCGGTTGCGCCTAAGACTTAGCGGCTAGTATAGCGTGGCGCAACCCGCGCGACGCACACGAATAGTGACCGGCTACCTGTCGCGTCATAACGCGATAGCTGCCTCATAGATTATCTAGGCGCAGACCGTTCAACAGAAGCGTAGCCTCATAGAGGCTGGTGTGCAGGAAACATATTAAGTGATACTGATTTGTGAGAGCGCTGATAATTGCGTGTTGCGAAATGGACTGTGGTAAGTGCAAAAAGAGTCTCGCGGAAAAAGACTCCATCAAATGTTCAGCACGTCTTCTAAATTTGCATTACTTATGCGCAGAGCTAACCGAAGGAGAGTTTAAAAAAATCCTGCCTATGAATAGATTAAAATGGAAATGTCTCGTGTGCAAAGGGGAAAAGCAATTAAGCTCTAGTGCCGTTAGTTCGCCTAAACAAACAATGTAAGCAGTCGCATCAATCTTAAACATTGACACTGAAGCGCTGACCGCCTACTTGGACTCAAAATTTAAAACTTTGTGCGAGCAATGGCGCAACGACATCCGTCAGGCCATCCAGGATGTCACAAACACACTTAAAGAAGACGTACAAAATCTAAACAAACGACTAAACATCTGTGAGGAATAGTAGTTTATGCAATAGTTGTATAAGAGAGGTCAAAAGGTAAGCGCCACGAGTATTTTTTGACTTAGTTATACACCGTTGCATACAATATTTTGCGGGTGGTAGGACCTTGTGCAGGGTCCGTCCGGATCGCTACCACCGTCTTATCCATTAACCTACCGCCAAATAGCAGTGTTCGCATTGTTGTGTTCCGATTTGGGGATAAGACAGCCGGTGAAATGACTAGCATAGAGGCATTCCATCTTAGTCCTCAGGGTTGGCAACGCATTTGCAGTCTCAGGATTGCATTGCAGTCTTGTGAATACGAATGTCTATGGGTCACAGTGTCCACTTACCATCAGGCGGCCTGTGTGCTCGTTTGTCTTCTCTATGCCATAAAAAAAAAAAAAAAAAAAAAAAAAAACTTTCTACGACTAGGTTTCAAATGAAATGCAAAACTAAGCGAAAAAACTTACAAACGAACGAACGAAGTAAAGAACAACAAACGAGCGGGAAACAAAATATGTGTCTATGGTTTACTTTGTTTTTAAATTGACGGAATGGAAAATAGAATTATTTACAATTCCAAAACATTTTAATTTGACCAATCAGAATACTTCACCAAATTAAATCCACCAATCACAATACACATCGACTGTCAAACGGAACGATAGGTTCTTTTAGGTACGTGTTTCTCTTTAACTAATTTAAATCTTTTAAAAAAACTTTGTATTTCGTATCAACCAACCAGAATACAACTATTTTAAAATCGACCAATCAGGTAACTGAAATCATTCCTCAAAACATTAGGTGATTTATAGTCCCTATTTCACAATCGTTAAAATATGATTAAATCGATTGTGCAACGCTAAGCTTTGGCAGCTGGCCGTGCTGTTTTGGGGCATAGACAAGATAGACTTTTCTCTGGATTATTCTGCGGACATATTATGTATGTTCTTATATTAGTGTTCGTGACTATATAAATGACAGATAAAAGTACAGGAGTAGGAAAAACCAATTAAAGTTGGAACAGAAACTGGAAACAATACCATCTTCTCATAATGACTCATCGCTGAAGGCCGAAAACGAGCATCTTCGTAAGGACCTAGAAGACCTTCATGTAAAATTTTATGACATGGACCAAGCCGCACGCATCTGCAATGTAGAAATCCAAAATATTCCGTTAAAAAAAGGAGAAAACCTTGTGCAAATGGCTAGTGATATACGACGGCTGCTCGGAGTTGAGCTATCTGCCGATAAAATAAGGGCAGTTCATCGGATAGCTCACGGTATTCCTAGTGATCATCCGAAAAATATAGTGATTCAACTTACAACTAGACACCTGCGCGACGAAGTCATTGCTGCGGCCCGCTCTCACCGGAACCTGACCACCGCCGACCTGTTCTCCCGAACTAACTTCGCCGCAGTAGCTGATACCAGGTAATTCTACGTCAACGAACATCTCACTTTAAAGAAAAAGATCTTTTTGGCAAAGCGCGAAAATAGGCTAAGGATAAGGGTTACAAGTACGTGTGGGTAAAAAATGGCAAAATTCTGCTGCGGAAGGCCGATGATGCGCGTGTCCTTCATATTCGCAACGATAGTGATCTGTTAAAAATATGACTATGTAACTGTTATCTTGTCACAGTAGCTGAAATCTTGATTTATGATATCTGCATACATTACTTAAAACCAATGGCTGGGCGCTTCACAGTTCAAGATATTAAGATTCTACTTTCAAATATTATCAAAAATGTATAATAATAAACTCTCCGTTTATTATCTAAATTGTGGTGGCCTGAAATCTAAGTTAGATAAGCTTCGCTTAAATGTGTTGACGTGCACCTTTGACGTTATTGTTCTGGTGGAAACCTGGCCTAATGAGTCTATACTGGATACCGAAATCTTATCCGACGATTATGTAATCTTCCGGCGTGATCGTAATTTCCAAGCGATACATAAAAAAACTGGTGGAGGTGTTCTTGTGGCTGTAAAAAAGGGCATCACCGTCACGAGGCGGGTTGAACTTGAGGCGGACGATCTTGAGGAGGTATTCCTATTGTTCTCTGGTAAATATAGTTTACTCATGGGCGCATGCTATATACTGCCATCCTCGCGGAATAACATTTATAAATCTTACTTTTCCCGTATTCAAAACGCATACTTAAACTTGTGTCCGGGTTCGGTGATTATAATGGGCGACTATAACTTGCCCAACGTTAAGTGGTCATTGATTAATAATACTGTCCCTAATTCACCGGCAGACACTGAAAACGATGTAGCTAAAATAATCGAGGAACACAATGGCATTTGCAAATCTTAAGCAATTTAACAATGTTTTCAACGAAAACTTTAAAAAAGATAAAAAGATAAAAGTCATTTATTCAGTAACTAGGCCGTACGGGCACTTTTACACGTCAAGAATCTACCAGCGCTTCCCAAGAGGAGACACTGCTGAGAAGAAACGCCGCAAGAAACTCAGCAGTCAGTCAATTTTTAAACATATTACAATGGTATTACTTAATCTAGCGTTATATAAGGGTTAAAATCTTTTTCGATGCATTGTAATTGGTCCCTGGGAAATGTGACAGAGTAGTGGTTTTTGTAGGAAGTAATATTTTATTTTGTTTGACAATGTTTGACAATATTTCACTGATTCAAATAAAAAAAACATTTATTTAGATTAAAAAAACATTACTACTTAAAGAGAACAATTACGATTGTGACAGAGTGGAAAATTTCAGTGCATCGAAAAAGATTTTGACCCATAAAGCAATATATATTAAATTCAATATAATATCAAATAACATGCGTAGATCAGCAGGAAAACATGCCAAAAATCTTACGTGAGAGATAAAGGAAGAAAAACGAAAAAAAAAAACTAAAACCCACCTACTCATATTTGTTTATAACTTATAACACGGTGCAAGATGACCACATAAAAGTTTCGATATGTTTTCCTACATCAACGGTGTCCCCTAGACAAGATAAAGCTTTTGCAATTGATCAAATTATTATTGACTATGTTTCGGGTTTAGACCATGCATTTTTGTCTGTTAGATAGTCCTCGACCCTATAATACGCTTTAGACATTAACGACTTTTTCAAGTAATTTTTAAGTGCTGGAAAGGGTAACTTTAAAACTACGTCAGGTAACTTATTATAGAAATGAATGCATTGACCAACAAATGATTTATTTACTTTACGGACGCGGAATTTACGAATAGCGATTTTATTTTTATTTCTAGTATTTAAATTATGTATATCAGAATTCTTGGTGAAAGAATCTAAATTCTTAAGAACATAAATAATATTTTCATAATTGAATTGAGACGCTACAGTTAAGATATTAATTTCTTTAAAAAGTTATCTTAAGGAGTCACGGGAATTTAAGTTGTAAATAGAACGAATGGCCCTTTTTTTTAAAACAAATATAGTTTGTATGTCAGCAGCCTTACCCTAAACCAGAATACCGTACGACATGACACTATGGAAATAACTATAATAAACTAAGCGCGCTGTCTCAACATTGGTTAATTCTAGTCTAATTTTCCTAACGGCGTAAGCTGCCGAGCTTAGTTTACCTGCCAGTACAGCTATATGGGGACTCCATTGCAAATTTTTATCTATTGTTATGCCTAGGAAAACTGCCTTATCTACCATTTGCAAACACTCGTCATTTAGAAAAATTCTAGAATCTACCGGTTTAACGATAGGCAAAGAGAATCTAACACATTTAGTTTTCTTAGCATTTAGTAGCAAATTGTTGGAAGTAAACCAATTAAGTACTTTAACTAGTGTGGCGTTTATCCTACTGTAGTCTACAGTTTTTCTATCTACCTTGAAAATTAGTGAAGTATCGTCAGCGAAAAGTACAATATCACAAAGTTTATCTACTGTTGGTGGTAAGTCATTTATATACGCCAAAAATAAAAAGGGACCTAAAATAGAGCCTTGTGGCACACCTATTTTCACTGTAGCTCCAACAGATTGAGTTTTGTTTACAACAACTGTTTGAGTTCTATCACGTAGATAAGAAGACATAAGACTTAAAGCTTTATTGGCCAATCCATAATGTTCTAATTTTAAAATAAGGGTCGTATGATCCACGCAATCAAAAGCTTTAGAAACATCACAAAATATTCCTACTGCATTGCAAGATTTCTCCCAACTGTTATATATATATTTAAAGAGAACAGATGCCGCATCAATAGTGGATCGTCCTCTGGTGAAGCCGAACTGATTACTGTTAAGCAGTTTATTTCTATTAAAGTGACCTAACATATCATTTAACATTAACTTCTCAAAGACTTTACTTAAAACTGGTAGTATGGAAATGGGACGGAAGTTCGTTAAATCACTCATCTCGCCCGATTTAAAAAGAGGTATGACTTTACTATTTTTCATGAGATCTGGAAAGATCCCCTCCGATATGCAATTATTATAAATTAATGCTAGATGGGGTGCAATTACATCTATGATATGAAAGAGTACTTTAACTGATGTGCCCCACAAATCCTCGGTCTTTTTTAAACTAAGCGATTTAAATACCTTGACTATTGAAACTGAACTTACAGGGCTGAATTCAAAGTTTATATTACATTTACCGCCTGTTTCACAATCGGCAAGTAAAGCGTATTTGACAGATAAATTTAGCCCTTTCTCTTTCTTACACTTGAAAATAGACAAAGAGAGAGCTAACTTTATATGGCAGATAAATTTACTTATCGATTGTGAAACAGGCCCTTACTGACATTAGTGCAAAGTAATGATTGAGCTATATAGTAGAGCATTAGACCTGAATTTTAGTGGCGTCCAAGGATGTGAGGTGACATTATCAGTTGACCCATTACTGGACACTGTTCCACATCACCCATCTTTGGATATTTTATGTGACATGTCCGAGCCCAAGGCAATGCGTTTCACAAACAGACGTAGACATAATTATTATAAAGCTGACTATAGTAAAATTATTTCAGACATCAATTCAATCGATTGGACCTCAGAGTTTGACAGCCTAAACACACACATAAACACAATTGTAAAAACCCAAGTCCCTATGTCAAAACCAAAAACTTCACGCTTTCCTGTTTGGTTTTCTAAAAGTTTAATTAGCACATTACGACGTAAGCACAAAATAAGGTTGAGATGGAAAATTTTCGGATCGCCCCGAGATTACCGAAAATTTGCTTTGCTGCGCTCTCGAGTCAAGCTTCTGTTACAAAAATGCTATCATAATTATATAGACAACATAGAAAATTCATTGCTCACCAATATTAAACAATTTTGGAAATACTCATCAAATCTTTGGCAGTCGAACTCAGGGTTCCCTGTGATTATGAAATTCGATAACGTAACCTCTGACTGTCCTGAGGGAGTCTGCGGCATGTTTGCAGATTATTTTCAATCAGTTTATGAGCCCGTTTCTTCTGGCGCCTATGATGTACATGTACATGAGCATATCGACTCCGATAACTCAGTTGGCCCTATGTGCAGCTTGTCCTTCACAAAGTTTGAAGTCCTGTCGGTCTTGAAGCAAACGGATGAAAACAAAGGTCCAGGTCCAGATGGTTTGAGTCCAATATTTACAAAACGGGCGTGCAGTGCTCTAGCACTAGCACTACCCCTTCAACTCATGTTTAATAACTGTCTGCGTAGTGGTATATTTCCGGATCAATGGAAAGTAGCCCACATAACTCCCATCCACAAATCGGGCGCTAAAGATACTGTGCAAAATTATCGACCAATCTCCATTCTGTCTTGTATTCCCAAAGCCTTTGAAAAATTGGTGCATGGTCTCTGATATGCTTAAAAATCATATACTGCAAGAGCAATATGGTTTCGTTAAGGGTAAATCCACGGCTACAAATCTCACCATATTCACGGACTCTATATTTCGGGCCTTGGATGAGAAGGCACAAGTAGACACAATTTACACTGATTTTCAGAAGGCTTTTGAAAAAGTTGATCACTTAATGCTCCTAAGGAAGTTTTCATACAATGGAATAAAGGGTAATCTCCTCGGATGGTTTGCCTCTTACTTACAAAACCGCACTCAGTCGTAGTTAATGGCCACATGTCGGCGCCTGTCTGCACATGTCTGGAGTGCCGCAGGGTTCGATGGTGGGTCCACTTCTATTTAACTTGTTTATTAATGATATCTCATCGTGTTTCACTAACTGCAACTTTCTGTTGTACGCTGACGATTTGAAATTCTTTAGAAAAGTGCGGATAAATGTCTTCATTTGATCGCACTTTGCCCTACTCATTCAGGCCGATTTAAATAGAATGAACGAATATTGCGAAAACAATCAATTATCCTTAGCGTACAACAAATGTAAGCATATTGTATTTACAAGAAAGCAGAACGAACTGGGTAATTCATTTAGTTTGGTTTGGACAATCATCCACTTGAAACAGTCACCAGTATACGCGATCTGGGAGTAATCCTCGACAAAAAACTTACGTTAGATACTCATATTGACCATATTGTTAGGAAAGCGTACCAAATGTTGGGTTTTATATAATGCGTATTACCAAACCCTTTAAACAGAAAAAAAAGCTTAATTTACTTATACCAATCCTTGGTAAGGTCTAATCTCGAGTATGTCTCAGTTGCGTGGAACCCATTTTATGATGTTTACTGTGACGGGTTGGAGATGGTTCAGAAAAGGTTTCTGCGCCGTCTCAATTTCAGACTGCGATCTCCGCGATGTTCATATGACCAGCTTTTGACCAAACATGGTATCCTGTCCCTCCGAGATAGACGATGCATTGCCGATGCTATCATGTTACGTAATATTTATGTGGGCAACGTCGATTGCCCAGAACTCCTGTCAAGGATTCATCTCCGTGCTCCTCTTAGATCAACCAGGTCTAAATAGACACCTTTTCAGTCTTCCCAAAACTAGGACTAACGCCGGGAAGCGTGCACCCAAATATAGGCGGTGTGGCCATCACAATAGATTTCTTAATGACATTGACCTATTTTCACAATCCCGCGCCCAGTTTAAAGCTTCTGTTTTAACTCTTTACAAACATTAATATTTAATTGTGTCTCTGTTGTTTATTGTAATTTTTATCATTAAGTCTTAATTTAAGTACATTGCATGCTGTAATTTTAACTTAGTATTTCTTGTGTTCATAGTGAGATACATTCAGGGAAGCATCTGTATCTATAGTACCAATTTACAAATTAAGTTACACTCTTTGTATGTTTCTGTGTTATATCCTAAATTAACAAATAAATAAATAAATAAATACATTAATCAACTTTTATTGAAGCGGTGAAAAAAAGTCATGAATATTCTCTATTAAATAATAATAATTTTGAATGCTAATATAGTGTTACAAGTTATACCGTCTGTAACGACAACCTCTGCAGCCTACAGACGCTGTTTAAACGATATTTTAAAAGAAGCAATAGGCCATTGATGATGTTCTAATAACGATACCAATACATATCTAGACATTCAGTAAAAAACTTCCTGTTCATTTGTATGATTGCGCACGGAGGCAGCGGGTGCGCGCCCGCCGCGGGGGACAGTCGGCTAGATAATGAAAGCTATCGTCCTTACGAACATTCCTTTGCAAAGTTTTTACCTAACATTTTTTTGTAAACAAAACTTGACTCGTGATTGTTGTTTACTTGTTCCTGCATTTGGAACAAATTATAAACAACCTACCTATGTTTATATTATTTTTTTATTCGACTTTATTTCCTTTCCAATGGGATTGCGTTAGTACTAAAGTAAGTATTTCCAGCCATCTATATCTTTGGAATTACATCGAATATCGCGAAAAGAAATGCCGTAATTTGATATTACCTACTTGGCAATCGTTTTTTAAGTATTCGATGCTTTTTACCTTTCTAACTCTTGTCCATATACAAAAATCGTCGCTCACACACCAGTGATAGCTGAAAACATCGAGAATCCCAATATTACCGCTTTGTATTTATGTAGGTTACTTTAACGCTGCTGTCAACTACGACGGAACATGTGGAGCGGGTAATTCAGCCGACGGCGTTTCTAAGATTTAAATTAAGTTTGAGTGTGTTGGCAATAAGCATTGATTGATGGTTCGTGGTCGTGCAGTGCGCGCCCGGCGGCTGCCTGCTGGAGCTGTCGATCCAGCTGGCCATCATTATGGTGGGAAAGCAGTTCATCAACACGCTCGTCGAGATGCTCATGCCATACTTGCTTAAGTGGTGGTACATCATCCGCACCATCGGCAGGAAGAACCAGTACGTACCCAACAAACATTTTAGCGACATATAGAGCTTATTTTATGGGCTAACGTGAAACAAGAGCGCTATAATAGCAGCCATTAGATGTAATGGCAATACGAAAGATTTCTTTGACAATACTATCACTTTACAGCCTATAAAATGTCTATAGGAACACTTAGAAAAGCTTTCACGCGTAATACAGCGACTATGATCGCTTCGGTGCAGGTTAAGAATCTTGTATAATAGCTCTTAGTGCAAGTTAACTCTAAAATTTATAGATGTAATAACCTAGACCTCTTAACTTCCAAAGTCCTATACTGACGGTTATAAACCCTCATTAAACGTTAGTGGTTCTATAATAGAACAGCTAACGACTTTCGATATTTAAGAGTGGTAGTGTAGAACTTTTTATTGCTATTGTACTTAGAGGTAAAGAATATTGTCTTACAGGTTGTAGCGAATCCTGTAACTCTAAGTCTCTGTAGAGGCCACTACTATCTGTTAAAGTTGCGCTAGAAAACCCTTATAAACTCTAGGTGATCTATCTTCTTCTTCTTCTTCTCGTGTCGATGGTTCCTATTTTCATCAGACTGTGCGGGACCAGAAACCTGCAACAGCCAATGCTCTAATAACAATAATAACAATAACAATAATAATAATAACAATAATAATATCTATAATAGCAATTATTCGATGCCTTCAGTTATCTAGCGCCAAATATTTGAGACCCATAAAACTCCCTTATAATACTTTAAGCGATTCAATGGATATATATTCATTATGTAGTAGATGCTATATACATGTCGTTGCTTAAATACTAAAGGGCCACAAATCAAAATGTGTTTGTGTTGCATTTAAATTCGGAATGCTATATACAAGTTTTAAATCAAACTATATCTGTTTTTGGCCTAAATTAATATAAACAAAGCTATACAATCAAAACAATTAGTGTTAACACCATTTTTGTTAAGTATTCTGGTGTATTATATTAAATGCCAATCTAATATACTTTAATACATTAAAACAATTTAACATAGTTGTGTTTGATTTTGATATTATCTATAAAATGTCCCTAGAATAATATTCATTATGGTTTTGTAAAAAGCCAATAGATTAAAGGCCCCTTGGTAGTTTGATAATAATATACTTAAATACTAATTAACAGTAAACTTACGTTTGCAATAATATTTCACGCAACAGGAAGGACAAACAACGCAATCGATATAAATAAAAATGATTCATTAAATGTGTTCCTAAGCGTAAAACTCGAGAACGGCTGAACCGATTTGGCTGATTTATTTTTTGTTGTGTTCGTTAATGTCAAGATAAAGTTTATTTACCTATATGTAAGAAAAAAACTGCAACGGGAAGGTCGGAAATTTGCAGCGGGGCGAAGCCGCTGGTGGGCAGCTAGTATTATGTAGAGATTATATTTATCTTGTCGTTGTCAAAATCTCGATCGATCAAATCTTGTTGTTGTATTGATTTTGCATGCATCTTCTGGGCAATAAGGCGCTACAATACAAAGCGAATAATAAGCTCAAGAGAAGAATATTTCTTAAAGTGTTTTAATTTGCTTGTATTCAAGAGCTTGAACCTTC
Organism: Acleris laterana; assembly: GCA_963966035.1. Lineage (NCBI taxonomy): Eukaryota > Metazoa > Arthropoda > Insecta > Lepidoptera > Tortricidae > Acleris > Acleris laterana. The sequence continues at coordinate 47,550,176 of OZ014438.1, forward strand.
CTCTTAGAGTTAGTAATCACTTTTCTAGACCAGTATTACCACTTAAACCGTTAATTTAGTTCTACTGTATCGCTTTTAAGTATTTGTAATTGCTATTATAGCGCTCTTATAGCCTACGATAGCGGCTATTATAGACTATTTACCGCCATTATAGACCGTTAGCATCTAAAAATGTATGGGTAATCCAGGGATATATCAGGGTTATATCCTTATCCAGAGCCATTTTTAAGCGCTTTAATGACACTACGAGTTAAAGACTGTTTGTTATAAATACAACTTATAAATTTATCTATTCATTTAAGAATATTCTAATACGGGACAACTGATTGACGTTTGTCACAGAATCGATAACTGTATACTTTCTTTGCACATTTAGTTTCAATGAAAAAATGCGAGGTCTTACAGCACAAAAGCGAAAATCAATTGTGGACAAATGGTATTCTGTAGAAGGTATCGCGTACCAAAAACTAGCACAAAGTGAAGGTGTCAGTGTGGGAGCCGTCCAAACTGCTATCCGTAAGTACGGCGAGGAATATACCTTCAATGACCGACAACGACCAGGCCAACAACCAGGTCCGTCCAACCTAAAACTGGCCCAAAAGATCGTATAAAAAACTATCGGTCCGAGATATCGCGAAAAAAATTGGTACGAGTATTTGCGACGTGCAGAGAAAATAAATAATTTGAAGATATTAAAAAGCAAAAAACCAAAAAACATCTGTTAAGAAACGAGTCCGAAAATTGTACAACTTTTATCTAAAAAACACAACTGTGTAATAATGGATGACGAAACATTATGTTAAACTGGATTAGAAGTCTTTGCCAGGTCCCAGTATTACACGGTACGTGAGGGAGCAGACGTAACAAAGGCTGAAAAAGCCATTTGCGTTGAGAAGTTTGGCAAGAAAGTCGTGGTGTGGCAGGCACTTTGTGAATGAGGAATGCAGTCAACTGCATTTTTGCCGATATTTATATGAAAGAGTGCCTTCAGAAACGAGTGTTGCCTATGGTCAAAAAGCACAACTCCGGAACTGTATTTTGGCCCGACTTAGCGTCTTGCCATTACGCAGCTAAGGTATTAAAACGGTATAATGGCAATAATGTAAATTTCGTGGCCAAAGAGTTAAATCGACCACATTGTCCAGAGCTTCGCCCGATTGAACACTATTGGGCTATAATGAAAGCTCAATTACGTAAAACAGCCCGTAGTGCCGATACAGAGCAACTGTTTCGGTCAGATTGGATCAAGGTCGCTCAAACTTTTGACAAAAACGCTGTCCGATCATTAACGGACACCATGAGACAAAGAGTCAGAAAACTGGCCAAAAACGAATAATTTGGGGTTTTCCCCACTTACTCGTAAATAGTGTCCTAACATGCTAGAAAAATCGACCGTAAATCCAAAATAATATCCGCGGGCCTTTTTTTACCATTACGCCCTATCGTGCGTAATAGTACATTGTGCATCAAGGGTAGTAAGAAGGGAATTACTAACGAGAGTGTTAGAAGCCCGACGCCGAAGGCGGAGGGCTTTTAATGACTCGAGTTAGTAATCCCCTTACTGCCTGTGATACACACAATGGTTTTCATCACATTTGCGAGGAAAAAACACTTTAACTCTGCAAAATATAAATAAATAACTTTTGACGAACGGGAACGTAAATGGACACGATATTTTTTTTGTGACCTCTACCACAGATAATAACTGCGTTTAGTTTCGACCTGAATTCGAGCCAGATTTAGCCAATTTGATAAAAATGTATAATTACTAAAATTAATGATAAATGTTGATATAAACTTGAAATAGGTATAAAAATAATGAAGTTTAATGAAGCGTATAGGTTTTGTGTAATGTAAGTTAGTCTATAGCAAATTTTTAAAGATGAAATTAGAAACCGATTTAATTTTTGGCTGAAAATTAAACCTCCTTAGTCAGAAATAATGTACGAAAGAGTTGCAAATTTTAAAAAGAAAGTCATTACTCCCTAGGGATGACAAACTCGCCATAATTCCCGCGGGAACAATTTAGGCCATTGTCCTTCTGTATACAGGCATGGAATAACACCATTTACGAGCAAGTGTGATGAAATAGTACATTGTGTATTAAGGTCGGTAAGTAAGGAATTACGATCGAGGCTCTAGTAGAACATTAATTGAGTATTTAAGTAACATGTAGCGAGATTGCAATGAAATTCCTGTTTAAATAACATTTTAAGACAATTTTTCAATTGCGTGTTAACTCTTTGCTTGAACTTGCATGACCTGTGTGCTGTGCTAAAAAAAAAAAAAAAAAATACTTACCGACCTTGGGTTTTATGGTAAAAAGAAAGGTCGAGGGTTTTATATGGGACATTGCGGCCAAGTTAACCTGTATGTTTAGATACTGTTTACGTGCAAGTGTGATGAAATAGCTTTTTTTTTTATATTATACGTGGACTCAAACTATCACAATACGTCAGGACCCCAATTCTTGTGCCATTCGATATGAAGTTTCATTCGAGATGAAATGTCAGTTGCATCAGGGTCAGGTGGTAAACAATGAACCGGTGGTACACAACGAACCAACGCTTTATTTTAAAAACGCGACGTTACCAAACCGTGCCGCGAGTAAAAATGTACTTTAATTTGGTGGCGCCACTCGCCCCCCAGTCGGCGTCCAGCCAGCGTCAAAACCGCACGTGTGACAAGGTGTTTTGTGATTTTCGGCACAAAAACAAGGAAAAAAATAAGTGTTTTGACGTTTTATTTTACTTATATGTTGTCAATTTTAGAACATTCCGTTTTTTTAGCTGTCTTGAGTAACTACTTGGCTATCGTTTAGAAATACTGTGACGGTCCATCTTGTGTCGTATTTTTTTAAACTAACCTAAAACAACGAAAGGTGTAGATGGTACACAGTGTCTCACGAGGATAGGGTACACATTGACCCAGCGGAATGTGTTACAGCTATTGGTACACAATTTAAGTTTTACTGATATATGTTAAAGAATTAGATATATGATTATAGTTAAAAATTTTGATGTTATGATACTAAATTAGAACTATGTTGCAATAATTGAAGGCATAATATTGTGGTTTAAGACAAATATTTAGATTTTTATATTACGTTACGCTGGTTTGCGACTATTAATTAAAATAAATATAACCTTTTCTCAAAATAAATATATTGTTTTATTAATCAGCTTAATATTTTCCGAAATCAGTTCACATAGAGTCCGCTAATTTAAGTTTAATCTATGCAATGGTACTGTGTACTCGGTAGGTTCATTGTATGCCTACCCCCGGATCATTGTGTACTTATTGTTGGACACAATGAACCATTTCTCATGTTTTAAAAAAGTTAAAAAATCTCTACTTCTATTCAATTTTATGATAAGATTTGAATGCAAAATTAAAGCCAAATAAATAATGAATCGCCGAGCAAAAAAATATTTGTAATACTTTCGCATAGGAATAAATTATGGAATTTCAAACTTTTTGTGGTTCATTGTTGGCCACCTCACCAATTTCCTAAAAATCTCGCATATAAACTATTGATCTCGACTGTCACTAGAATCGGACTCCGAACACGTTTGACCATTATCTGTGGGCAGTCACAGACAATGATGTAGTCTGCCGCTAATTTATAAATACTGATTATAAACTGTGTGATTCCAACATAATAATTATGATCTTTTGTCTGATTTTATTTCATTTCCTCGCAATTGTGATGAAAAACATTGTATATTACACGGGTGGTAAAGGAAATACAAAGCTCGAGTCATTAAAGACCTCAGCCTTCGGCTTCGGGCTTGTAACAGACTCTCGTTTGTAATTCTTTCTTTACCACCCTTGATACACAATGTACTATATTGTACATAGTTAATTGATATTAGTATGTAATTAAATATTAAAAAAAAGAAATCGCATTTTGTCTTTGTATTTATAACAAACGATACAGTCTTTAGTTAGCGTTTTAATATCAACTCTTAAATAAGCGCCTAAATGTTACTTGGGTACTTATACTTATCATTATCTTATCACCCAAGATCACACTTCACAACACGTGTTATTATAATTTAAACACAATTTTTTTAAGTTTTGTTTACCTACTTTTACTTTTTTGATTTAATTTTATGTATTTTTTGCTATTTTTAAATAAAAATAAATTAACGCATTGTTACAGAATAAAAAGTCCATTGCAGTGGGTGAAAGATTTCAAGTTAGTTGATTTCGGTAATATGGGACTGTTTCCGGAATACTTGGAAATGGGTAAGTTGTTTGTAACTTCGAATTATAGGAATCTGTTAGACAGTTGTAAATCTTTTATTAATTATATTAACTTTATGCTTTAGTAATAATTGCGGTTTTTAATTTAACAATTTGCCCTACGAACTTACTCCTCGAAAACATTTATAATTAATAATAATAATAATGTTCATGTCGCTCACAAGTTTTTACATAATTGCCAGGGGTCCCTGCAATAGGCTTGGTTTGTATCGCGGGGAACCGATTAGAATACTAATAGGGCAAAACACCCGATAGTCAGCCAGAAACCAGTAACCGACCTTATATGAGTGCTAAGAGTGGAAAATATATCGTACTCTTCTCACTCATGCAAAGAATAGGCAGAGGCCGACTACAGGTTCTTTGTTGAGTACTGGGTGTTTTACTCTATTACATATTAGTTGGTAAAGCTACTTATATAACATTTTGAGATCATTCGGTTGGTAAACAAAATAATGAGGAACTAACGAAAAATAATAATTGCGCCTTACGCCTATAATTTGATCCCTATAACTATGATTTAAAAAAAAAAAAATCGCTCTCGGTGTATCGAGTAAAGTCTATGCAGTAACATTACATTTTATTTATTTCGCGCGTTGACAATAACTAACTGTTTAGTCGATTAGGTAGGTACTGTCATTATGGACTAACATTTCACATATAAATAATGTTGGCTATCGATTTTAATCAAATTCATTTTTTTTTGGTATTCTATTGGCCTTCATGTTCTTCTACTGTATGGGACCACCATTTTAGTTATAGAATTATTTTTTATTATTTGTTATAGCGGCAATAGTACTACTCGCTTTAAAAAAATATGTGTCTCCCTACTCATGTTACGGTTCAAGAGTTACAGTGATTGTTAAGATTGAGGGAAAAAACGGCCAAAAATTCACGTTTTTTGTATTCATGTTTTTTTATTAGTTGTTACAGTTGCAATAAACATACACAATCTGTGAAAATTTTGAACTGTCTACCTATTACAGTTCATGAGATACAGCTGGAAGATAGACAAGTGGACGAATGAACGGACAGTAGAGACGGACGGATCCCTAAAAAATATTACATTCGTGGTTCCGGTAGGTAGATTTATTATCGTTATTTCCCCGGGAATTTTAATATTTTCAGGGATGAAATGTAGCCTATGTGTTAATCCAGGGTATAAGCTATCTCCATTTCAAATTTCATCCAAATCCGTCCACCCGTTGCAGCGTGAATGAGTAACAAACTAACACTTAGTAGATTAAGCATCAGCATGGGTAAAAACGGAACATTAACAGCGCATTATAATTGCAGTAGTCCAGTAACCTTGTCGCCTGTAAGTACAGGGTACGCATTAAATCCGGTAGTTTTGATTTTTTGCAGACTTGTTAGTTGTTGACTGGTTGGTCTAATGAACAATCCAAGTTTGTAACCTCGAACCCCGAACGCTACTTTATCAAAAATCAAAAACCCGCCACTGGTTGGGATTCACACTAAACGCTCTCTCCTGGGGGTGGATATCCACGCCATAACCCCAAAAATGATATTGGGCCAACATCATAAACAAGTCTGCAAAAAATCAGAACTACCGGACTTGCGTCAAGCAAGCTATTATGTATAAAGTTACTGGATTACAGTGCTTCAGTACGGTTTCGTGACCATCTTTGTGGCCGCGTTCCCGCTGGCGCCGCTATTCGCGCTGATCAACAACGTGCTGGAGATGCGGCTGGACGCCAAGAAGTTCCTGTCGTGCTACCGCCGGCCCGTACCGCAGCGCGTCTGCGACATCGGGGTCTGGTACCGCATCCTCGACTCCATCGGCAAGCTTAGCGTCATCACCAACGTGAGTCATCCATTATTATTACCTTGGCCTTCACTTTACTTTCAATAGAGAAGGTCAGCCGGTTTAGATATTTGGCTTACTAAAATACTTTAAACAAAACATTTCGATACGTCAAATAGTTTCTGAGATATCGAATTTTAAACTTTGTATGCGGCTCTCGAAACCCCACGGCTAGCGCTCACGGATGAAGACGTCATCACTTAACAGCGGTACGCGCCCTTATATGGTGGAGTAAGTTAACAGGACTATATCTTTTTAACCGTAATAAGTAACCAGTTGAAATTTTCACAGAATATCTAAGTAATCGCGACAAGGTAGCGCTCGCGCGCAAAATTTTAAATCGATGAAATGAATACACTAAATATCAAAACTACTACGTCAATCAAAACTTCATGTTAGATAGTTTATTATTTTATACTTAAATATGAAAAGAAAGGCTTACCACCAAAGTTAAGCAACCACCGCTTAAACATCGTGTTGACTTAAACTAGATACCTACATAATATACTGTTACTGTTTCGTTGTAAACTATAGGTAAGTACGGAGTTTAGATTATTATTTGTTACAAATACAACCCGTACTTCGGTTTCCAAATTCAAGCAACTACAAGAGTAGTCTAAAACATGATGGGTGACCGCTTAAAACATCGTGTTGATGAAATAAGTTTTTCACTTCTCATGCTCGTAAAGTCCTTCTTTATGCTGGGTATAGGCTGCATAAAATCGCATTTTATGCACTAGTGCATAAATGGTTGTCGTCATCTAGACTAAGACAATTAAGCCCTACAGCCAGACAGACGAGGTGACTACATTAAATAAACTTGTTATTTGAATAAATTTACTTTAATTTTATTTATATTTGCATCGTAGTTGCATCTAACAAAGAAGAAACTATTAAAAACAAGCATTATTAACAAGAACATTAAAAAATCAACGTAGGTAATAAACTTGGCAGTATTGCGATCGACCTAAGTCAAAAATCGCAAACAGAAAAAAAATTTTTTTGACAGAAATACAGTGGCGGGAAAGAGGTTTTGGACTATTCATTAGTTATTTTCTTTGCAAAACTTGTTGTGTTATGGAATTTATTTAAAATGTCGTCTAGTGAAGAGGAAAATAATGCTCACACCTAACACACTCATGGAAAAAAATGCAAAAGAACTTATTAAAGTTTTTTTACATTATCACTGTTTTATTTCCTCGTAATCGAAGTGAAAAGCAGAGTGTATAACTCGGTCTTAAAACCCATTTTATCCTCGACTTCATTATCCAACCTCGCCTGCCGGCTCGGTTGGATACCATAAGTCTCGGGAAAAATGGTTTGTTTTATGCCCTTGTTGTACAATCTACTATTGTCACATATACGAGTATTTGTAGCAGTTTTACGTGATATTTCTATTTAGTCGTAAACTATGAAAGTTAGAGTGCAATTTAAGCTTAAAATAGCATCAAAATAAGGAGCCATTATAACAATAAAACCCGTATAAAAAAAAACATGTTTCTTGTATGAGGACCGCTCTGGGGATTTGATTTAGTGTTCATTTTATAATTTTAAACGACAGGGTTTATAATAACACTTATTCTGTGTAAATTTCAACCGGTTACTTATTACGGTTAAAAAGTTTAGCCCTGTAAACTTACTCCACCATATAAGGGCGCGTACCGCTGTTAAGCGATGACGTCACTACAACAAGATAGCGCCCGCGCCCTTTAATATTATTGATCAAAATTTTAAACGATCGTATAATCAAAACTCCTGGGTCTATTTAAACGAAACAAAAAGTAGTATTTTTGTTTATTTATAAGCTTTACTTTTTCAAACTTTCAAGCGATTTGGCGTACCTACTGACTTTCTTCATTACGTCAAAAAAGTGCCCTTAGTTGCCTCGATCTAGCCTCGCAGTTGACAAATTTGAGTTCCGCTTGACACAGATCTACCAATAGCCTAGTAAAGTACTTCGCTCGTTAGAAGCTGTAGAAATCACACTGCAGTCCAGTGCAAATATAAATTATTTATGTATACCTACACACAAGGTAACACAACGTCCTAATCGTTTTTGGGTTTGATTCGAGCACTTTCGCTGTAATGCTCGCTGGAATGAGCGATCCGATTGGTTGTTTATTATGTTAATGCTTAAGTCCGTCAGCACCTTTAGTGCATAATGCATATTTTATTTTTCATCACACTAGCTCGTATGTGGTGTTATTCCATGCCTGTAAACAGAAGGACAATGGCCGTTATTGTTCCCGCGGGAGTTATGGCGACTTTGTAGTCCCTAGGGAGTAATGACTTTCGTTTTAAAATCGGCGTCGGGCTTCTAACACTCTCGTTAACTAATCCCAAATTTTCCCGAGTTGAATCCATATGAATGAAGACACGCAATTTTTTAAATGGCGCCACAATGTAAAAACAGTTGACAGTCAGATGAAACAAACTGGATTCTACAGCCAAAGAGTTCCATTTTCAAACGTTGTAATTACTTTTCAAATATTGTTTATGTAAGTGGCTAGTTCCGGAAACTTTTAGTGTGACCTATGTATGCGACGAGTAATTAATAATTTAATCTGCGCTAGATGGCGCCAAGATAGTAGTCCTTATATTCAGCAGACTACTCTTACAGCGACATGTATCGGTTAGGAATGCCACCAGGAATGTTTCAAAATAAATCGATCGATAACCATATAAAACTTGTTTGCAACGTTATTATAGGTACTATTCAATATTCAGGCAATGGGTACTATTATTTATGCTACTAGGTTACTACAATTACATCATTTAAACTTAATACATTAATGTTAGACTAGATTAGATTTATTTATTTCATTTTGAAAATTTATATGACATTTTATAAACTAAAATACCATGTATTCACTAAAAGATCGTCAGTGTATAAGAATAATAATAAAATAAATAATAATCAAATCATAATAAAGTGCAAAATTTAAATAAAAGAAATGAAATGGTACAAAAACTAAAATAATATTAAAATGGTACAATGTAAAAAGAGTAAAATGTGTCTATCTGTCAAAATAATTCATAAAAGCTAGGGAATCCTAGATATAAATTGTCAAATGTCAAATAATAATAATATCAGAGCCTAATTGTATCAGAGATGGCATCAAAGAACAGGTCCACATCCATCCGAGGCGGTCGATACGCTGTCCCAATCACTAGTCTCTCACCATTAAGATTCCATGTCACCCACATTTGTTCAACCAAGCTGTGCTGGGGATCTACCGGGTGGGACAAGGTACGAGCGCTGACCCCTTGCTTTATATAGAACCCTACTCCTCCGCCCCTAGAGAAGGGGCCTGGCGGGCGAGGTTTGTGGCGAAGTCTGCAACCTGGTAGTACTGGCGCTCGTCCCTCCTCCCCCGTTCTTAGCCACGTCTCATTTATTGCCAAAATATCAAAATCTTGTAGAGTACAGGCTGCAATGAAGTTGTCGTGATTCGTGCCGAGAGAACCCGCGTTTAGCAAACCAATCTTTAGCTGCTTATTTATCATTGCAAATGTTTATTATTTGGAACACTGACAATTCAAACATATAATTGTGATATCTATAAATTAGGATATAAAAATTTATATCAATCGTCTGCTGCATTCTGTATACTAAACTGGCTAAGAAAAATATGCTGAGAACAGTTAAAGCCTTTAGATATATTATAATCTGCCTACCTAATATGGGCCTTGTGTGAAACATTAAACTATATAAAATAAACAAACATAAAATAGTTACAATTATTTTCTTAACACTATGCCTCAAATGTGACTCTTTCCAAAAACGTTTAATGCGATCTGTGTGATGACTGATGACTAATGCTCTGCGCGAGAGCATCAATTTGGGGATATTGACGTTTCATTTCAGTTAAATAATTAGCTTTGAGAGGTTCTCTGTTAGCCATGGTACTGGTGTCTTATTTTTAACTAAGTAATATATTTTTGATCAGAAAATGAACATCATTATAATACCTTAAAACACATTAAATAATTTATTAAACTTATCGTCATAGAAATCATGTCATCAAAAATAAAATTCCAATTATAGTTTTCCATGTCAACATAGAATGAAAATAATGATTGATCTGTGTATAATCTTTTTTGGATTGAAGTGTTAGGCTTGTGTGTTTGTGTCGGTTTGTTGGGAGTGTCGAGCGGCGCGGCCGCGACGCCCCGCCACCCGCGCGCCACCAGCCCACAGTCGATACTACTCGCGCAGTGCGCGTCACACGGGTCGGAAACTCAACACAGTTTTTGCACATGTAGCTTTGAAGAATTTCGTCCACACGCCATCTTGCAATGTTATCGGACATAAAATCAACATTTTGATCACCGACCATTAATAATTCCAGATTTATTAAATACATATCACCATTTCCTGTGCGATATAAAAAACAATTACAATAAAATGAAAATTACAGATTTCGATTGCGGTAAACTCAAAATGAAACTCGATGGCCAGGCTCTGTAGGTCGTTTCGCTGTCGGTATACGATATCAGTCCATGTGCTTATTTTTTATTATTATCGGAATATCTCGAAAATGGTGGGCTTTTTATTAAGGCGATTTTTATATATTTGGTAGGTGACCTGACGACCTATCTCCCCCTTAGTTTGTCGTGCTACTTACTAGACACCCTGTATATTCAACCTTTTTAATAAACCAATTAGAGGTAACATTATTCTCATCACTATTTCATCCTCTATCTAAAGACAATTATACTTGTTATAGTCATTCGCAGTCTGAATAGGAACAGACTTTACCTAGTTACGTTTTGTAATCTCTTGGAATAATGTTTAATTAATTATGTAAAGGAATGAAGAAATATCGACACATCGATAAGTTATCGATGGATGAGTGTGATTCAAACATTCAATCACTACCTAAATTATGGAAAATTTAACGAACATAAAATATGCATAAAACACGAAACTACATGATATATCGTAAGTATTTAATACGCTTTTTACCGTATTCCTTTGATCTAAGATTCCTTGGAAATATGACTTCAAAAATGACTATGTATGGATCATAATTACCTGTGAAATGATGGTGAAATGTCTCGATATTTGGATTATTCATGTGGTTCACTTCGTAATCAGGCACTGCACAGCACACCATTGTTAGTTTTAACATGACCTTTATTCAATTTACACAAATAATTAAATATATAATGAAGGACGCTGTCGCCATTGTGACGCTATGTGGGCTCTACGAGATCTCAAAAAGGTTACAACGGATTTATCTTTCGCTATGTCGCCCTTGTATTCGTGCCGTAAGAGACTACACTCACGTTTGCTATTGATAGTATATTAATTATAACGATATTACAAAAATGTCTATGCGTTACACCATACCTAAGCCGAGCCCGGCCCAGCACGGTGTAATGTGAATCCTTATGAGTGGTTGAGTATTATGCTCGACCGATGGCTTTCGTACACCAAATAATAAATTCATTTGCTTTTAAATCAAACAGTATTTACATCAAAAATTTATTAACGTTTTATAAATGTGTCAAAAAAACGTCGTTTGATACACGTGCGGAACTGTCATTTTCACTCGTCCTGAGTCTTTCTTCGATTGCACCTCGGGCCAAGACACCTTGGGGCTCGTGTAAATTGACATACTTCCCGCACTTGCATCAAAATGTACTGTTGCCTTAACGATATGATCCGTTTTCATTGTTGTATAAATAAACAAATTTCCATTTTTCATATCTACTGATTGCGCAGGGCTTCATCATCGCGTTCACGTCGGAGTTCATCCCGCGGCTGGTGTACGCGGCGGAGAAGGGCTCGCTGCAGGGGTACGTGGCAACCTCACTGGCGTCCTTCAACGTGACCGTGCTGCGCCACCCGCCCAACGCCACCTACGATCAGCTCACCTGCAGGTGCCCAGCCTTTCACCACGCTTTTTCACTTTTCCACATCCTCTATTCCGTGGGTCAAATTCGATAACTCATATTTGCCGGCATTGTATGGAAACAAACGCAAGCGTTCCTAATTATGTGGCCACCACTGTTTATTCATGGCAAATTGTTACTAAGTAATTGCAGGTTGTGCTTTTTTTCACAGCCTTCAAGGTCGTCTTAACCAATTTCACGAATACAAACTCTATGGGTCTTAAGTCGTTTAATTCGATTTGTCAGCTTCCAACTAAATCATCAAATAACTAATCAGGTGTCGGAATAGGTAGTGTTTAATTTTTGGTTGTAGTTCAATTAATTCTTTATGGTTAATTAATAAAGCTTTATTGCGTCAATTAAAACGGAATTATGGAAAAAATCGCGTCTGCTCTGGGGTCTAGCGCATGCTGCTCCAGACATTGGTGCTCACTGGTTTCTGCACTTTGACACAATTACGGCTAGCGCCACGCCAATAATGTTTAAATTACGAATCCCGGTAGGCGGTATTGGATGTGTTAATAAATCAAAAAATAACAAAAAAACATAATATTTATAAAGTAAATTGGCTCCGGGGTCTTTTTTTTCACGTCGGTAATGAGTGAATCTACTAGCGCTTCGGACAAGACCATCATTGCGGAGAAGAAGTGCCGCAAAAAACTCCAGCAGAAGGTTATTTTTTCAAACATAAAATACAATAATACTTAAAGTAAGTTACATTACAAGGTAATAAAGTAACAAATATTAATTATTAGAACTAGCAAAAATGTAAACATTGCAAATGTACGGTCAAATACATTAAACTAAAAATAATGACTAGGAGAACAACACGACGAGGTCTCTACGTCAAAAGCCATAACTGAAGTAATTAACTGAACAAAAAGTCCCTGCAGACCTGAATAGATCGGACCCCACAAACAGCACCCGTTTATGAGTATGACGCGTATCTCAGCCTCCTTCAATCATGTGTACGGGAAGGTGGCGACTAGTGATGGGCGATTTCTGAAACATTGCACAACTTTTCTTAACTGTGAAAATTACAGCTTCTGAAAGTTACATAATTAGATGGAAATTATTCTAACACAAGTAAATTTCGTTTAAATTTCATGAAAAGTTGGGTAACATGTCGAAACTATAGTAATTTTCAGAAATAAAACGATTTCACTGTGGTAATTTTCAGTATATTGCTTGAAATTCTAGGTGAAAGTTTCACTTTTGAAACTTCTAGAATATTTCAGAAATTTAAATGAAAGTTTCACTTTTGAAACTTACAAGCTGCCCATCACTAGTGGCGACCCAATCAACAACGTCGCCGTAAGCAAAGATCTTTGAACGAGCATGACGTGCTCGTGCTGCCAGACAACTTAAAAGTAATATTGTGTGCTATAGCTGTCCGGTGAGAAACATCACAGTGTGCTCTCATTTAAAAGCGTCTTGAACACACAAGAACTAATAAATTAAAGTACAAAACAACAATTTTGTGTGTTGAATTTGAAGAACAGTTTGCTTAAAAACATTTTTATCAAGATACAAAATCAGAAATGTCCTAGACTTAAGAAAATACTTTAACTAAGTAATAGCCTAGCCACTACTTGAATACATTTTGTTCACCAGTGAAGTCATTTACAGTATAGTATGCCCTACCCAACAAGCAGCGCTTGATATGAGACTTAAAATTGATAAACATATTGACGATATCAGATGGTATCTTATTGTAAAAACGTATACAGTTCCCCGCAAAGGAAGTGCTTACCTTACGGCCCGGAGCCTTTTTGTGGTATCACAAAAAGGAAATCCTATTCACTGCTAAACGACCTATATAAATCTAGGGCGATCGAGCTGTGGAAGTCCACGAAAGGACAAAAGCACTCGAAATCATTAATTACAGGGTTCAAAAGCAACTTCTCCAAAGAGATTCTACAACTCAAAAGAGAAAAGACTTGCGCAGTGACTAGAATTCTAACTGGCCACTGGAAATTGAACAAACATCTGTTTCTAATGGGTATGAAACAAGAACCGACATGCTTCGACATGGTTCTGTCAGGAAACAGAGGAGACAGCAATGCACATCCTCTGTTCTTGCGGACCACTAATGCGTAACAGAAGTATCTACCTAGGGCGACATATTGTGGACCCACAGGAGATACAACTTCTCACGGCCCAAAGCATCTGGAAATTCTTAGACGCAACGGGCCTTTGCGGTGAACTTTAAACAAAGGGCTGTTACAAAAGATCAGCAATGGTCGAAGTGACACACAAGGCCCATCCAAACCCCCCAATAATAAAAATACCTTACGGAGACGGTGACGTGGAAGAGCGAGCTTATTCCTATTTCTAGTATTTAAATTATGAAAGTCGCGGTTATGCCTAAACTCGTGTATGTGTTTGCGAACATACATGATATTCTCAAAGATATACTGCGACGCGACTGTAAGAATATAGATTTGTTTAAATTTATCCCTAAGTGAAACGCGAGACCTCAATTGATATATAGCACGTACAGCCCGCTTCTTTAATACAAAGGGGTAAGGACCAAAAAGTTGGCCACGCTAACTCAATCAATTAAATTTTCTATGTAACTTTTCCGTTGTGACATGATAGTTAGCCATACAATTGTAGAGATACTTTTCGTCGCACAACGTTTTTTTTTATCTTCGTTGTTTGTATGGTTTACTGCGCTTAACTGTGGTCCAACTTTTTGGTCCTCACCCAAAGATGGTCTGGATGTCAGCGGCGCTCTTACCCATTCAGCAAGTAAAATTCCATAATTCATAACACAATGGAAATAGCTATAGTACTCAAGTCTCGCCGTCTCGACGTCGGTAAGTTGTCGGATCCGCTTTACCGCGTAAGTCGCTGAAGTTAGTTTACTTGCAAGTGTTGATATATGCGTTCTATCTTCGAATTGCAGTGTCTCATCCTTCAGTCTTATTCTAGCCGCATTCACTCGCTTCACATTGTACAATGAAAATTTATGCACTTAGTTTTTTTGGCATTTAAAAGTTAGTTGTTGGCCGTAAACCAGTCAACAATTGTGGACAATGCATCATTAATGTCATTAAAATTATCCTGTTTCCTATCCGCTTTAAATACAAGTGAAGTATCGTCAGCAAACAACACTATTTCATGTTTATCGCGCATTACATATGGGAGATCGTTAATATAAATTAAAAACAAGAACGGACCTATAATAGAACCTTGAGGCACTCTCATAGCAACAGATGACCCAGAAGATTGTGTTCTGATAATGTCTACCCGCTGAGTTATTTGAGCAAGGTAAGATGTAAGAAGATCAAATGCAATTTTTTTGATGCCATAGTGGCTTAACTTCCGCTCTAACGTAACATGATCAACACAATCAAATGCTTTGGACAGATCACAACAAACTCACCAAAGTAGAACCGGCATCAGTTGTAGGCCGTCCTTTGGTAAATCCGTCTTGACTGCTGTGAAGTAGCATATATTGATTAAAGTGTTAGGATATTTGATTAAGAATTAATTTCTCAAAAACTTTACTTAATGCTGCCTGGTAGTATCGAAATAGGTCTAAAATTTGTGGGGTCTGATTTTGCCCCTGACTTAAATAAGGGAATTATCTTACTGTGTTTCATCAGATCAGGAAATACTCCAACATCGACACATTTGTTAAACATAGCAGCTAGGTAAGGCGCAATTGACTCTATAATGGAGTTTAGTACTGTAACTAAGGCCCCAAAGATCTTCAGTTTTTTCATATTAAGAGACCTAAACGTTCTAATTACAACTTTGGAGGTGACATGATAGAATTTAAACAAATTTGTGCATTCCTTCACATTAGATCTTAATAATGTTTCAGCCTTATCAGAAGATGATAGTAAAGTTTTAGTGGTCTCCAAAGGTATGTTTGTAAAAAAGCGTTCAAATTCTTTAGCTACATCAAGGTTTGAGTTTTCTAGAGTATCTTTAACTTGCAGGCTGTAGTGCGGGTCTCTAATTCTAGTTCTACCGGTTTCAGTGTTAATTACATTCCACATGGTTTTAATCTTGTTGTCAGAGTATACAAATTTTATTCGAAAAATACTCAGACTTTGCGGCAGCACAAATTGGCTTGAACTCCTTAGAATAATTTTTGACGTACTCTAGAAACTCAGGCCTATGATCGACAGCTCTAGTAGCATATAACTACAACAATTTTTACCTCTTTTCATGAATCTCTGGTGTAGCCCAATCACTAAATCTCGTACCTTGCTTGGCTTTTAAATTTTTCAGACTAAAGCAGGCATCAAATTCTTTAATAATATAATTAAATAACGAAGTACATAAACTGTTCCTAATCATAATCTTTCCTAGTACACGTCATATAATTCAGTGGTTTAGTGACCTTAGTATTAAATCATTCTAAACGATTTTTAGAAATAGGTCTGAATATAAACTCATGGGGCGCATTATCAGTCCTCCCCTTAAACGAAGCTTGCTGGCCGCAGTGATCCGAACTTAAGATGTTGATTAAGGATTTCTGAGTAGGGTCAAAATTACTAAATATATTTTCAATACACTTAGCACTTGTTGCTGTAATTCTAGTAGGCTCATAGAACAAATTTACTAAATTAAAGGATTTAAAAGCACTCAGTAATAGTTCTTAATGTGCTATTTCTAGCTTCCCGGGCTACTGGGAGTCCAAGGACGGGGACTACGTACTCACTGACGTCTATTGGCACTATCTGGGCGCTAGGCTGGCGTTTGTGGTGATATTCGAGGTAAGTTCATTGTATCTACTCCATTTTAACCGACTTCGAAAAAGGAGGAGGTTATACTTCCACAGAATGAAAGAATGAAAGGGTTAGACACATGCAGCGCTGATTTTCAGCCAGCTCCGAGTATGACAAACGGACGGTACGCTAAACGAATAAAGTGTAATTTAAAGTAATAATAATATTAAAATATATATATTTATACTATTAAACAAATACTTATAGTCAGTGGCAAAATAAATACAAAAACTACATGCAAATACCTTACATAAACATATTTAAAGTAGAAACACGTACTTAGCCCGTATACAGCATCGTCAATTTAACAAAAACAAAAGAAAACAAAATTATAATCTAAAGTGCTGGTTGGGAAATTACGATTAATGTACTTGCTAGGCGCTCCTTGGATGGGAGGGGGGAGATCATTCCAGCACTTGGACGCCGCGAACCTGAAACTACCCCGAAACGCCGCGATTCGATGCAGAGGCACAATCGCCCTAGGTTTAAACCACTGGACCACTTGATCTTTGTAAAGAGGTACGACGGGGTCATGTGATGCATCACACCGAAGATAAGGGTCGCCAGGTGCATGCGCCTCCGCGCAGCCATGTTTAGCAGGTTAGCGTTATTTTTACACCACCGGAAGTCCTCAACGGTACCGATTTCAAGGGTGGCGATAAGATATCTGGATTAAGATAGTTAAGCGCCTACAACGAAGAACATTAAATTGTTTAAATATGACTAGAGTTTCCTGCCGCAGCGATGCTTGCGGCGAGGTTGAAATGAAAACTAAGAAATCAAACTACATACATTATGATATGATAACAATAAAAATCACGTTATTACTATGGCAACGCTCATTATAGAAATGTTTTCACGCTTCGGTTATGCTATATAGGTGGTATTCTGATACCGTTAACGATATCAATGTTAGCGGTTTATAGTACGCGAGTAGAAACTCCCTTTCAGTCATGGAATGATTATTATTCATAAAAGGCTATTCTTTCGATTGATAAGGAAAAAAGGAAGGAAAAGGAGACAGTTTTAGGTTCATCCTAATTTCAAGATTGCCCGGTCCTGCGAGTAGCCCACTTTAGTCTGTTACAGCAGGCCGGTGACACTCCGCGCTATCGCCTGCAAAATGTGCTGCCCCTTGCAAGGGGCTAATCAGTTGAGTGTCACGCGAGCGCTCGTCTTGACGCGCGCCGCCGAGCGCTGCCAAAGTTTTTGTTTGAATACGCACTATGGCTACGAATATGGCTAATCGAAAAGGCAAAAAGTACTGCATCGCATAAGGGTGCTTAAATAATAACTCCAATGTCGAATTATCTTTTTTTAACCTGCCTCAGGATGCCAAAAGGTAAGATTATTATTAATCACTACATAGTATAAAACAAAGTCGCTTCCCGCTGTCTGTCCCTATGTATGCTTAGATCTTTAAAACTACACAACGGATTTTGATGCGATTTTTTAAATAGATAGAGTGATTCAAGAGGAAGGTTTTTATGTATATTAAATTCTGTTTTATGTACGGGTATTACAGAAAACTCACATAAACCGAAGCGAAGCGAGGGCGGGTCGCTAGTATTATTAATAACTTCGAACTAGATAGGTAGTTACGAGTAGCTGGACTTAATTACTGACACAATCAGTACCTACAGTTTAGAATCCTCGACGCAAAAAGAGCGGTATAATATTATTTATTGTATTAACGACCCGTCCTCAGTTTCGCAATTTTCAACTTATTCGGACCAAATACCAGTTATCTACTTGCCTTAAACAGCGTTCAGTGTAAGTAGATCTCCCAGTAATAGCAACTGCCTGCTAAAGCAAGGTCAGCATGTGCTGGTTATTAGGTAAACACAACACACAAACAAATGGCAGCAAAGTAACGGAGTAGGTAACGATAGTGCTTGAGTTTATGACAAACAAAAAGTTTTAAGGTCTATATCGAAGATATTATAGTTTGTTAACAACAAATTTTGTAATGCAACTTTTACAGAATGAAACTTCAAAGTCCTTACAATAAGTCGTAATTCTTTTATCGAAAACGTGCGTCAGCTCCTAGACTACTATTCCAGTACGGGTAGCACAAGTTGTATTTTCTCGCTTGTCGCTCAGTCTCTATCGTTACAGACTTATTAAATTATTAATTCAATTAGACACACCAATAGTTGTACAAACAAATACAAATACAAAAGGTATGCATAAAGAAAATAGTTAAATAGTTAGTACCAATTACAGGTGTGCAACAGTATTAGCATTAGCACAGTCGGGATTCAATAAAACTAAAAATTAGGCATTTATCACATTACAGAAAAATGACAAAAAATAAATAATTAAATTAACATATATTTTGAAGTTTAATACTAGTAAACTACGTCTTATTACGTAGATAGAAAGGGAGATCCGAGGAAACAACAAACAACTTTTGCTAGCCCTCCAGGCATGTACTATTTTTTTTCGTCATTTAAGTAAGAACTACATAAGAAAACTACAATTTATAAATTCAATTTGTTTTCTTACAACTGCCACGGAAAACGGAGACAGTAAAGCTCATGACGGGCGAAATAATACAGACTCTCGCGGCGCAGAACTGAACTGAATTGCTATGTCATAATAACCCCCCAGATCTGTAACACAAAGT
The DNA here is from genome assembly GCA_963966035.1 of Acleris laterana. Classification (NCBI taxonomy): domain Eukaryota; kingdom Metazoa; phylum Arthropoda; class Insecta; order Lepidoptera; family Tortricidae; genus Acleris; species Acleris laterana. The sequence goes on from OZ014438.1 coordinate 47,569,545, forward strand.
AACATCATGTAATAATAATAATGATAATTGGTAGGTACACTTATCATTTTCTGCCAAGATAAATAGCAAATTGACTTACGTAAATAATGACACAGTAAACTAAGCTGATCGTGAGTAAATTTCGTGTAATTATTTTTAACAATTAAATGTAGTATCTAAAAGTACACTTTTAGATTGTGTTTATTGATCTTTATATTTGAGATTATATTGGTTAAATAATGCATTATCATAGAATAATTACCCCTCACAGCTTCCACTCCTTTCACCTCAGCGGACGTAAAATCTAAATTTGACGCCAAATAAGACGACATTATCTGAGTGTGCTTTCACAAATCCAATATTAGTCATTACTAAAATAATTTCTAAATTTATGAAGGTACTAAAATTACAATAAGAATACACAACACACACAATATTACTATTTTATCTGACTAATACTCCGATTTCCATACAAATATAGGCCACACGAACTTGTTGTCATAGTATTTGACGTCACGTTTCGAATTAAACCAATGGCGTTGCGTTTCACACATTTGAAATTAGCTCGCTAAATTTGAACTTTTATTTATTAATTTTAAGTAATTAAAAATGCATAAAATTCTGAAAAAGTCGATTAAATCAAGTTTGTTGCTAAAAGAAATACAGAAAAAAAAAACAGTCAGATTTAAAATGTATGCATATTCCCTATTGATGACAGAACGTGGTGGCGCTCGTGATGATAATCGTGCGGTGGGCGATCCCGGACATGTCGGGCGAGCTGCGCGACCGCATCCGGCGCGAGGCGTACGTCATCAACACCGTGCTCCTGGAAGAGACGCGCGCGCGCTCGTTGGTCGCACCGCCCGTCGCCGCCGCCGCCTCCGCCGCTGGCCTGGACGGAGGCCAAGGTCAACATCGTACGCACATCACGCCCACTTAGTTAACACACGGTTACGGTATCGTATCTGGCTGAACGCTTATTCTACTATCTGTTTTTTAACTAACAAACGTTTCATGTTCACTAGTCAATACTTTATGACATTTGACGTAAAATTGTAATAAATAGCTTTATAAACGATTGAGGTTGTAGTGGTCGGGCTGCGATAAAACCACGATCCATAGCAGGATAGCCATTTGCACACGGGTACTTGAGCGGTAGGTAGTTCAAAAATATTCCTATGTGGGGGCAGTAAAGACGTCATATTTTGTTTGTATACGAATGGTTTTTTTTTCAGAAACCTATCGTGTGTGGTATCAAATAAAAGGGCTTTATGAACCAATTCTAAAATATACTACACCACTACCTTTCGGACACCTCTTTCTAAAAATCTAAGAAATAATTTTAAAACATATCAATTTTGGGCTCCTCCAGGTAGCCAAATGTCTCTTAGTATACTCATATCTAACCTCAAAAAGGCGATTTAAAAAATATTAAAATTTATTTAAAACAAGTCTACTAAACAATTTATTGTGATTATCTTTGCTAAATGGTCACACGCTTCCTATTCCCAAAACATCTCGAGGCTGACATAATTAAAATGTAACACCCATGTAGCGATTGAAAAATGTAAACGAAGCCCGGCAGCGCTGGATTATCACAGGTGCAAAGACCCTCTCTTTGATCCTTCCCACTGCTGCTGGTCTGTTTGTTATGTATGTTGGTAAAAATGTATTATGTTGTAAAGTTTGTGTTTATCGCTTAATACAACCTAGGTTTAGTAAGATTTGGCAGCTAGGCGTGTCGTTTTGGCTCAAAAAAACACGAATGCTGTTATGGGGAATAGACTAGTAGACTTTTCTCCGGATTATTCTGCGGACATATTATGTATGTTCTTATATTAGTACTCGTGACTATTTAAAAGACAGATAGAAAAGTACAGGCGTAGGTAAAGTCTAATATGACACACTTTTTGAGCATGACAAGTGAAAAAACTTTTTTAAATATAAAACCAGGCAAGTGCATATTAATTTAAAAACAAAGTTAACCATAGACACATATGTTGTCATTTTCTTGTTTCCCGCTCGTTTGTTGTTCTGTGCATCGTTCGTTCGTTTGTACGTTTTTTCGATTAATTTTGCTTTTCGTTTGAAACCTAGTCGTAGAAAATGTACTGTATGCATCGGTGCATCACTAAATAAACCGACCGATAAAGGTGACCGAACGGTAATCGTGTAGTATCTTTTTAGAATCGGCTCCTGAAGCGCTTTCATTTGATAACAAACACGATAGCTTCCTGAAACAAAAAAAAAACCCATACAAAAAATTACATCATGGGAATATTATTAAGAACTATAGCTAATATGATGGTTTTAACCTAAAGTACCCGTGTACCAAACGGCTATACTGTACATTGATTTGCGGTTTTTTATCAATATTTGCTTTGTATACCGTCCATTATTACGTATAACGTCGTTACAGAAAGTTGCAAAGAGAGTGCCATCTTATGAATGGAAAATATTTGATTCACTTTTAATACAACCTGTATACGTACAAGTATACCATTTTACCGTCATATTTTATTTTAGTGAACTAAAATCGTTAAAAAGACTGTGTTGTTTGTGCTAGATACCACGAGACGTGTTTTTTTTATTACCTTTGAACAGACCTACTTAAGGATTCAAATTTTACATATTAACCTGTTGGCCTACTGTCTAACGCACTCGCAATAGCAATCCACTTCAAAGCGGAACAATTGTTTTCATTTTGTATGCAGACAAGCCTTCGATTTTCAAAATGAAAACGATTGCGATTGCGAGTGCGCTAGGCAATAGCCCCTCGGGTCCTAGTCCATTTTACTGGAGGTTTGAAATTTTGTGTATGTCTCGTTTGCTGTCTTCCGAAATGCAATATTTAGCTGCTTACACGTTTGAAGCGCGCAAGCGTTACTCCAGTGTGACTAGCACAAGTTGTAATCTCTCGCTTGTCGCTCAGGTCTCGCTAGAATGAGACTACCGAGCAACAATTAAGGAGAGGAGGGCGCGCGGGTCCGGCGCACGCGGCGCAGTCTTCGTCGAGCTGTCTGCGCGACACCGCGGATGAGTCAGCAGCGAGCAATCGCTGCTGACTCAACTGCGTGCTGTTCGTAGCAAAACAGCTCGATTATATTTTTTATAATTGCAAGCTTCATAATTATATAAGTATATACTAAAATTTTATTTTAAATAGTTTTAAGAAAGTAACAGGTCCGAGAGTGATTCTGAACTGACACGGTTTGCTGCGAGTGAGTGTTGAATATTTTATTACTAAATAACTGCATGTGCCTGGGATGTGTGGTTTTTAACAATTTAATTACCTATTGGTTTTTATAATAGTCCAGTTTTAACACATGTTACAAAAAAAAACATGCATGCAATTCACATTAATGTGCCTCAATGTAGAAGTATGATCATTTATCACATTAAAAGATGAATGTCCCAAAGCCGGGGCGTGTATCACGTTTCGGCAAACAATGAAAAAAAAAACAAAAGTACAGTATTTTTTCATCATTTTTGTTTTCATTTTCATTTTCCTCGTCATCATTATAGACTTTTAGGAGGTTTTTGACATTTTAATAATAAATAATAATAATAAAAATATTTATTCACAACAACACACAACAAAGAAAAAAAGAAAATACATATAAAAAAAAAAAAGGTTGTTGTGAAACGGTCCCAACTAGGAGGTCTGATTTGCCACGGGTCCCATATCCGGCCTCCCAGAAGAAAAAAAAATGTTTTTTTTTGTTTTTGGTAATCGCCTGAAGGGCCAAAGATAGATATCCTTGCTTTTGTTTGCATTTAACTTGAAATACTTTAAGAAAAAGGGCAGACTGAGGTGAAAATCACTCCCGGAGACCTGGGAAGGGAGGGCCCAGGTACTGCCGGGCTCGCATCGGCTAAAGGCACCAATGCCCCTGTTACCCTCAAGAATTTAGACTCCCGCGGATACTACACCAGCCAGGGCTGATAGGCCGGAGGAGAAAGTCCTTCCTCCGTTTACTTATACGCGGTGTTTTCCAAAAAGGGGAAATAGGAGTGGGGGTTGGGATGGGGGGGGAAAACTTATAGCTAGGTGAGTCGCGGAGTGGGAATCCTGATGCATGCATGCTTACAGACAACGGGCTTCCTTTCTTTTGCCCGACAATGGAAGGGTTGGGTCGGAGATCTTTTTTGGACCGCTTGTGTGTTTGTAGACTCTTCGTGTCGATCTTTATGGGCGGGGACTACCCTTTTCTGAGGCCTGCTCTTTTGCCTGGAGATATTCTTTGCGCGTGTCTCCTTGCGCTGCCCTCTTTTTGTGACCTCTTCCATTGCAACTTAGCCTATACATCTGCCATAATTAGAAGGGGGGGGGTTAGGTGTCACTTTGACGTGGGACAAGTGAATCGTGCGCGGAGCCTTGTGGGGTTTGCGTGGTGTCATATTTTAGCGTAGGGTTTTCCAGAGTAGTACGTACGGGTACCGAACTATTTGTTTCGTAAACACCCTGCGCGTACCACTTTCCCCTTCGTGCTTTCGTAGTTGGCTTCTGTTCCCAGCAGGGCTTTCCAACTTGAGCTATCCGGAGAAACTTTGACTCCGGTCTTATGAACCAAGAAGTTTGTGAGTTTGAATTTTTTTAATATGCTGTTCGCATCTCACACTGTTGTAAAAAAAATCTAGGTTGTCGTACCTGTCCCGGAGGCCTCGTAGCGTTTTGCCTAATCGACCTCTTGGCGTTGGATACCGGCACCTTGTTGTATTGGGGGGCGGTCTTCTTCCTAAGGGCTGCTTGCTTTGCCAGTTCGTCTGCTCTCTCTTTTCCTGGCGTTCCAACATGAGCTCGCAGCCAATAGAACTTTAGATCGGTCCCCATTGGTCTTGTTTGGGCGGTGGCGTTTCTGATCTCTTGGACCAAAGGGTGTGTCGTATCCGGTGATTTGAGGAGCTCCAGTGAGGATCTTGAGTCACTCAGGATGCTGACGCTTCGCTACTAGCGTACAGTTCGGTTTGAAACACGGTGCTATTGGGCTCTAGCTTGAAGGTTGATAAAAGAAAACTGTTGGTTATCGCGTTGGGTAACAGGCGATGCAAAATTGAGAAAAAATATGGCGGTGTCACTTTTAAACGTTGTAGGTTTTGTGGCCGGTTTTGACTTCGTCCGCTTAGAATTAGTTTCCCGGAAAATCCTTTCTTAGTGCTCACTTACGAAAGGAACCCCTGTACCAAATTTCAAGTTTCCAGGTACAGTAGTTTTGGCTGTGCGTTGATATACAAGTCAGTGAGTCATGTTTGCCTTTTATATATATGTACATATATAGACTAGAGAACGCCCGCGACTTTGTACGCGTAGAATTAATTTCCCGCTACTCCCCCTATTTCTTCCCGTTGGGGGTCGACTTTCGGAAAATCCTTTCTTAGTGCACCCTTAGACGTCATAAGAAACCTACGTGCCAAATTCGGAATCTCTAGACCCAGCGGTTAGGGCTATGCGTTGATATACGAGTATAAGTAGACCCCGGATTTTTGTGGCAATGACGTCACAATAGGGTAATTTGGGGAGTAAATGGAACGGTGTTAATTAATACGGCAACCTAGTCTATTTGGTGTTCTACGGAATTAAAAATTTATTATCAGAGGGCCCAGACAAGATGCACTACGCTAGCTAGCGTTTGTCTTCGTTTAATTTTTAAACCAGTCGCGTCACCTGATGTGCCAGTGACGCGATTGGTTCAAAAACTAAACGAATAGAAAAGATAGTAAGCGTAATGCTTCTTGTCTGGGCCCTCTGGCATACACGACGTAAACTACCTATCCGTCAATTGTTAATTAATCAGAAAGTAACTCTTGCGCGTTTACTCAAAAAGTTGTAAAGAAAAAAAAATGACATGTAGCTAAAACTTCCTTATTTCATAGTGATTCAAGTCATGCAAGAAAACACTGTTTTTTTTTTAAATTAATACTTGAATTAAGGGGTTTTTCGTATCACGGACATAAGGAAAAATGCCAAAAAATCCTATTAAAATGATCAATATCTCGGAAACCGTGAAACTTACCATAATAGTAAATGTGGTCAAAAATGTTCAGAATGACCCTTACTATCATCCCTTAAAACCCCTACACCCGACTGCCAAACACCCTGTATATTGATTAGACCAACATGTTGGTCATTGGAAAACTTTATGTCATATTCATATCATAATAAAATTACTGGCCTTTAACAGTTTTCGGGTAGCGTAAGCATATTTTATTAAAGTAACGAAATAATACGTTTCGGGCTACACAAGTGGTCGGTTGGGTAAAACCATTTATTTACGTCTTCCTAAGCCACTTCTAGATTGAAGCACATATAAAAGGTACATTCACGTAAATTTTCATGTTTTCTTATTTTAACCTTTATTTGTTGACCTAACAAGCCGTATCTACTATACTATCGATTACTAAATAAGTATTTTAATTTTAAATTAGTGCACGTTTAGAAGAAGGACTTTGTAAGGGAGAGTCGGTAATATCGCACTTTTTTTTACTTTGGCCTCGATATTTCATTTTCATACGTATGTGTACATGAATATTTTAACATTATTATTAAATGTTATTTATGTCTTGGCTAACGTAGCCCAGAAAACCTTTTTTCAAAGGTCAGCTAACGGTACAATTAGCCATGCTAACTTTTTAAATATGTATGGAAATCTCAAAACCATTTCGAGAAACAAGATTTCGGTACAGTTTCTGTATATCAGATTTTAAAAAAAGTCTCACATTATTAAGATATTCGTTGAAATGTTTTGACCTTCAAATGACCTTTCTGTGAGTTATCAAACGAATAATGGATATGATTCCATTGCCATATTTAAAAAAAAACCGACTGACGTCTGTCTAGTCTATATCAAACACAAATTTGACATTGACGTGTCGTTTCTTTTCGTAATTTTTTTTATCACTACATAGTATAAAACAAAGTCGCTTCTCGCTGTCTGTCCCTATGTATGCTTAGATCTTTAAAACAACGCAACGGATTTTGATGCTGGTTTTTTTAATAGATACAGTGATTCAAGAGGAAGGTTTATGTGTATAATAGATTCTGGTTTATGTACGGGTGTTACAGAAAACTCACATAAACCGAAGCGAAGCGAGGGCGGGTCGCTAGTTTATTATAATTAATAAATGCAATCTAATTTATACGAGTACTCAATGGTCAAGACTTTATTGTTAAACCATTATGTAAAAGTAATGTGTTTGTTTTAAACAGGTACATACGAGTAGGTACATTTAAATGATATTCACAACAAAACTGCAAATAGTTCTTAAGTGTTTTTTGCTTCACTTCACGACACCATTCCTCTCGCCGTCGTTCCGGGATTGGTACGAATAACAAATCCGGGTTATCCCTGCTGTTATTCGGACATAAAGGGACGAAACATTTGTGGCCTTCCATTTCAAACAAGTTCAGATAGTGATTTCAAAATTTTTTGAGCCCGTCCTCGGTGACGTTGACTCCTTGATGTTGATGTTGACTTTACCATAGACTTTACTGTAATTTCTTTTTATGCAGGCGAAGACTACATTATCCATTATGCGTTTGATGACGTCACGTCAGCAATAAATTAATATATTTTTTTAATGTAGATAGGATTAATTAAAAACAAAAATACAGAAATTACTTTCTTAAAATAGTCTATATTTATCAAATAAATTATAAAAACCATACAAAAAAAAAATGAAGCATGGCCAATTGACTCTAACTACAGGTACCTTTTAAAATCGTGCCATGGGTGTTTATTTAAATCCTACCTGTCTTAAAAGTAGTATCACATAAATCTCTCAATGGTTCCTTTAAATAGAATCCCGAATCCGACAACCAGGTAATCAAATCAATTTATCACTACTACCCCGTACTTACTTTACTTACATTTGAATATCAATCCTGATCTTGCGCTGATTTTCATGAATCAATCATTGTTTTCGAAATTTATACTAATAATGTAAAGAGGGAAAGTTTGTGACATTGTTAGGGGCAATCTCAGGATCTACTGAACCGATTTACAAAATTCTTTTATCAATAGAAAGCCACGTTATTTGTGAGTGTAATAGGCTATATACTACCCCATTTTTAAATTGCACAACGAAGGGGGCACGGGAACAGCTAGTAATTTATCAAGTAATACCTATAAGTAGGGTTAGGATTATGGTAGAATATCGTGGTTCTAGAATCCATGGAGTCGCTATTTCCTAATTATTATATTACATGACACTTTGATTTTGACCTTCAGCATGGTAATATTTCTAAATGAACTAAATACCTTTTTAGTTCGGCTATTCCATACCTATACTAATATTTGACATCGTCCATACCAAAATTTATTTAAATTTGGTTTAGTGGTTTAATTAATAAAAGAATTTTGAAATAATAAAACACTGAAGACAGGGTTTATAAAAATCATGATTTAAAAAAAAACAACAAAGCATTCGGATTAATTTGATTTAAATCGTTTTTTTTTGTTTTTTTACTTGCTGATCTTTTTTAATTTGGAAGTCAGTTATTAATTAAATAAAAAAACAACATATTTTTTTTTTATTACATCACATATAATAAAATCAATTTTCAAAAAACGTACTGTCATTTATATTATTACTTATAAGCAGAGGGCGGAATTGCTCATGGCAAAAATCAAACGTCAATAGAGTTGGAACGTTGAATTTTATCGACTTTTTCAGCTATCGATAAGTTCAGTCACCTTTTACATTTTTGACTTTAATATTAACCTCTTTGATTAGCTAGTTGACCATTTGACCCCTTTGATTAGATTAAAAGTAAATTGCGTGGCAGTTAACTGTCATTTCTGCCACTAGTCTTTTTGCAACAAAATTACGTTTGTAAAAAATGGATAATCCAAAAAGAAAAACAATTAACAAATGGATAAAGAGATATCCTTGTCTTACTTACAACGAAAACAACAACAATATACTGCTATAAATGTAAGGATTAAAAAATTAAATGAAAAAATTAAAATTAAATGCAACTAAAAAAATATTGCGTTGAAACCCACATAAAGAGATATCCTTGTCTTACTTACAACGAAAACAACAACAATATACTGCTATAAATGTAAGGATTAAAAAATTAAATTAAAAAATTAAAATTAAATGCAACTAAAAAAATATTGCGTTGAAACCCACATAACGAGTAAAACAAATTCTCCTGAGTTTAAAGAGGTAAATAACGATAGTAGGTTTCATTTAGATTTGATAATATTTCTCGTTTGTTGCAACATTCCATGGACTAAAAATTATAATTCACATTTCCGGATTTTGTTTGAAAAATAATTTGTTGTTCTTGTTCATTCCGTAATGTTCATATGAAGTCTAGTACTGTTTTTTTATGGATTGAGGTTTAGTTTTATTAATAAATAAATAAAGATACGCTTGGTAAATATAATTTCAGTTTATTCGATAGTCGATACAATTCAACGTTCCAACTCTATTGACGTTTGATTTTTGCCATGAGCAATTCCGCCCTCTGCTTATTAGTTTAGTTTTTCAAAAGGGACACTAATTTGGCTGCCTTCTCGGTACCTAAACTATTTCTTATTTGGCTGTGCACCAAATAGAATGCCGAAACAGCATTGAACACGTCCTTTGACATATTTTGGCTGATTTGGTCGCAGTAAAAAAGTATTGATTTAAATCATATCAACCCCGACCAAAGGTCAAAATCAAAGTGGTATATAGTACAATAAATATGAAACGGCGACTCCGTGGATTGTAGAACCATGATTTGCCACCAAAAGTCCTAACTCTACCTATAACTGTCTAAACATGTTAATGTAATTAAAATATATTAACATAAAAATGACAGTTTTATCATATCAAGCTGATCGTTTTTAGGGCTCCGTACCAAAATGGTAAAAAAGCGGCCAAGTGCGAGTCGGACTCGCCCATGACGGGTTCCGTAGCAGCAAGTAACATTATATAAAATTTCTTGTAGTTCGTTGTTACTTTGATCGATGTTTTAATAATAAATTATCAAGCCACGCCCCGCGCGAATTATAATTATTATTTACTTAGGCACCTATTACAGATTATTTATTAGAAAATAATGGTTTACGGTTAATATGCATAAGGTTTATGTTTATGAAATTAAATGTTTTATTTTTATTTTTTATACTTGAGTTGATTGAATGAAAGGTAAATAGCGGTTTACGATTTATGACGTATTAAAAAAAAAGTGATATTAGAGACCTCAATATAACGTATAGAACTGATGAAAAAAATAATTGAGTTTCCGTTCTAACTATGGGGAACACCCGAAATTTTATGTTCTTTTTCTATTTTTGTGTGAAATGCTTAATGCGGTTCAAAGAATACATCTACTTGCCAAGTTTCAACAGTATAGTTCTTATAGTTTCAGAAAAAAGAGGCTGTGACATACCGACGGACAGACAGACAGACAGACAGACAGACATGTCGAATCCATAAGTTTTCCGTTTTATGCCATTTGGCTACGGAACCCTAAAATGAAACCTTTATGGTGAGACTTCGGTATCTGTCTGTCGGTCTGTCTGTATGTCACAGCATTATTTCTCTGAAACTATAAAAACTGTCGATTTGAAATATGGCTTAGTTGTATAACTTGCTTGCCCGCATTCTGTTTTTAGTAAAAACAATATAGAATTACTTAATTAAAAAGGAGTCTAGAAGGGGGGAGGGGGTTGAAAAATGAAAGTGATTGTGCAGATGGGGTGTCATATGAAAGGGTTAAATTTGCAAATTTTAAAATATTTTTTTTTGCAGTTTTACGTGACGGACTTTTTGATTTATAGCCAAATATATATTTTTTGGCTATATTATAGTCCGTATTTATCCAATATTTATGGACCATAAAACCTAACAAATTCCTGATATAAAGATAATTAAATAAAATAAAAAAACTAAGCTAAAAAAACAATAAAGTTGTCATAATTTACAGTTTTGGAAAAAAAACAAAAATCTGTATTAAAATTAGGCTACTCAAAATGGACCTCAATTCATAGAGAAATGACAAAATGGGTATTTTCTGCATTTTCACCATATTATTTATCTAAATATGGAGTCCGACTCGCATTGAACCGTTTTTTTTTACTTTTTATAATCGGGGTTGTCTATTGAAAGTTAGTGGCTTAGTGCTGTACATGATTCATTCTATAGAATAGGGGGCACGGACAACCGGTGTCAATGGTAGGCAGCCATATAAAGAAACGTTTATATGAGTATCGGATTATATTGAAAGGGAATTTAAATCTTCTTTGCTCCGCTGATAGTACCTATTTATATTTATAGCCCGGGTCCGTTATCTTAAGAATAAATTGGATCGGATAAATCGTACCGGCACAATATCGAGTTGTACTCGTACGTGACATGATTTAGCAGACTCCACGAAAATAATATAAAAAGCTGTTTAGTTTCGCACTACCGTAGACATTGTTCTTGAAACTTTCCTTCTGTGAGTTTAGTTAACCTAACGAATCGGTATGAAAATTTAGATCAAATTCGACAATAAGTTTTTTTTCACTTGTTCGCTTCCCGACCTTTACAACGTAGCTTTTTATTAACATACTGAAAGTATACTCGTTCGGCAGAGGACTGCGAGGGGGCGGCGTCGCCGTGGAAGCAGTTGCTATCGGCCTCGCTGTCGGGCTCGGACTTCGACCTGGCGGCGCACGGCGACGCGCAGGTCCTCCGCGACATGGCGCGCCACGTGCTCGTGCCGCCCGCGCCCGCGCCCGCGCCCGCGCCCGCCCACCTCTGAGCCGTCGCCGATCATCACATCACTCATGCGATTGTGTTCATCTTCATCGGTTTACTGTTTGCTAAATATTAACATTCATTAATTATTAGTTACCAGAGCGCAAAGGTGATGTGTGGTAATCACGTAGTCTATGTTTTCATATAAATCGAGTACCTACCTCCGTTATACGTAAATACGGAATAAAATGAGGTGGTATGTTTTTATTTTACTTACGTTACCACGTTACGTGAAGTTACTGAATCTCATAAAATGCTATTTGTCGTGTTCAGTCATATTAGTTGGTACGAGTACTAAGACCTTTGGGTCTCAGCCTTTATTTACGTAGGTAGTAATCCAAAAATACGCAGTAATGTTATTGTTGAGTTTCAATTATACTATTTATTTTGCCAAAGTCCTTAACTTGCATGCAGTAAATTATAAACAACATTGATATGCGGTTAAAAAGTAAGTCACTGGTTAATGAATGTTGGTGGAGGATTATTTGGGCCAGTGTCGAAGCGCGGCGCGGTAGGCCCGCGCGCCGCGCCGCGCCGCTGCGGGGAACGTTCCAGTTTTCCTGATACCTGGTATGGTTACGTACAATCTTCAAGTAGTGTCTATTTCCCTATTTTATAGTTTATGCGCTAGGTTGGCTTGCGGCTCGACATATTTACATATTTATTAATATTACATGTTAATAAAAGCAGAGCATTGGTTCCTCATTATTATTAGTCAAGTAAGAGTTCATATAAAAATATTGTTAATGTATGACGTTATTTTATGCAATGTTAGTTAATAAATTCGTGTTTACTGCGAGTGTACTCGTGCGCAAGTCTTACCTACAAATAAGGAACTTTCTAGAAGAGAAGTAACAAAACGTCTTTTACCACCACCATGTGACGAGGTTACGTGCAATTTATTAAAACTCCCCAGATACAGTTTGATTGTAATTAGGTCAAAATAAGGTTTGTCATGTATATTTAATCTCTGTTAAATTAAATACGTAATTACGTAAAATAAGTTAATTATGAAATGAATCTCAATGCTTTTTATACAATATTGATTCACTATGCTGTAGAATGCAGGAGAGAAATACGTTAGTGTAGTAGTAATATTTCATTAGATAATTCGACGTCGATATTTTAATATGTCAGAGTACTCCACAGATCAGGTACATTATACAACTACATTAACGTACACTGTATCAGTACAGACCAAAAAGTCTTGGATCTCGGAGAACGAATCAATTTTTATTTGTTTACTTATACAAGGATTTATAATTTTCATACTATATACAATTGTTAAATGTTAAGAAAAAAGGTATACTTAGTATAAGCAATAAAAGTGGAGTATAAGATGTATTTATCATTGTTCTGCAATGAAGATGTATTTATTATTGTATATTGAACGGGATAGTAACACTGTAACTAGACATTTGCCTGCATCTTTACGAACAGATGTTCCGAGACAACTGTAAGTGTGGATCAAATTGAACTGGGACATGGGAATGAACGCGGCCATTTCCCATCATTTTAACCGATGAGTGCTGATTACAATATTCGTGACAGTTAAAGAGTTTGGATTTGTTATAAAAACATAAAATGGCTATGTCTAAGAACAAAAATTAAAAATAATTACTATAACCCTGTAATAATTACTGTTGGCTTATTCTTTTTTATATAGGTTTTGGGATAGTGTAACTCTGCTAATGTAGTACTTTCAGCTGAAATAAAATAATTTCAGAAAACAACAAACCACACCCACAAACCCACAAAGACCAACAAACCTACAAAGACTTCTGTTTAACAAGATCTTTACTCGATGTTGTAAAAATGCTCAGGGTAAAAATACACTGTCGAAAGATTACCACATATTGTAAAAACTTGTTCGTTTAATGCTAATTCAAACACCATTCGTTATCCACCGTTAATTATCTTACCCGAAACTGACGTGCGTGCATGACTCGATGTATGAATATGGAAGAAGCGAAAGAGATTTGTCAGGATGTAGCAAGTGGAAAAAAGTGGTCTCTGCCTACCCCTCTGGGAAACAGGCGTGATTTAATTACGTATGTATGTATCGAGGAGCTTTTTTTATCCAGCGGGTCGAGTTTTTACTTCATTTTTTTTCCAGAATCCAGGGACAAGTGTTCGTCGCATGTCAAGAACGTCACGTTTATCGAAGTCCGAAACTACAAATACCTACTAAAAACAGGAAAATATATTTTAATGAAATCACATGAAACTGATTTAGAAGGGAAGTAACTAAGTCTACTGGTTACTTGTGTGTTGGTAGTAACGGCGACGAAACCCACACTGACCTCTGTGCATAGACAATTAATATTATCTGTGCATATTATATCTGAAAGGGAAACTGAAGCGAATCAAACAGATATTTTAATCAAAAATGAGCCTTAATACAATGCTCTTTTTTCGCAATTATCGCTTCAGTCAGTTTCACAATCGCGCGAGTGTAGGTTCTACAGCCAATGAGCGTGGCCCGACGTAGGTACTTTAAGATGTTTTTTTATGAAACTAATGTATTAGGGGTAAACGTTGTGTAGGCATTTATTATCACTACAGGTTTTAAGTGAAGTTAAAACGCTGGTTTTAGATTTATAATCTTCATTATATTTCTTGCTACCTACACTGGTCCGCAAAACTAAGTACTTTTAATGAAAGTTTCATTGAAATTGTTATCCCTAGTATTGCGGGCCAGTGTATATATATACAAGGTACAGATTTTAGTTTTAAAACTTAATACGTTCAAATATAAAGGGTCAAGACTGAAATCTTCTTGCTAAGTAAACTAAATATTATCAATAAAAAAAAACTCGTTAAAAAAAAATTAAGTCGACATTTTGGGTGCAGTTGTATTTATATGAACAGTCTTACGTAATTCCCACACTACCTTTATAACCCTCTAGCCAGCATTTTTATTTTGTTTCCGTGATTGTTACACACACATCGCAAATGTCTAGGCACAATATTTCAATATTTTGGCAATATACATTGCGATGTGTTGCTATGTATTTTAAAATAACGTTGAGATTTTAGCTAACGTGTCGGCCGATTAAGTTGACGTCTCCAACGTCTACACCCGCTATATGTCGCGTCGCTATGTGCCGACTCAAAAAGTAGGTATGAAGCGTGGAATTTTCGGAGGCGACTTGCCGACTTTACCTAGCATTAAAAATACTAAAAATACGATTTGTGACAAGGGTTGTGAATAAGCCCTGGCTTAAGGCGCGTAAGGTCCTGTTTCCAATCATCGTTTCGCAAAAAGTCCCTTCTCAAAACGTCTCTTTCGTATAACATCATATTCGCTAAACATTAACGGAAAAAATCGAATTAGCTGAATGTGCCCATAAGACGGGTTACCTTTATTTGTGATTCATTTTTTCACCAATTATCACTTCCCTAACATTTTATCTCAAAGTTTCATTTCGGCTAATATTCGCTTGGCGACTAAACGCTTTCCATAATATATTTTTCTCAAACAAAATGTTAGACAAACGCAGTCATGTAAGTACCTATTATCATTAAAATATTTGGTCATTTATCAAATCAACTATTTATATGAGTCAATTAATTTGATTAGTAAATGTACTTAATCTAAAACTAAATGTGGCAAATGACTCGCCAAGGGTCTTTGTCGAAACGTTTTACGTTAAGGGTGTTGAAACCGTTAACGGTTTGGTAATGATAGTTACAATTTTATTTTCAATCGGCTTGTGCAAGCATATTGTGACAAATTTCTGTAATAAATCTGGTCTGGCTGCTGTTTTGAACGCAATTCAACCTGACACTCCTCCCGCTACGCTCGTCGTCGTACCTGACGGGTAATTCCACCATAATGTAGGTAACGAAAGTTACAATTTCAACGAGTGTTTTTTGCAACTTTGAAGGCTCATATTTTTCTAGATATAATTTTAAACACGTATATAAAGATAAATTAATCCTTCTATTTTGAAATACCTATAGGTAACTAAAAAAACAAGCAGAATGCTAGAAAATGGTAACTTGCGTTACTCTCTGCCATGGAATTGCCCTGACCGTCCAAGGTATTCATATAGTCTTACAAGCTCCGGTTAATGTTTCGCTATATTTCGGTGCCAATATTTCTTTGTTAACATTTTCCAACCGATTAAAGTAAAATTATGCTAATAAATATACCTACCCCAAAACTTGAGTTGGCAAAAATACTGTTGCAAATTTTTTCTTTGCGATTTAATTTTTGGCCAAATATATTTTGCCCAAACAGCAGGTATCGTCTTGGGTCGTCCCATTAGTTTTTTGTCAAGTTCTTAATTCGTCTCATTCTGCTTTTGTCATCCATTCTTCATTCGTCACTTTCGTTGGTAGTCTTTGTCGTCTATAGTTATATTTGTAGTTTGTCTTTTTCTTATTCAGGCTCATTCCGGTATTCGTCATCATCTTCTTTGGACATGTTCGATGTTAGTCTATCTCTTTTCTAGTCTCATTCGCTATTCGTCCTATCATCTTCTATGGTCTTATTCTAAGTTCGTATTTTAAAATAAAGTGACGAGTAACGAATGAGACTAAAACGTAAAGAGACTAACACCGAACATGTCAAAAGAAGAAGTGACGAACATCGAATGAACCTGAATAAGATCAAGACAAAAAACAAATATGACCAAAGACGACAAAGACTACCAGCGAATGAGACGAATGAAGAATGGATGACGAAAGCAGAATGAGACGAATTAAGAACTTGACAAAAAACGAATGGGACGACCCAAGACGATACCAAACAGCAGACCCCCTTTAAGACTGCACCGACTACACGCCAGATCTCATGTAGGTATACGAGTAGTACCTAAGGGAAACTGAAAGACGTACCTTTATACTGTCTTAGGGCTGATTGTTCAGGTAAATTGTAGCTCTGTCCTTATCTTTCTTACGACAAAGAAAAGGACAGCTACAATTTACCTGACAGATAGTGTTGTCTGGAGATTTAAAATTCAGCCCTTATTCACATTGTGACAAGAGCGCAAAAGGTTTCTACACTACCTACATCTTTCAGTTTCCCTTGCAGGCACTGCGGTGGCGTCCACATTACAAATAAAATAGATAGATAGAGGGTCAGCGGAAGCTTGGAAGCTATAGGGTAATAGGGTTGTGCTGAGACCCTTTGGGTACAAAACCCTAAAAATTTACGTTTTGCGAGGGTACTTATATTTTTACACGGGACCTTGTGGGCCCTAACGTTTTCAAATTCCAACTGTTCACAAATTGGAAACAAAGAGGTTAGGTACCTACTGATATCGATTTAAGTTCTATTGTTTTAAAATTTCATATAAGTACCTACTTAGGTACTCATAAATTATAACATTATTTTAAAGAGTGAAGCGCTTACATTTTATGGATTTTATAAACCAACATTTACAATAAATATTAATTTGTAATTGAGCTGTAGGTAGTTAACAATTTACAAATTTGTAATAAAGCTTTTTTGCAAAACACAAATCGTATTATTCATTAGAAGAGACCCGCGACTTCTTACGCGTAGGATTGGTTTCCTGCTGCTCCCTCCAAATCTCAAGTTCCTAGGTCCAGAAGTTTCGGCTGTGCGTTGATCGCTCAGTCAGCCAGTCAGTTTCTATTTTAACCCCCTAGGGGAAGAATTTCCAAAAATCCCCTCTTAAGGTACCCCTACGTTACCAAAAAAATATTCCCTCCAAATCTCGTGTCCCTAGGACCAGCGGTTTGGTCTGTGCGTTGATTGATCGATCAGTCAGCCAGGCAGTTGCTTCTTTTATAATAATGTGACTATAGTAGCCCTCAAACGAAGAGACGACTGAGGCCATAAAAGTCCGGGCGTGAACACAATGGATAACTGATAACGCAAGCTCAAGGGTTTTATGGCCCCGGTCGTCACTTTGGTTGAGGGCTACTACTTATAGTGAAAAAGTATACAAGTATCCTGAGGTTTAGGTATGTTGTCTCATATTGTTATGATAATTTAGGTTTTATGTAAATGCCTATGTAACCAAGAGACATGTTTTATTATGTCCCCGAGGTACCTGGCCTCATATCAAACCCTCTTCCCAGAGGTCGGGTACTCTCCAAAAGTAGGACAGGGTTCCAATCAGGAATTGCAAACAACTGCATCTGCAAATGCAGTGTAGAACGCCCTCGGACCAGGTGGAGCGACGATCTTCGCAAGGTGGCTGGCAAGAGCTGGATGGTGCTGGCTGCATGGTGGCACTTGCACATACCGCAGGAAAGAACCCTGTCCCCGTCCTACTTTTTATTAAGACTCCTATTACTAAGACTCCAATGTTCGTCTGTCTGTCTGTCACCAGGCTGGATCTAATGAACCGTGATAGCCTAACGGATTGAAATTTTCATAGAAAATTTTATAAATACTGATAAATAAATAAATAAATATAAGGGGACAATCTCACACCAATTGACCTAGTCCCAAACTAAAACCAGAATAAAATAAATATTTTCGAGGGGCTCCCATACAACCATGTTTTTTTGCCGTTTTTAACTCCATGTTAATAACGGCAACTGGTATAGTGTCTAATGTTGTATAAGTAATGGTACGGAACCCTTCGTGCGCGAGTCCAACTCGCACTTGGCCGGTTTTTAGATTTGGAAATATTAAACTCGAAAGTGTAATTTTCGGTATAATTGCATGTCGCCCTCTCTACAGCCAAAACTACAAGTAAGTACTTATTGTTAGATAATAAAAATGTGAAAAATGGAAGCACATAGGTAACATTACTTATTTAAAACGAACATAGTTGTTGTGCGCGACTTCGTCCACGCAGAAAAATTAGGGTGCAGACTCGTGGTCACCCCAGTTTGTCACCCCAGTGCCTTTCGACGGAGCCCTGCCTATGGCAGGGCTCCTATTTCTGAGCGATTTGCCCTTCGGGCATCTTAAGATACCTAACGAACCTAACCTACCTACTTTTGCGGAATAAAAATTATTTCTGACGAATAACCGACTAAAGCGAATAGCACTGGGGTGACAAACTGGTGTGACCACGAGTCATCCGCTAACAATTAAACGTAGCCTTGGTCACTCAGGGTGAATGTAGCTTTCCAATGGTGAAAGAATGTTTGAAATCGGCACAATAGTTTTGGAGTTTGTTTATTACAAACATACACACACATAAAAAACAAATCTTTCCTCTTTATCACTACATAGTATAAAACAAAGTCGCTTCCATGACTGACTCGTGGTCCCACTACTTCGTCCCACTGCTCTTTTCGACGGAGCCCTGCCTTGCGGCAGGGCTCCTATTTCTGGGCGGTTTGCCCTTCGGGCGTTTAAAGATACCTAACGAACCTAACCTACTTACTTTTGCGGAATAAAAATGGTGTCTGCCTAATTTCCAACGAAAGCGAATAGAGCAGTGGGACGAAGTAGTGGGTCCACGAGTCAGTCGCTGTCGCTTCTCGCTGTCTGTCCCTATGTATGCTTAGATCTTTAAAACAACGCAACGGATTTTGATGCGGGTTTTTTTAATAGATAGAGTGATTCAAGAGGAAGGTTTATATGTATAATAGATTCTGGTTTATGTACGGGTGTTACAGAAAACTCACATAAACCGAAGCGAAGCGAGGGCGGGTCGCTAGTAAATAATATTACTAGCGACCCGCCCTCGCTTCGCTTCGGTTTATGTAAGCTTTCTGTAACACCCGTACATAAAACAGAATTTATTATACATAAAAACTTTCCTCTTGAATCACTCTGTCTATGGAAAAAAACCGCATCAAAATCCGTTGCGTAGTTTTATAGTAGTTTATGCAATAGTTGTATAAGAGAGGTCAAAATATATGAGTGGCGTGAGTTACGATGTGAGCCGAAGGCGAACATCGTAAAGGAAAGCGCCACGAGTGTTTTTTGACTTAGTTATACACCGTTGCATACAATACTTTTTCTACGACTAGGTTTCAAATGAAATGCAAAATTAAGCGAAAAAACTTACAAACGAACGAACGAAGTAAAGAATAACAAACGAGCGGGAAACAAGAAAATGACAAAATATGTGTCTATGGTTTACTTTGTTTTTAAATTGACGGAATGGAAAAAAGAATTATTTACAATTCCAAAACATTTTAATTTGACCAATCAGAATACTTCACTAAATTAAATCCACCAATCACAATACACATCGACTGTCAAACGGAACGATAGGTTCTTTTAGGTACGTGTTTCTCTTTAACTAATTTAAATCTTTTAAAAAAACTTTGTAATTCGTATCAACCAATCAGAATACAGCTATTTTAAAATCGACCAATCAGATAACTGAAATCATTTCTCAAAACATTAGGTGTTTTATAGTCCCTATTTCACAATCGTTAAAATATGATTAACAGGCTACACTTAGTAATCTGTGGCGTATCGTTAGGGCGACTTTACGACACCGAGAGCTGTTATGGGGAATAGAGTTATAGACTTTTCTGAAGTCATATTATCTATGTTCTTATAATAGTGTTCGTGACTATGTAAAAGACTAATAAAAGTACAGGAGTAGAAAAAATATCTAAGCATACATAGGGACGGAGAGACAGCGGGAAGCGTTAATAGGTACTACGAGTATGTAATGACTAGCTTTTGCCCGGGACTTCGTCCGCGTAGAACTCGTTTATCGCAGTTAAGTACGAGTACATGAATAGTTTTAAGTAATTTTATAGTTTGCCGTCCACCCTGGCCAGAATGATCTTTTAAACACGTTATATTGAGCTCGAATGTAAAAAGAAAAGGATGACGTCACCTAGGTTAGTTTATGTAAGTACCTATACATTTTTTTTATTGGTTGGGATGTTTTAGTGGGCTGTGTACCTACTTGTGAGCATGCTACTT
Source organism: Acleris laterana (assembly GCA_963966035.1). NCBI lineage: Eukaryota > Metazoa > Arthropoda > Insecta > Lepidoptera > Tortricidae > Acleris > Acleris laterana. Next base: position 47,590,093 of record OZ014438.1, read on the forward strand.
AATAGTTGCCCATGGAAAAATACAGTTTGCTTCTAAATGTGCGCCGGCTACTTTTAGTTTTTCTCCTTGCGCATTGTTTATGGTCATGGCAAAAGCTGTTTTTAGAGGGCACTACCTACACTCTTTTAAAGATAAATAATGAATCTGTCGGAATTATAGGAATGCGGGGAACTAAAACATTTCCCCGTTTAGCAATTCCAGACATAATTATTGCCCTTACGATATTCCGACTTAATCCGACCGACATAATCAACACCGACACCATCCTTAAGCATGAACTTATGGGAGGGTACTCCCAATAGCTCCAAAGAGTTCAGGAACTCTAAGGGTAGGACGTGACTGGCTCGGTGTCTATGACATTGTCTACCGTCAGATACTTACTCCACAACATCGTCTTCTGCGTGAGACTTATTATTAGGGTTCCGTACCCTAGAAGGAAAAAACGGAATCCTTACAGGATCACTTTGTTGTCCGTCCGTCCTTCAGTCTGTCAAGACCCGGAGGTATCGAGTTGAAATTAAAACCATATACTCAGGTTTACAGTACTTTAAAGCTGTGAAAAAATCAAACTTCTAAGTTGACGTAAAACAAAGATACTGCCGTTTATTTAATTTACAACTAACTAAACCCAGGGCTCTGCTAATAGTGGATTTTCATAGTCACGGCCGTTTTTAGCGGATACTTATTTTGTACGCAACCCTCGGTACGCGAGTCTGACTGGCACTTGGCCGGTTCTTTTCATTTATAAATCCCCCGACAATTTCGTTTGTCGGCACTAAGTAGGTAATATTGCCCTTTCACACAACCATTAGGTATGTACGTACCCACTTAATCTTTATATTGGCTTTGTAGTTCGGGGTACACTTATTTTTTAGATCATCTGTGTTTTGCACAATATTACAGAATTCGCGGTTTAATGTAATCATACCGTTACTATCTCTTGCCATACGATCTTCGCCAATGTTTAGTAGAGCTGCCGCATATTGCCCCGACTGTGTATTGTGTATAGTTGCTGGTATATTGGTAGTCAGATAGGTACTTTTTTTTTGAGTTCCGGACAAAAAATAAGGAAGACTGCGTTTTCCAGTTTTTACAGAAACTGGATATTACGAAGGGTAGTGGTGCTGACCTGATTCATCCCCTCTTTATTAAAACGTGTGCTCGTGAGTTGACAGTTCCCCTAACTCTCATTTTTAAAAAGTCACTGTGCTCTGGTCATTTCCCCGATTTATGGAAAAAGGCTCTCATAACGCCTATCTACAAAACTGGTGATGCTCACTCAGTAATTAATTATAGACCTATTAGCAAGCTTAACATTTTTGGTAAGGTATTTGAGAAGATAGTCTGTAATAAGATTGTTGCTTCTATTCACCAGCATATATCGCCAAATCAACATGGTTTCTGTCGGGGTCGGAGTGTTGATACGAATCTCCTTACCTTTACTGATTTCGTCATCAATAGAATTGCCTCTGGTTGCCAGGTGGATGCCGTGTATACCGATTTTTCGAAATGTTTTGATAAAATTAACCACAGTATCTTAATTATGAAACTTCTTAAGCTCGGTATAAGTACACGGTGACCTCCTCAGATGGATAAAATCGTATCTGACCAACCGAAGTCAGGCTGTTGTTCTAAAGGGTTATACTTCCTGTTTTCTTCCCGTTCCGTCTGGGGTACCACAAGGGTCACACCTTGGCCCGCTGCTTTTTATTTTATATGTTAACGACATGGCAACTTGTTTCCGATCCTCAGAGCACCTCATTTACGCAGATGACACAAAAATTTATAAATCTATAGCTTCGCAAGCAGATTGCCTGTTATTACAACAAGACTTAGACAAATTCTACCAGTAAGTACTGTTCTAATAACCATCTTTTCCTTAATACAGATAAATGTTTTGTTATTAGTTTCACTCGTAAACATGATCCAATTATTTTTAACTATACCTTATCAAATAATAATTTAGAACGTGTTTCTTCAATTAGGGATTTAGGCGTCACCTTGGACTCACAATTAAACTTTAATACTCATGTAGATAATATTTGTAAGCGTCCTTATAAAAAATTAGGAATGCTGCTTCGGGTAGGTCAGCCTTTCAAGCGACCTGAAACGTATAAGTTGCTATTTACATCTTTTGTTAGAAGTGTCCTTGAATTTGGTTCTGTTATATGGACGCCGCAGTATCAAGTCCACGTTGACCGTTTAGAGAGAATTCAAAATATTTTCATAAAATCGCTTGGTTACAGAACAGGTATGTATTTCGAAAACTCCGCAACAGCTGCAAAACATTTTAATATTACTTCCCTTAGTAAGTAATCGCCGTATTTATTTAGACGTTATGTTCATGTTAAAAGCTTTTTAAAAGTGTTATTCAGTGTCCAAATCTTTTGGAAAAACTTACTTTCAGTTAGTGACCGACCGAAACATGTTATTTTGCCGAAACCGAAACCGAAACCGAAGGTTCGGTTTCATTGTAGTTTCGGCCGAAACCGAAACCGAACCTTTTATATATAAAAAAAAAAGTCCTTAAAAAGTCGAAAAAATGTTAGTACCTAAGCCCGTTTTTTTCTAAAATTAATATCTCGCCGACCTATAATTACATTACCATTATTCGCGGAACAAACACAACACGTATTGACACGTCTACACGAGCGAAGCGCACTGATTTAGGTAGTTGCCGGCGGAGTCAGGCGAGCGACACCATATTGCCAGCCGTGCCGAGCGCGCCCGACGTTAGCCGAGCGCGACCCGAAGGTACGATGTTGTAAGTTTCGGCGCGGCCGAAGGGTTCGGCCGTTTTTGGCCGAAACCGAAACTCGGGCCGAAACTTGATTTTTTGGCCGAAACCGAAACCGAAACCGATATTTCGGTCGGACACTACTTTCAGTGTACCGCACCACCCTTTACGTCCTAGACCTCTATTTCATGTGCGCTTTGCCCGCACAAATTACTCCCGACATACCTTTTTCAGACGAGTTCCTATATATTATAATAAGCATCTATTTAACATTGATCCTTTTCATGTTCCTCTTACTACTTAGCCTTAAAAGGTTATTAAAATGTAAATTGTTTTAGTATCCTATAAACTATATTTTGTTTACCAGTAGGTACCTATCTTATATTGTCATCACAGACCTAGATAAACCTAGATGCCGCCAATGCTTGTACTTCGCGTGTATCTAAGTAGTGCGTTGCACCATTTGCCGCTCAGTCGCGCTCCTATTGTCCTAACTGTCAGACGTTTTTTGCTGCACTAGAAAATGCCTCACTGCGCCGTAATTCATTGTTTAAATTCAACAAGAGTGGCAAGTCGAGTAAACGGTGACGTTTCCTATCATAAGTAAGTATTTTTCTAATAAATTTCGCCTTATTTAATTTAAATTTAATTATTTTCAACTTGGAGTGATGTCGTGTCGTTTCTACCAAAATAGTTACACACATAGTATATTTTCGAAGCACGCCATCCATTGCGGCTTCTACTTTATACTATACTTAAGGCATATTATTTGTAGACCGCAATGGACAGTGAAGCAAACGATTTTTTCGTAAATGTTCTCGTTGTATGGTGGTAGGGATTTTCTCATTGTCTGTCGATTTAAAGTGAGTAGTGCTGTACACTGCGATGTTTCATGCAATGTCACTGTGCAATTCGATTTACAATCGATTTTTGTGACAGACAATGATAATTAAGGCTAGTTACTATACAAAAATGTTATTCTTTTACATTAAAAATATTTCAGATTCCCTAATGATCCAATACTAAAAGAAAAAACCGGGCAAGAGCATGTCGGACCATGCTCAGTGTAGGGTTCCGAAGCCGTAACGACAAACACAAAAAACTATCTCAAAAATCAACATGTATGAAACAATTTTCTATTTAAAGTTATTTGGCGCTGTCTTAGATGATTTTTAGTAGGTATAAACCCGTTAATCGCCTGTATCTCAGGAACTAATCATGTCTACTTAGCCGTGATAGTTTTCCTTTAAAATTCGTTATATGCGCTTTCGTTGAAGATTTTTTTCAGATTTTTAGTACTTGTAGTTTTGGCTGTAGGGGGGGGGGACACTTGACTCTAACAAAAAATAGCGCTTTAAAGCTTAATATTTCATAAACGGATCCCTTAATCGAAAAATTGTTTTCATAAACCCGCAATATTTTTGAAAGACCTATCCAACGACACCCCACATTATGGGGTAGGCAAGAAAAAAAAAAGACATCCCCACGTTACGTGTAGGGGAGGAGCATTAAAAAAAAATATTTTTCAAAATTTTATTTTACCACTTTGTTAACGTGACTAATATGTACATTCATGCCAAATTACAGCTTTCTAGTACTATGAGTCTCTGAGCTAGACTGGGGACGGACGGACGGACGGACATGGCGAAACTATAAGGGTTCCTAGTTTGACTACGGAACCCTAAAAATGGATTAATGAGACAGGAAATAAAAAAAGTTGGTTCCCTAGCAAACATAGCAAGATTTGTTCGATCCACTTTAATAACGACGTCTTCTATGGCACAAGCAAGAGGCGGCTATTGTTAAACTCGGCAATTCCGACCATAGATATACTTCAGAGTATGGGTGAAGGAGAGGTAAAAAAGAGCCATTAATTATATTTCATTTCATTAATAATCCTTTATTCAGTAACTTTTTTTATAAAGTTGTGTTGTTGCTATGTAATGAAATATAAATTATTTATTGCAGAATGTCGATCATCAATTTTCATCAAACCAGGCTTCAAAAAACACTCCATCAAAGAGAAAATTAGAAAAAGTATATAATCTGATAATTTTATTTGAAGCTACTTTATTTTACATTATAAACTTGTATCGTATGTATTTTTTTTTCTCTTTTGTAGGATATCGACCAATCAGATACGTTAAATGAAGAAATACCTTTGAACACCCCAAAAAAAAGAAAACGAATACATAGACTTAACCTTGCTCAAAAAAAATTAAAACAAAAAGACGCAGAAAATAAAAGATTGAGGGAACAAAATCGTCGTAAAGTCAACAAAATACTAGCTCTTGTGACGTTATTGGAGTGATAGTGAGTGAGTGAGTGAAGAATATTATTATGCAATCATTAAATTGCATTTATTTAATAACCATATTTCACGTATTGAATGCTATCCAAAAAAATGCACTAAAATATCTATTTTCCTTATGTCTATTCCCATTTGAAATGAACTATAGTTTTGCATCGTTAAAAGGTTGTTGTTATAAAAACATTACTCTCCTTCTATTGGGCAATCGTGTAAAAAAAACAATCTCTAACTTGTAATCTTTAAATTGCTTTCTCATTGTCTGTCTATAAACTCAAAGTATGATCGATAAAAGAATCGATAGAAATTCAATCATAAAAATATTGATTTATTATTACGGAACATTTTGTATGCTTAAATCAGACTTATTAACGTAAATTCATAGGTTACTTACTTGAATTTTGAAGTAAAATGCAGAAAGTAAACTAAAGCGGACGGGCTGCGTACATACTCTCACCGCAAAGGCCTACTGAGTACCTACTAATCGGTCGGCGGCGCCTTTGAATCGGTTTAACGCGGCGGTAGTATTGGACATCACTAAATTGCTTACGTGACGTCATAGTAGGCATATAAAAATTGACACGCTCGGATTCCATACAATTGAACGCGTTTGCGGCGTCTATATGGTCTGTGATTGTCATCTTTAGTGTTTCTTCACTTCATTCGTATTGTTAGTTTGGTTACGTATCAGAACGCCTAAAATTTATATGCCTAATTTCAAAATACCTAAGGTCGAAATACCTAATTTTTAAAATACCTAACGGTCATTTCGCCTAAGTGAGTAATACTTAATGGACGAAATACCTAATGGATGATTTACCTAAAATTGATTTCCCTAATGACAAAATACCTAAGGTTGAATTACCTAATTTTTAAATACCTAACGGTAATTTCGCCTAAGTGTATAATACCTAATGGATGAAATACCTCATGGATGATGTACAAAAGTAGAAATTTCCAAGTTCAACATACAAATCCATGCTTAGAGCCTCTGGGTATAACTAATTTATACATTATTATAAGTTTAAATCAAGGTCATGCAAACTAATCTGCTAAATTAGGTCAATTTCGTCTTTATTTATAGGTTAGGTTAGGTTAGCGTTGCGTCAAGGCGCGAAGCGCCATAACTACGCGGAGTAGGAGCTCCGCGTAGCGGAGCTCCGTCGACTTGTTCGTATACTTCTTTACATAACATAGAATTTCCTCCTTGTTTGTAGTCGGTTAAAGAAGTTTACGAACAAATCGACGGAGCTCCGCTACGCGGAGCTCCTATTCCGCGTAGTTATGGCGCTTCGCGCCTTGACGCAACTCTAACCTAACCTAACAAATATTCAAATTAAATTTAAATTATTTATATCAGAAAATATAACAAGTTTTCCATATTAGTTATACAAAAAAAACATACACAAACATTAACAGAAGGTCAGAGGAGTGGTTCTCTCAAAAACGGCGTTCGGTCGGACAAAACACATTTTAGCGCGTGAACTTTATAGGTTCCTAACTAGCTGCCCGTTCAATTCAATTTGCGGTCGCAGCATTTTACCTTTTTTAAAGTCTAGTTTAGTGCACTTTAGGTATTTCAAGAATAGGTATTCTGTACATAGGAATATTGACTTTAGGTGTATCGTTCATAAGGTACTTCATGCATTAGGTATTTCATCCATTAGGTATTTAGTCTGTTAGGGGATTTAAATTTAGGTATTGTAAACTTAGGTCTTTCAATCTTTAGGCGAAACCATGTTAGGTATTTTAAAAATTAGGTATTTCGACCTTAGGTATTTTGAAATTAGGCATTAGTACATTGTGTATTAAGGGTGGTAAAGAAAGAATTACAAACGAGAGTCTGTTAGAAGCCCGAAGCCGAAGGCTGAGGGCTTTAGACTCGAGCTTTGTATTTCCTTTACCACCCGTGTAACATACAATGTTTTTCATCACAATTGCGAGGAAATGAAATAAAATCAGACAAAAGATCATATTTTTAACTTATTAGCGGCAGACCACGGCAGACTACATCATTGTCTGTGACTTACCACAGATAATGTCAAACGTGTTCGGAGTCCAATCCATCAATTTCGGAGTCAATGCGAGATTGTTAGGAAATAGTATTCAACTGACATTTCATCTCGAATGAAACTACATATCGAATGGCACAAGAATTGGGGTCCTGACGTATTGTGATAGTTTGAGTCCACGTATAATATTTAAAAAAAAAGCTATTACGCACTTTGGTTACGTAATGGTAAAAAAAAGGCCCGCGGGTATTATTTTGGATTTACGGTCGATTTTTCTAGCATGTTAGGACACTATTTACGAGCAAGTGTGATGAAAATTAATTTTAGGCGTTCTGATACGTAACCGTTAGTTTAATCAAGCGCATTTTATTTTAATTATTAAGTGTATTCAGTAATGAACCTCCAGGTCTTTTCGTACTTATATTGTTTAGTACAAAGTACTTCTATATTGCATTCAAATATGACTGTGTTCTAAATAAAAAAAATTAAAAAAATTTGCGAAACTACTGGACCGATTGAGAGGACACATGTAAATTGATGTTACAAACACAGATGTGCAAAGTATGTAAATAAATAAATATCAATTTAATTTCCACATTTTAGTCGTAGGTAGGTTAGGTTAGGTAGATTATGTATGAAAACCGGGCAAGAGCATGTCGGACCATGCTCAGTGTAGGGTTCCGAAGCCGTAACGACAAACACGAAAAACTATTTGGCGCTGTCTTAGATGATTTTTAGTAGGTATAAACCCGTTAGTCGCCTGTATCTCAGGAACTAATTAAGTCTACTAATGCCTTGATCTCACGTACCGAGTAAACGGGCGAGACAGTAAAATGTTTCTCGGCCGAGACAGTGATGTAAGCGAGTAACTGTTCACACACGTTTTGAAATTAGAACAGTCAGTTCAGTTCTATTGAGCGATTCGGGCACGATGGACCGTAAAAAGTTGATTAAAAAATATACAAAGTTACTCATTCCATGACCGAGTGGCGAGTCAGTGCGCGTTCAGACCTGCCGAGCGAGCGAGCGAGGCAGTGCGGGGAAGCGGGAGGGTGGGCACTCGGCCTAGCAGATAGAACGTCCACCGAGCGACTGACTCGCCACTTCGTTCGCCCGAGTGCTCGGCCGAGCACTCGGCGCTATGTTCATACGCACCGAGTACTCGGCCGAAAGCACTGTCTCGCCCGTTTACTCGGTACGTGCGATCAAGGCATAAGTAGGTAATGATTCTTTTTCTTATAAATTCGTATATAATATCTCAAACAAGAGCCAAGCTTTTAAGTGTGAGATCAGTATACCTACCTATGTAGGTAGTTAGGTATCTAAACTGCTTCAAACCGACTTTAAATTACAATAAAAGTTTAATCTTTTATAAAGTAATTAATAGAAATTGAAAAAAAAACAAGGGCCAGTAACTAGAATTTTAAGTTTTCCAAACGATTCTCGACTCAAATCAATAATCTAATCGATTATTTGTAAACTTTTCGGGGCACGTCCGAACAGCATCTAGGCGCTCGCGCTTATGAGCGCGGCTGTCGCTCGATTTGTTACTTGAACAGTTCGACTCCCCCCGCGCGTGCAGGCCCCCCCCCCGTTAACAATTTTTCTATCAAAGTTATCATAGGCGAAGGTATAAACACTTTAGTCGCCTGTATCTCAGGAACTAATCATGTCTACTTAGCCGTGATATATATATTCCTTTAAAATTCGTTATATGCGCTTTCGTTGAAGGTATTTTTCAGATTTTTAGTATTTGTAGTTTTGGCTGTATGGGGGGGGGACACTTGACTCTAACAAAAAATTGCGCTTTAAAGCTTAATATTTCATAAACGGATCCCTTAATCGAAAAATGGTTTCATAAACCCGCAATATTTTTGAAAGACCTATCCAACGACACCCCACACTATGGGGTAGGCAAGAAAAAAAAAGGCATCCCCACGTTACGTGTAGGGGAGGTGCATTAAAAAAAAATATTTTTCAAAATTTAATTTTACCACTTTGTTGGCGTGACTAATATGTATATTCATGCCAAATTACAGCTTTCTAGTACTATGAGTCTCTGAGCTAGACTGGGGACGGACGGACGGACGGACATGGCGAAACTATAAGGGTTCCTAGTTTGACTACGGAACCCTAAAAACCCCATCCCCCATTTAAGTCGACAACTTCGCCATTCAGATCATTTTAAATTGTGACTAGTAATATTGATGTCTTGAAATAACGACCCCCCCCCCCCCCCCGCCTAATAAGTAGAATAGTACATTTTTGCCTAGAGGCGGAAAGTAAGGGTTTTCCTGACGAGGTGGTTAGCAGGCCGAGCAATAGCGAGGCCTGCTAAAATACGAGTCAGGAAATCTGCGTTTCCGCCGAGGCATACACAAACACAATGCTTTTCTCAAACATGTGAGGAAATAGCACAAATACTTACATGTTTAAAAAGCAATTAATTTAATGTAATTCACATTAAAAGTTATGTTGGTCATGTTTGGGCAATTTGTAAATAAAAACTTTATAGTTTTTCCAGGAGCCAGTTCAGGTTTTAATATAAGTAGGCGGTGTGGTACCTATTTCGTCGCTTTCGTCGCTTGAGCTAATTTTTTCTAGTACCTAAGTATTTCGCACAACAATAAATAGTTTCACATTTGGTTTCACATATATGCAGAATTAACGAATGTTACCGACTGTCAATTGTTTTTAAATACTAACCATAGACATTGGAATGCAAATGCAAAAAGAAACACACGCACTGTGCTAAAAAAGCGAGCAGTTAAGTACCTTGGCTGTTTGGAATTTTTGTAAAATATGGACATGAACGGAAAGTGTTTTCATATGGTTTTTTTACTCCTAGGAGTAAAATGAGGCACTTTCCGTCCTTCTGTTTCAATCGGAAAACCGTTATTTCCGAGCATGTTTGAGAAAAGGTACTTCTTCTTTCTTGATTTTTGCCTACGCATATCATTTTTATTTGTCATCAGGACCAAGTCCAGTGAGAAAATTTCCATACAAGCTTTTACCCGCATTTTACCCCTTTAGGTCGGAAATTTTGACCATTTCACCTACACAGATCATTTTTAATTGTAATCAGGAGCCTACATAGCATACCAATTTAACCAATTTTCACACTGCTAAGTCCATAAATGAAAAAAAAAACCGTACAAACTTTAGCCCGTTACCACCCTTTTTTCGCATTAAAAAGTAGCCTATGTCCTTTCTCAGGCCTTAGACAATATGTGTAGGTACCAAATTTCATTTAAATCAGTTTAGTTGTTCTGGCGAGAAAGCGCGGGCTATTCCCGGTCGTCCACACCCTCGAAATTATGTGGATATTTCACACTCTTTAATTTAACTCAACTGTATAAGTTTAATATCTACAAAAGTACATGAATAAAAACAAACACAGCTAAGTAAAATTAAAGAGCGTGAAACGTCCACATAATTTCGAGGGTGTGGACAGTGTGGACAAAGGGGTGTGGACAACAGGGAATAGCCCGAAAGCGCGACAGACAGACAGAGTTACAGAGCATTTATAATATTAGGAAGGAAGTAAGGATTAGTGTAGTTTAAGGGAAACTGGTAACGACTAAGTAGACTTGATTGATTCGTGAAATACAGGCGACTAAAGTGTCACACTCTCCTACTAAAATCATCTAAGACGGCACCATATAGGTACCTAAGTAACTTTAAATAGAAAATAGAAACAGACTTGTCGTTTTGCGAGATAGGTAGTTTTTGTGTTACTTGTAGTAATGGCGCCGAAACTCTACATCTACACTGAGCGGAGTCAGGCATGCCCTTGCCCGGGTTTTTTTTATATTTTTTCATCACACTTGCTCGTAAATAGTGTCTTAACATGCTAGAAAAATCGACCGTAAATCCAAAATAATACCCGCGGGCCTTTTTTTACCATTACGTAACTAAAGTGCGTAATAGCTTTTTTTTTTAAATATTATACGTGGACTCAAACTATCACAATACGTCAGGACCCCAATTCTTGTGCCATTCGATATGAAGTTTCATTCGAGATGAAATGTCAGTTGAATACTATTTCCTAACAATCTCGCATAGTAAACTATTGAGCAGGTATCGTCTTGGGTCGTCCCATTAGTTTTTTGTCAAGTTCTTAATTCGTCTCATTCTGCTTTTGTCATCCATTCTTCATTCGTCACTTTCGTTGGTAGTCTTTGTCGTCTATAGTTATATTTGTAGTTTGTCTTTTTCTTATTCAGGCTCATTCCGGTATTCGTCATCATCTTCTTTGGACATGTTCGATGTTAGTCTATCTCTTTTCTAGTCTCATTCGCTATTCGTCCTATCATCTTCTATGGTCTTATTCTAAGTTCGTATTTTAAAATAAAGTGACGAGTAACGAATGAGACTAAAACGTAAAGAGACTAACACCGAACATGTCAAAAGAAGAAGTGACGAACATCGAATGAACCTGAATAAGATCAAGACAAAAAACAAATATGACCAAAGACGACAAAGACTACCAGCGAATGAGACGAATGAAGAATGGATGACGAAAGCAGAATGAGACGAATTAAGAACTTGACAAAAAACGAATGGGACGACCCAAGACGATACCAAACAGCAGACCCCCTTTAAGACTGCACCGACTACACGCCAGATCTCATGTAGGTATACGAGTAGTACCTAAGGGAAACTGAAAGACGTACCTTTATACTGTCTTAGGGCTGATTGTTCAGGTAAATTGTAGCTCTGTCCTTATCTTTCTTACGACAAAGAAAAGGACAGCTACAATTTACCTGACAGATAGTGTTGTCTGGAGATTTAAAATTCAGCCCTTATTCACATTGTGACAAGAGCGCAAAAGGTTTCTACACTACCTACATCTTTCAGTTTCCCTTGCAGGCACTGCGGTGGCGTCCACATTACAAATAAAATAGATAGATAGAGGGTCAGCGGAAGCTTGGAAGCTATAGGGTAATAGGGTTGTGCTGAGACCCTTTGGGTACAAAACCCTAAAAATTTACGTTTTGCGAGGGTACTTATATTTTTACACGGGACCTTGTGGGCCCTAACGTTTTCAAATTCCAACTGTTCACAAATTGGAAACAAAGAGGTTAGGTACCTACTGATATCGATTTAAGTTCTATTGTTTTAAAATTTCATATAAGTACCTACTTAGGTACTCATAAATTATAACATTATTTTAAAGAGTGAAGCGCTTACATTTTATGGATTTTATAAACCAACATTTACAATAAATATTAATTTGTAATTGAGCTGTAGGTAGTTAACAATTTACAAATTTGTAATAAAGCTTTTTTGCAAAACACAAATCGTATTATTCATTAGAAGAGACCCGCGACTTCTTACGCGTAGGATTGGTTTCCTGCTGCTCCCTCCAAATCTCAAGTTCCTAGGTCCAGAAGTTTCGGCTGTGCGTTGATCGCTCAGTCAGCCAGTCAGTTTCTATTTTAACCCCCTAGGGGAAGAATTTCCAAAAATCCCCTCTTAAGGTACCCCTACGTTACCAAAAAAATATTCCCTCCAAATCTCGTGTCCCTAGGACCAGCGGTTTGGTCTGTGCGTTGATTGATCGATCAGTCAGCCAGGCAGTTGCTTCTTTTATAATAATGTGACTATAGTAGCCCTCAAACGAAGAGACGACTGAGGCCATAAAAGTCCGGGCGTGAACACAATGGATAACTGATAACGCAAGCTCAAGGGTTTTATGGCCCCGGTCGTCACTTTGGTTGAGGGCTACTACTTATAGTGAAAAAGTATACAAGTATCCTGAGGTTTAGGTATGTTGTCTCATATTGTTATGATAATTTAGGTTTTATGTAAATGCCTATGTAACCAAGAGACATGTTTTATTATGTCCCCGAGGTACCTGGCCTCATATCAAACCCTCTTCCCAGAGGTCGGGTACTCTCCAAAAGTAGGACAGGGTTCCAATCAGGAATTGCAAACAACTGCATCTGCAAATGCAGTGTAGAACGCCCTCGGACCAGGTGGAGCGACGATCTTCGCAAGGTGGCTGGCAAGAGCTGGATGGTGCTGGCTGCATGGTGGCACTTGCACATACCGCAGGAAAGAACCCTGTCCCCGTCCTACTTTTTATTAAGACTCCTATTACTAAGACTCCAATGTTCGTCTGTCTGTCTGTCACCAGGCTGGATCTAATGAACCGTGATAGCCTAACGGATTGAAATTTTCATAGAAAATTTTATAAATACTGATAAATAAATAAATAAATATAAGGGGACAATCTCACACCAATTGACCTAGTCCCAAACTAAAACCAGAATAAAATAAATATTTTCGAGGGGCTCCCATACAACCATGTTTTTTTGCCGTTTTTAACTCCATGTTAATAACGGCAACTGGTATAGTGTCTAATGTTGTATAAGTAATGGTACGGAACCCTTCGTGCGCGAGTCCAACTCGCACTTGGCCGGTTTTTAGATTTGGAAATATTAAACTCGAAAGTGTAATTTTCGGTATAATTGCATGTCGCCCTCTCTACAGCCAAAACTACAAGTAAGTACTTATTGTTAGATAATAAAAATGTGAAAAATGGAAGCACATAGGTAACATTACTTATTTAAAACGAACATAGTTGTTGTGCGCGACTTCGTCCACGCAGAAAAATTAGGGTGCAGACTCGTGGTCACCCCAGTTTGTCACCCCAGTGCCTTTCGACGGAGCCCTGCCTATGGCAGGGCTCCTATTTCTGAGCGATTTGCCCTTCGGGCATCTTAAGATACCTAACGAACCTAACCTACCTACTTTTGCGGAATAAAAATTATTTCTGACGAATAACCGACTAAAGCGAATAGCACTGGGGTGACAAACTGGTGTGACCACGAGTCATCCGCTAAAAATTAAACGTAGCCTTGGTCACTCAGGGTGAATGTAGCTTTCCAATGGTGAAAGAATGTTTGAAATCGGCACAATAGTTTTGGAGTTTGTTTATTACAAACATACACACACATAAAAAACAAATCTTTCCTCTTTATCACTACATAGTATAAAACAAAGTCGCTTCCATGACTGACTCGTGGTCCCACTACTTCGTCCCACTGCTCTTTTCGACGGAGCCCTGCCTTGCGGCAGGGCTCCTATTTCTGGGCGGTTTGCCCTTCGGGCGTTTAAAGATACCTAACGAACCTAACCTACTTACTTTTGCGGAATAAAAATGGTTTCTGCCTAATTTCCAACGAAAGCGAATAGAGCAGTGGGACGAAGTAGTGGGTCCACGAGTCAGTCGCTGTCGCTTCTCGCTGTCTGTCCCTATGTATGCTTAGATCTTTAAAACAACGCAACGGATTTTGATGCGGGTTTTTTTAATAGATAGAGTGATTCAAGAGGAAGGTTTATATGTATAATAGATTCTGGTTTATGTACGGGTGTTACAGAAAACTCACATAAACCGAAGCGAAGCGAGGGCGGGTCGCTAGTAAATAATATTACTAGCGACCCGCCCTCGCTTCGCTTCGGTTTATGTAAGCTTTCTGTAACACCCGTACATAAAACAGAATTTATTATACATAAAAACTTTCCTCTTGAATCACTCTGTCTATGGAAAAAAACCGCATCAAAATCCGTTGCGTAGTTTTATAGTAGTTTATGCAATAGTTGTATAAGAGAGGTCAAAATATATGAGTGGCGTGAGTTACGATGTGAGCCGAAGGCGAACATCGTAAAGGAAAGCGCCACGAGTGTTTTTTGACTTAGTTATACACCGTTGCATACAATACTTTTTCTACGACTAGGTTTCAAATGAAATGCAAAATTAAGCGAAAAAACTTACAAACGAACGAACGAAGTAAAGAATAACAAACGAGCGGGAAACAAGAAAATGACAAAATATGTGTCTATGGTTTACTTTGTTTTTAAATTGACGGAATGGAAAAAAGAATTATTTACAATTCCAAAACATTTTAATTTGACCAATCAGAATACTTCACTAAATTAAATCCACCAATCACAATACACATCGACTGTCAAACGGAACGATAGGTTCTTTTAGGTACGTGTTTCTCTTTAACTAATTTAAATCTTTTAAAAAAACTTTGTAATTCGTATCAACCAATCAGAATACAGCTATTTTAAAATCGACCAATCAGATAACTGAAATCATTTCTCAAAACATTAGGTGTTTTATAGTCCCTATTTCACAATCGTTAAAATATGATTAACAGGCTACACTTAGTAATCTGTGGCGTATCGTTAGGGCGACTTTACGACACCGAGAGCTGTTATGGGGAATAGAGTTATAGACTTTTCTGAAGTCATATTATCTATGTTCTTATAATAGTGTTCGTGACTATGTAAAAGACTAATAAAAGTACAGGAGTAGAAAAAATATCTAAGCATACATAGGGACGGAGAGACAGCGGGAAGCGTTAATAGGTACTACGAGTATGTAATGACTAGCTTTTGCCCGGGACTTCGTCCGCGTAGAACTCGTTTATCGCAGTTAAGTACGAGTACATGAATAGTTTTAAGTAATTTTATAGTTTGCCGTCCACCCTGGCCAGAATGATCTTTTAAACACGTTATATTGAGCTCGAATGTAAAAAGAAAAGGATGACGTCACCTAGGTTAGTTTATGTAAGTACCTATACATTTTTTTTATTGGTTGGGATGTTTTAGTGGGCTGTGTACCTACTTGTGAGCATGCTACTTAATAGTTGCCCATGGAAAAATACAGTTTGCTTCTAAATGTGCGCCGGCTACTTTTAGTTTTTCTCCTTGCGCATTGTTTATGGTCATGGCAAAAGCTGTTTTTAGAGGGCACTACCTACACTCTTTTAAAGATAAATAATGAATCTGTCGGAATTATAGGAATGCGGGGAACTAAAACATTTCCCCGTTTAGCAATTCCAGACATAATTATTGCCCTTACGATATTCCGACTTAATCCGACCGACATAATCAACACCGACACCATCCTTAAGCATGAACTTATGGGAGGGTACTCCCAATAGCTCCAAAGAGTTCAGGAACTCTAAGGGTAGGACGTGACTGGCTCGGTGTCTATGACATTGTCTACCGTCAGATACTTACTCCACAACATCGTCTTCTGCGTGAGACTTATTATTAGGGTTCCGTACCCTAGAAGGAAAAAACGGAATCCTTACAGGATCACTTTGTTGTCCGTCCGTCCTTCAGTCTGTCAAGACCCGGAGGTATCGAGTTGAAATTAAAACCATATACTCAGGTTTACAGTACTTTAAAGCTGTGAAAAAATCAAACTTCTAAGTTGACGTAAAACAAAGATACTGCCGTTTATTTAATTTACAACTAACTAAACCCAGGGCTCTGCTAATAGTGGATTTTCATAGTCACGGCCGTTTTTAGCGGATACTTATTTTGTACGCAACCCTCGGTACGCGAGTCTGACTGGCACTTGGCCGGTTCTTTTCATTTATAAATCCCCCGACAATTTCGTTTGTCGGCACTAAGTAGGTAATATTGCCCTTTCACACAACCATTAGGTATGTACGTACCCACTTAATCTTTATATTGGCTTTGTAGTTCGGGGTACACTTATTTTTTAGATCATCTGTGTTTTGCACAATATTACAGAATTCGCGGTTTAATGTAATCATACCGTTACTATCTCTTGCCATACGATCTTCGCCAATGTTTAGTAGAGCTGCCGCATATTGCCCCGACTGTGTATTGTGTATAGTTGCTGGTATATTGGTAGTCAGATAGGTACTTTTTTTTTGAGTTCCGGACAAAAAATAAGGAAGACTGCGTTTTCCAGTTTTTACAGAAACTGGATATTACGAAGGGTAGTGGTGCTGACCTGATTCATCCCCTCTTTATTAAAACGTGTGCTCGTGAGTTGACAGTTCCCCTAACTCTCATTTTTAAAAAGTCACTGTGCTCTGGTCATTTCCCCGATTTATGGAAAAAGGCTCTCATAACGCCTATCTACAAAACTGGTGATGCTCACTCAGTAATTAATTATAGACCTATTAGCAAGCTTAACATTTTTGGTAAGGTATTTGAGAAGATAGTCTGTAATAAGATTGTTGCTTCTATTCACCAGCATATATCGCCAAATCAACATGGTTTCTGTCGGGGTCGGAGTGTTGATACGAATCTCCTTACCTTTACTGATTTCGTCATCAATAGAATTGCCTCTGGTTGCCAGGTGGATGCCGTGTATACCGATTTTTCGAAATGTTTTGATAAAATTAACCACAGTATCTTAATTATGAAACTTCTTAAGCTCGGTATAAGTACACGGTGACCTCCTCAGATGGATAAAATCGTATCTGACCAACCGAAGTCAGGCTGTTGTTCTAAAGGGTTATACTTCCTGTTTTCTTCCCGTTCCGTCTGGGGTACCACAAGGGTCACACCTTGGCCCGCTGCTTTTTATTTTATATGTTAACGACATGGCAACTTGTTTCCGATCCTCAGAGCACCTCATTTACGCAGATGACACAAAAATTTATAAATCTATAGCTTCGCAAGCAGATTGCCTGTTATTACAACAAGACTTAGACAAATTCTACCAGTAAGTACTGTTCTAATAACCATCTTTTCCTTAATACAGATAAATGTTTTGTTATTAGTTTCACTCGTAAACATGATCCAATTATTTTTAACTATACCTTATCAAATAATAATTTAGAACGTGTTTCTTCAATTAGGGATTTAGGCGTCACCTTGGACTCACAATTAAACTTTAATACTCATGTAGATAATATTTGTAAGCGTCCTTATAAAAAATTAGGAATGCTGCTTCGGGTAGGTCAGCCTTTCAAGCGACCTGAAACGTATAAGTTGCTATTTACATCTTTTGTTAGAAGTGTCCTTGAATTTGGTTCTGTTATATGGACGCCGCAGTATCAAGTCCACGTTGACCGTTTAGAGAGAATTCAAAATATTTTCATAAAATCGCTTGGTTACAGAACAGGTATGTATTTCGAAAACTCCGCAACAGCTGCAAAACATTTTAATATTACTTCCCTTAGTAAGTAATCGCCGTATTTATTTAGACGTTATGTTCATGTTAAAAGCTTTTTAAAAGTGTTATTCAGTGTCCAAATCTTTTGGAAAAACTTACTTTCAGTTAGTGACCGACCGAAACATGTTATTTTGCCGAAACCGAAACCGAAACCGAAGGTTCGGTTTCATTGTAGTTTCGGCCGAAACCGAAACCGAACCTTTTATATATAAAAAAAAAAGTCCTTAAAAAGTCGAAAAAATGTTAGTACCTAAGCCCGTTTTTTTCTAAAATTAATATCTCGCCGACCTATAATTACATTACCATTATTCGCGGAACAAACACAACACGTATTGACACGTCTACACGAGCGAAGCGCACTGATTTAGGTAGTTGCCGGCGGAGTCAGGCGAGCGACACCATATTGCCAGCCGTGCCGAGCGCGCCCGACGTTAGCCGAGCGCGACCCGAAGGTACGATGTTGTAAGTTTCGGCGCGGCCGAAGGGTTCGGCCGTTTTTGGCCGAAACCGAAACTCGGGCCGAAACTTGATTTTTTGGCCGAAACCGAAACCGAAACCGATATTTCGGTCGGACACTACTTTCAGTGTACCGCACCACCCTTTACGTCCTAGACCTCTATTTCATGTGCGCTTTGCCCGCACAAATTACTCCCGACATACCTTTTTCAGACGAGTTCCTATATATTATAATAAGCATCTATTTAACATTGATCCTTTTCATGTTCCTCTTACTACTTAGCCTTAAAAGGTTATTAAAATGTAAATTGTTTTAGTATCCTATAAACTATATTTTGTTTACCAGTAGGTACCTATCTTATATTGTCATCACAGACCTAGATAAACCTAGATGCCGCCAATGCTTGTACTTCGCGTGTATCTAAGTAGTGCGTTGCACCATTTGCCGCTCAGTCGCGCTCCTATTGTCCTAACTGTCAGACGTTTTTTGCTGCACTAGAAAATGCCTCACTGCGCCGTAATTCATTGTTTAAATTCAACAAGAGTGGCAAGTCGAGTAAACGGTGACGTTTCCTATCATAAGTAAGTATTTTTCTAATAAATTTCGCCTTATTTAATTTAAATTTAATTATTTTCAACTTGGAGTGATGTCGTGTCGTTTCTACCAAAATAGTTACACACATAGTATATTTTCGAAGCACGCCATCCATTGCGGCTTCTACTTTATACTATACTTAAGGCATATTATTTGTAGACCGCAATGGACAGTGAAGCAAACGATTTTTTCGTAAATGTTCTCGTTGTATGGTGGTAGGGATTTTCTCATTGTCTGTCGATTTAAAGTGAGTAGTGCTGTACACTGCGATGTTTCATGCAATGTCACTGTGCAATTCGATTTACAATCGATTTTTGTGACAGACAATGATAATTAAGGCTAGTTACTATACAAAAATGTTATTCTTTTACATTAAAAATATTTCAGATTCCCTAATGATCCAATACTAAAAGAAAAAACCGGGCAAGAGCATGTCGGACCATGCTCAGTGTAGGGTTCCGAAGCCGTAACGACAAACACAAAAAACTATCTCAAAAATCAACATGTATGAAACAATTTTCTATTTAAAGTTATTTGGCGCTGTCTTAGATGATTTTTAGTAGGTATAAACCCGTTAATCGCCTGTATCTCAGGAACTAATCATGTCTACTTAGCCGTGATAGTTTTCCTTTAAAATTCGTTATATGCGCTTTCGTTGAAGATTTTTTTCAGATTTTTAGTACTTGTAGTTTTGGCTGTAGGGGGGGGGGACACTTGACTCTAACAAAAAATAGCGCTTTAAAGCTTAATATTTCATAAACGGATCCCTTAATCGAAAAATTGTTTTCATAAACCCGCAATATTTTTGAAAGACCTATCCAACGACACCCCACATTATGGGGTAGGCAAGAAAAAAAAAAGACATCCCCACGTTACGTGTAGGGGAGGAGCATTAAAAAAAAATATTTTTCAAAATTTTATTTTACCACTTTGTTGGCGTGACTAATATGTACATTCATGCCAAATTACAGCTTTCTAGTACTATGAGTCTCTGAGCTAGACTGGGGACGGACGGACGGACGGACATGGCGAAACTATAAGGGTTCCTAGTTTGACTACGGAACCCTAAAAATGGATTAATGAGACAGGAAATAAAAAAAGTTGGTTCCCTAGCAAACATAGCAAGATTTGTTCGATCCACTTTAATAACGACGTCTTCTATGGCACAAGCAAGAGGCGGCTATTGTTAAACTCGGCAATTCCGACCATAGATATACTTCAGAGTATGGGTGAAGGAGAGGTAAAAAAGAGCCATTAATTATATTTCATTTCATTAATAATCCTTTATTCAGTAACTTTTTTTATAAAGTTGTGTTGTTGCTATGTAATGAAATATAAATTATTTATTGCAGAATGTCGATCATCAATTTTCATCAAACCAGGCTTCAAAAAACACTCCATCAAAGAGAAAATTAGAAAAAGTATATAATCTGATAATTTTATTTGAAGCTACTTTATTTTACATTATAAACTTGTATCGTATGTATTTTTTTTTCTCTTTTGTAGGATATCGACCAATCAGATACGTTAAATGAAGAAATACCTTTGAACACCCCAAAAAAAAGAAAACGAATACATAGACTTAACCTTGCTCAAAAAAAATTAAAACAAAAAGACGCAGAAAATAAAAGATTGAGGGAACAAAATCGTCGTAAAGTCAACAAAATACTAGCTCTTGTGACGTTATTGGAGTGATAGTGAGTGAGTGAGTGAAGAATATTATTATGCAATCATTAAATTGCATTTATTTAATAACCATATTTCACGTATTGAATGCTATCCAAAAAAATGCACTAAAATATCTATTTTCCTTATGTCTATTCCCATTTGAAATGAACTATAGTTTTGCATCGTTAAAAGGTTGTTGTTATAAAAACATTACTCTCCTTCTATTGGGCAATCGTGTAAAAAAAACAATCTCTAACTTGTAATCTTTAAATTGCTTTCTCATTGTCTGTCTATAAACTCAAAGTATGATCGATAAAAGAATCGATAGAAATTCAATCATAAAAATATTGATTTATTATTACGGAACATTTTGTATGCTTAAATCAGACTTATTAACGTAAATTCATAGGTTACTTACTTGAATTTTGAAGTAAAATGCAGAAAGTAAACTAAAGCGGACGGGCTGCGTACATACTCTCACCGCAAAGGCCTACTGAGTACCTACTAATCGGTCGGCGCACTGTGGGACGAAAATCGGCTCTAGAGGACATAGAAATCGAAGTTCTCATTTTTATGATTTTTTGATTGGGATTGGTTTCATTTGCAGTTATAATGCTAAAATATTATTTTGGTTGGATTGTGTTTGGAAACTGATGAGTTATAATTTTTTTCCTTAAAATTTGTATGGGACGGCATGAAAAAGTCCAAATATCTCTGAAACCGCAAGAGAAACCGTTATATCCTCGCAGATGGTAATAAAAATAATTATTTGTGATTTTTTGGCGTAGTGCATATTTCAGTCATAGCTGCGGTTTTTTTTTGAAAAATCGATGTTATTTTGTCTTTTTTTTAAGTCCGTGGCGTATATTTTTTTTCAACTTATGTAGGAGGGGGAGGTAGCGGAATGCAAATACTCTTCTTACATATATAAATATTTATAATAAAAAGTAAAATAAAAAAAAAACGTGATAGAATAGTATTTTTTCTGTATAACTAATTAGAAATAAAAGTAGAAAATGTAAAAAAAATAACTATCCATAATGTGACTAAAATAAACACAATACATAATATTTTTTATTAGGGTAATATATCTAACGAATGCTCTATATCGGACTCATTTTGATATAGATCACACGGATCTGAAACCTCTTGTTCCAGTTCGACTTCCTGAACCGAAAATAAAGACCTAGTTTCGGCAAAAAATGCCTGCCTTTTCTTCTTATCCAGACTAGGTCTTATTGCCGTAATATGAGGATCGGAGGATAATAGAAGCATATTCAGTATATCCTCGTTACAAGCTTGCCTACTCCTTTTCCTAGAATTATGCTCCCTGAACCTCCTAAAATCTTTATTTCGAGCTTCGGAAGCCTCTTCCGAGAGACTTCCGATAGGAACAATGGCGTTGCTGGCGATAATGTCTGCTCCATGAATCAATAGCTTATGCACAGTTGACGGCATATAATACCAATCATACATTGCTACGAACTTTTGAGCAGTCTTAAAGGCATATTCCTTAAATTTCATAACATCAATTTCTTCTCCAGATGTTATTGCTTGCAGTATTACAGCAAATCTGCGAACAAGTTCTTCATCAAATCCAGTTATTGCTGCAGTTTTTTCAGGAAACTCGAAGAACCTTCTTGCTGTATTGCCATCGTTTGTGGTACCCGATCCCTGCTTTACATTATCGATCAAAAGGTTGAGCTCTTCCTTGAATCGGTCTTGAACAACTTTTTTCGTCTCGTTCATTATTTTTTTGAGTTCCTCGCCTTTTGCAGCCCATTTTTTAATTCTCAGTCTGTAAGAAATGTGTAAAAGGCACTCCATTGAATTTATACGAGCATGTAGTGAAGATAACCCGAATTCATATAATTCTGTCGAAATCTGCTTCACTACAACTGAATCTAACTTATTCATTTCGGTAGGCTTAGCCAAACACAAGTAACACGTAGCATTTGACTTAGCTTCCGATAGATAAGTACAAATTTTACCATCTATCATGGTCATCTTCAAAAGGTGTTTTATTTTAGCTGTATTGTATTCCGTAGGAAGTAGAGCCTTAATTTCTTCTTCGAACTTTGATTTTAACTCCAAAACTACGGCTTTACTTACTTCCTTAACAAAACGGAACATCAATGGGCGACAATAAGACGGTGAGCAGGGTTTTGGATTCGTCCATAAAATGTCCTCACCACAAACCAATTTGAGTGGTGCTAATGATGCCATGAATATGCTCGAGTCATCGTTTTCGCCATCCATTTTTTGTTTATATTTGCTCTGGCTGGATGCACCATCAAAACCCCATTTCGATATCAGCGTCAACTCTTTGTCTTCAATATTAGATGGTAATTCTTTTAGAATCCTCTGCGTAGTTAAATCCAGTAAAGCTTGAAGTTTAATTTGAGCTGATGAATCCGTTATGGTTATAGCGGATTTCGGAGGGTAACTTTGTAATTTCGCTGACTGAATCTTGTAGTATGATGGATAAAGATCTTCGGCTTCTTCTTGAATAGCTGACTCCCTTAAGGTCATGTATTGCCATTTAGTCAGCTTTAATGCCACGTAAAGACCGAGTGCCTTATCTGGTGAATATGTAACTGAAGTATTTGATTTCATTCTTGATCATTTTTTGTATATTTGCTGCTGCTTCAGAATTTTTGAGCATGTACTCAATTACGGATGCTATATCTTCACGCCCATCTTCTTTCAAGAGTTTTGCCGCTGCATATGTTAATTCAGTTGAGTCTTCTCCTGTATAACTGTCGAATCTTCTCTTTTTTTGCTTGATTGATAGTTCTTCAAATGGTTTTCTGGATCGAATGGTCATTGTTCCAGTTGAAGTAGATGGTATCAAACATTCTGGTAAAGTAAAATCAGTCGTAGTTGACGATTCCAAAGGCTCAGAACACGACGAATCTTGAAGTAGTCCAAGGCTGAGTAGATTAGTTTGTAGACAGCTGGGCCAATCAACATTAGCTTGAAGCCAACTTTCGTAGTATTTTCTGAAGTCTTTCGTATTCCGGTTACTTTTTTGCCATTTCGTAACTGCAGATCGAGTAAACTTTGTACAGAATTCTCTAAGTATTTCTATTTCGTCTTCAGATAAACTGGAACCCAAACGTTGCACCACTGCTTCGAACAATACTTCATGGTTAAATGCCGGCTTCTTGCTTTGTAAAACGACAAATAGGTCCAAGTTGGTAGAAAAATTTGTCATTTTTAGGTTTTAGCAGGAGTACAGATGTTCACAGTTATACAGAATAATTGCGATTATCGCTCTCGGAAAAATGTCTGGTCTATTTATTGATGTGAGCTAATGATGATTCCTTTACCACTTCGTTAAGTAATCACCTACTTATTTATCAATCACTTATCAGAATTAATTAAGGGATCTCATTAAATCTTATAACTAATTACTCAAGAAATAATTACAAACTATTTACAACCAAAATAAATTAAGTATAATCCCATTACTGAATATAGTTCATTAAACATGCACAATAATCGCCTCATTACCGGAAAAATATTTAATTGTTTATATTTTAAGCGATCATAATTAATCAAAAAATTTTTTGATTTATAATTTGAGTATAAAATATACAAAATATAAATATTCAAGACGTGTATTGATAAAATAATCCGCCAGGACTCACAAAAAAAACATCGATTTTTAAAAAAAAAACCGCAGCAATTACTGAAATATGCACTACGCCAAAAAATCACAAATAATTATTTTTATTACCATCTGCGAGGATATAACGGTTTCTCTTGCGGTTTCAGAGATATTTGGACTTTTTCATGCCGTCCCATACAAATTTTAAGGAAAAAAATTATAACTCATCAGTTTCCAAACGCAATCCAACCAAAATAATATTTTAGCATTATAACTGCAAATGAAACCAATCCCCATCAAAAAATTATAAAAATGAGAACTTCGATTTCTATGTCCTCTAGAGCCGATTTTCGTCCCACAGTGCGGCGGCGCCTTTGAATCGGTTTAACGCGGCGGTAGTATTGGACATCACTAAATTGCTTACGTGACGTCATAGTAGGCATATAAAAATTGACACGCTCGGATTCCATACAATTGAACGCGTTTGCGGCGTCTATATGGTCTGTGATTGTCATCTTTAGTGTTTCTTCACTTCATTCGTATTGTTAGTTTGGTTACGTATCAGAACGCCTAAAATTTATATGCCTAATTTCAAAATACCTAAGGTCGAAATACCTAATTTTTAAAATACCTAACGGTCATTTCGCCTAAGTGAGTAATACTTAATGGACGAAATACCTAATGGATGATTTACCTAAAATTGATTTCCCTAATGACAAAATACCTAAGGTTGAATTACCTAATTTTTAAATACCTAACGGTAATTTCGCCTAAGTGTATAATACCTAATGGATGAAATACCTCATGGATGATGTACAAAAGTAGAAATTTCCAAGTTCAACATACAAATCCATGCTTAGAGCCTCTGGGTATAACTAATTTATACATTATTATAAGTTTAAATCAAGGTCATGCAAACTAATCTGCTAAATTAGGTCAATTTCGTCTTTATTTATAGGTTAGGTTAGGTTAGCGTTGCGTCAAGGCGCGAAGCGCCATAACTACGCGGAGTAGGAGCTCCGCGTAGCGGAGCTCCGTCGACTTGTTCGTATACTTCTTTACATAACATAGAATTTCCTCCTTGTTTGTAGTCGGTTAAAGAAGTTTACGAACAAATCGACGGAGCTCCGCTACGCGGAGCTCCTAAGCTATTCCGCGTAGTTATGGCGCTTCGCGCCTTGACGCAACTCTAACCTAACCTAACAAATATTCAAATTAAATTTAAATTATTTATATCAGAAAATATAACAAGTTTTCCATATTAGTTATACAAAAAAAACATACACAAACATTAACAGAAGGTCAGAGGAGTGGTTCTCTCAAAAACGGCGTTCGGTCGGACAAAACACATTTTAGCGCGTGAACTTTATAGGTTCCTAACTAGCTGCCCGTTCAATTCAATTTGCGGTCGCAGCATTTTACCTTTTTTAAAGTCTAGTTTAGTGCACTTTAGGTATTTCAAGAATAGGTATTCTGTACATAGGAATATTGACTTTAGGTGTATCGTTCATAAGGTACTTCATGCATTAGGTATTTCATCCATTAGGTATTTAGTCTGTTAGGGGATTTAAATTTAGGTATTGTAAACTTAGGTCTTTCAATCTTTAGGCGAAACCATGTTAGGTATTTTAAAAATTAGGTATTTCGACCTTAGGTATTTTGAAATTAGGCATTAGTACATTGTGTATTAAGGGTGGTAAAGAAAGAATTACAAACGAGAGTCTGTTAGAAGCCCGAAGCCGAAGGCTGAGGGCTTTAGACTCGAGCTTTGTATTTCCTTTACCACCCGTGTAACATACAATGTTTTTCATCACAATTGCGAGGAAATGAAATAAAATCAGACAAAAGATCATATTTTTAACTTATTAGCGGCAGACCACGGCAGACTACATCATTGTCTGTGACTTACCACAGATAATGTCAAACGTGTTCGGAGTCCAATCCATCAATTTCGGAGTCAATGCGAGATTGTTAGGAAATAGTATTCAACTGACATTTCATCTCGAATGAAACTACATATCGAATGGCACAAGAATTGGGGTCCTGACGTATTGTGATAGTTTGAGTCCACGTATAATATTTAAAAAAAAAGCTATTACGCACTTTGGTTACGTAATGGTAAAAAAAAGGCCCGCGGGTATTATTTTGGATTTACGGTCGATTTTTCTAGCATGTTAGGACACTATTTACGAGCAAGTGTGATGAAAATTAATTTTAGGCGTTCTGATACGTAACCGTTAGTTTAATCAAGCGCATTTTATTTTAATTATTAAGTGTATTCAGTAATGAACCTCCAGGTCTTTTCGTACTTATATTGTTTAGTACAAAGTACTTCTATATTGCATTCAAATATGACTGTGTTCTAAATAAAAAAAATTAAAAAAATTTGCGAAACTACTGGACCGATTGAGAGGACACATGTAAATTGATGTTACAAACACAGATGTGCAAAGTATGTAAATAAATAAATATCAATTTAATTTCCACATTTTAGTCGTAGGTAGGTTAGGTTAGGTAGATTATGTATGAAAACCGGGCAAGAGCATGTCGGACCATGCTCAGTGTAGGGTTCCGAAGCCGTAACGACAAACACGAAAAACTATTTGGCGCTGTCTTAGATGATTTTTAGTAGGTATAAACCCGTTAGTCGCCTGTATCTCAGGAACTAATTAAGTCTACTAATGCCTTGATCTCACGTACCGAGTAAACGGGCGAGACAGTAAAATGTTTCTCGGCCGAGACAGTGATGTAAGCGAGTAACTGTTCACACACGTTTTGAAATTAGAACAGTCAGTTCAGTTCTATTGAGCGATTCGGGCACGATGGACCGTAAAAAGTTGATTAAAAAATATACAAAGTTACTCATTCCATGACCGAGTGGCGAGTCAGTGCGCGTTCAGACCTGCCGAGCGAGCGAGCGAGGCAGTGCGGGGAAGCGGGAGGGTGGGCACTCGGCCTAGCAGATAGAACGTCCACCGAGCGACTGACTCGCCACTTCGTTCGCCCGAGTGCTCGGCCGAGCACTCGGCGCTATGTTCATACGCACCGAGTACTCGGCCGAAAGCACTGTCTCGCCCGTTTACTCGGTACGTGCGATCAAGGCATAAGTAGGTAATGATTCTTTTTCTTATAAATTCGTATATAATATCTCAAACAAGAGCCAAGCTTTTAAGTGTGAGATCAGTATACCTACCTATGTAGGTAGTTAGGTATCTAAACTGCTTCAAACCGACTTTAAATTACAATAAAAGTTTAATCTTTTATAAAGTAATTAATAGAAATTGAAAAAAAAACAAGGGCCAGTAACTAGAATTTTAAGTTTTCCAAACGATTCTCGACTCAAATCAATAATCTAATCGATTATTTGTAAACTTTTCGGGGCACGTCCGAACAGCATCTAGGCGCTCGCGCTTATGAGCGCGGCTGTCGCTCGATTTGTTACTTGAACAGTTCGACTCCCCCCGCGCGTGCAGGCCCCCCCCCCGTTAACAATTTTTCTATCAAAGTTATCATAGGCGAAGGTATAAACACTTTAGTCGCCTGTATCTCAGGAACTAATCATGTCTACTTAGCCGTGATATATATATTCCTTTAAAATTCGTTATATGCGCTTTCGTTGAAGGTATTTTTCAGATTTTTAGTATTTGTAGTTTTGGCTGTATGGGGGCGGACACTTGACTCTAACAAAAAATTGCGCTTTAAAGCTTAATATTTCATAAACGGATCCCTTAATCGAAAAATGGTTTCATAAACCCGCAATATTTTTGAAAGACCTATCCAACGACACCCCACACTATGGGGTAGGCAAGAAAAAAAAAGGCATCCCCACGTTACGTGTAGGGGAGGTGCATTAAAAAAAAATATTTTTCAAAATTTAATTTTACCACTTTGTTGGCGTGACTAATATGTATATTCATGCCAAATTACAGCTTTCTAGTACTATGAGTCTCTGAGCTAGACTGGGGACGGACGGACGGACGGACATGGCGAAACTATAAGGGTTCCTAGTTTGACTACGGAACCCTAAAAACCCCATCCCCCATTTAAGTCGACAACTTCGCCATTCAGATCATTTTAAATTGTGACTAGTAATATTGATGTCTTGAAATAACGACCCCCCCCCCCCCCCGCCTAATAAGTAGAATAGTACATTTTTGCCTAGAGGCGGAAAGTAAGGGTTTTCCTGACGAGGTGGTTAGCAGGCCGAGCAATAGCGAGGCCTGCTAAAATACGAGTCAGGAAATCTGCGTTTCCGCCGAGGCATACACAAACACAATGCTTTTCTCAAACATGTGAGGAAATAGCACAAATACTTACATGTTTAAAAAGCAATTAATTTAATGTAATTCACATTAAAAGTTATGTTGGTCATGTTTGGGCAATTTGTAAATAAAAACTTTATAGTTTTTCCAGGAGCCAGTTCAGGTTTTAATATAAGTAGGCGGTGTGGTACCTATTTCGTCGCTTTCGTCGCTTGAGCTAATTTTTTCTAGTACCTAAGTATTTCGCACAACAATAAATAGTTTCACATTTGGTTTCACATATATGCAGAATTAACGAATGTTACCGACTGTCAATTGTTTTTAAATACTAACCATAGACATTGGAATGCAAATGCAAAAAGAAACACACGCACTGTGCTAAAAAAGCGAGCAGTTAAGTACCTTGGCTGTTTGGAATTTTTGTAAAATATGGACATGAACGGAAAGTGTTTTCATATGGTTTTTTTACTCCTAGGAGTAAAATGAGGCACTTTCCGTCCTTCTGTTTCAATCGGAAAACCGTTATTTCCGAGCATGTTTGAGAAAAGGTACTTCTTCTTTCTTGATTTTTGCCTACGCATATCATTTTTATTTGTCATCAGGACCAAGTCCAGTGAGAAAATTTCCATACAAGCTTTTACCCGCATTTTACCCCTTTAGGTCGGAAATTTTGACCATTTCACCTACACAGATCATTTTTAATTGTAATCAGGAGCCTACATAGCATACCAATTTAACCAATTTTCACACTGCTAAGTCCATAAATGAAAAAAAAAACCGTACAAACTTTAGCCCGTTACCACCCTTTTTTCGCATTAAAAAGTAGCCTATGTCCTTTCTCAGGCCTTAGACAATATGTGTAGGTACCAAATTTCATTTAAATCAGTTTAGTTGTTCTGGCGAGAAAGCGCGGGCTATTCCCGGTCGTCCACACCCTCGAAATTATGTGGATATTTCACACTCTTTAATTTAACTCAACTGTATAAGTTTAATATCTACAAAAGTACATGAATAAAAACAAACACAGCTAAGTAAAATTAAAGAGCGTGAAACGTCCACATAATTTCGAGGGTGTGGACAGTGTGGACAAAGGGGTGTGGACAACAGGGAATAGCCCGAAAGCGCGACAGACAGACAGAGTTACAGAGCATTTATAATATTAGGAAGGAAGTAAGGATTAGTGTAGTTTAAGGGAAACTGGTAACGACTAAGTAGACTTGATTGATTCGTGAAATACAGGCGACTAAAGTGTCACACTCTCCTACTAAAATCATCTAAGACGGCACCATATAGGTACCTAAGTAACTTTAAATAGAAAATAGAAACAGACTTGTCGTTTTGCGAGATAGGTAGTTTTTGTGTTACTTGTAGTAATGGCGCCGAAACTCTACATCTACACTGAGCGGAGTCAGGCATGCCCTTGCCCGGGTTTTTTTTATATTTTTTCATCACACTTGCTCGTAAATAGTGTCTTAACATGCTAGAAAAATCGACCGTAAATCCAAAATAATACCCGCGGGCCTTTTTTTACCATTACGTAACTAAAGTGCGTAATAGCTTTTTTTTTTAAATATTATACGTGGACTCAAACTATCACAATACGTCAGGACCCCAATTCTTGTGCCATTCGATATGAAGTTTCATTCGAGATGAAATGTCAGTTGAATACTATTTCCTAACAATCTCGCATAGTAAACTATTGATCTCATATGTCACTAGAATCGGACTCCGAACACGTTTGACATTATCTGTGGTAAGTCACAGACAATGATGTAGTCTGCCTCTAATAAGTTAAAAATATGATCTTTTGTCTGATTTTATTTCATTTCCTCGCAATCGTGATGAAAAACATTGTATGTTACACGGGTGGTAAAGGAAATACAAAGCTCGAGTCATTAAAGCCCTCAGCCTTCGGCTTCGGGCTTCTAACAGACTCTCGTTTGTAATTCTTTCTTTACCACCATTAATACACAATGTACTATTACGATTAAAGTATTTATAAGAAGTATAAACAAGGGTTGGACTGTAGCAAAGGGGGCGCAGGACTTAGAATTTTTTTTGGCAAAATGGTATCATTATGACATCTAATTTAAATGACTTTATCTTATAGAACACGTTAAAATAAGCATGTTTTACTTGAAAAACTTTTCTCTTAAATCAAAAATGGTTGAGTTATAGGGGTTCAAACGTTGGTTAAATTTCAAGGCGTCAGGGACTTATAAAAGTTTTTGGCAAAATGGTATCATTATGACATATAATTTAAATGACTTTATCTTATAGAACACATTAAAATAAGCGCATTTTACTTGAAAACCTTTTCTCTAAAATCAAAAATGGTTGAGTTATAGGGGTTCAAATGTTGGTTAATTTAGTGTGTGTAGTGTTTAAAATAGTAGTAATAAAATCAAATAGGTTTAGGTTAGGTTAGTTTGTTGTCCAGGCGCGAAGCGCCAAAACTACGTAGAATAGGAGGTCCGCGAAGCGGACCTCCGTCGACCTCACTATTGTAATCTTTGATGGAGTCTATCTCAGTCATCTTTAACTTTAGAAAAAAGTTTTTCAAGTAAAATGCGCTTATTTTAATGTGTTCTTTAAGATAAAGTCATTTAAATTATATGTCATAATGATACCATTTTGCCGAAAAATTTTCTAAGTCCCTTGACGCCTTGTAAATTTTACAAGTGCTTAGAAATTTCAAAGTCAATTATCTCGGCCATTTTTGATTTTAGAGAAAAAGTTTTCTCGACAAAACATGCTTATTTTAGCGTTTAGAATGAAATTATTCTAAGTGTTTTGTGATTACTATAAAATTTTCATTTTTGGTCAAAAAATTTCTAAGTCATTTTAATGCGCCCCCTTTGCTACAGGCGGACCTAAACAAGACAAAATTTTGCACAGTTGGTGCATATATATTTATTTTTGTTTCTTCCCGATATAGAGTTACTAGCGGTGGAAGTAGGTAATAATTTTCCAAAAAAGACTGCATAAAAAGTGCATAAAACATTCATCTCATTCCTCCTTCTCAGACGGCGCGAGTAAAGAATACGGAAACGTCATGAATATTATGATACCTAATGACGTTATTACGTCTACATTCTTAATTTTATAAGTTTTCTTTTTACTTTGAGGATGGTGCAATTAAAATTTCCATACTATAAATGCGGTAACGTTTTTCTACCGTTAATCTTTATTACATTTTCTAAGTTTTTCTTTGCTGTATCTCCGGGACATGTGTGTGGACGCGGAGCCCGCACCCGCCGCGCGCTCCGCAGGTACGCTTCAGTAACGGGGTGACTACGCAGCCGAAAGGTCGTCTGACCTATTTATGATAAACATTATAATTCTCGAGAATGAGTCGCGTAACGTGGACCTGAAAACTTTTCCTGCCGTTTGGAAATAGGACGAAATACGAATTGATTCCACATTCGAGTCGACACACCACATTGCAGTCGAGTAAGTATTGACGGTTTGTAAACTTTATTTCATGGGTTTGCCATCGGATTTGGTACCTACTTACTTGTCGTGGTATACCTAGTTGGTTGAATACTGCGGAGGTAGGTTAGTCACTTAACTTACTGGTCCGGACCTACCAACCTAAATATTTATAGTTATACCTATATCCCCACTTATGTTGAAACTGTATTATGAACTTACTAACATAGTATTTGTAATCACTAATCAACAAGTTAGCAAAAAATAAAGTTTTTGAAAATAATATGATTCCTTGTAAATCTTTACTTGCGTTTAGGCGGGGCTATTGCGTAACTAGTTATAAAAGTAGAATACGTCTTAGTATGAAAAGTTACAATAGCCCTTCAGACGCAATGGCCCCCCCCCGCCTAACCTTCCAAGGATAGATCTTCGTAAGGATGGGTCAATGAGGCAGAAAAGGTATGGGCTGGTCGCTGCTGCGTTTCAAATTACCTAACTTCTTTGTCCAACTACATTATTTTTTTTAAAGTCACATGTTGCCTGATCTCCAATTAAAATAAATAAATAAATAATAAATAAATATTAGGGGACAATCTCACACCAATTGACCTAGTCCCAAACTAAGCTCTAGGCTTGTACTATGGGTACTAGACAACGATATAAATACTTATATAGAGAAATATATACTTAAATACATTAGAAAAAATCCATGACTCAGGAACAAATATTCGCGCTCATCACACAAATATCTGCCCTTACCGGGATTCGAACCCAGGACCGCTAGCTTCGTAGGCAGGGCCACTACCCACTAGGCCAGCGCGTCGTAGGTATTAACTTACCTAATTAGGAATTTTAACATAACAATTATTAAAAAATAGGAGTTACGGAAACGATGCTGTTAAAGCAAGAATTTTCCTTGTAACGAGTCGTAGATATAATTACATTTATAAGCAACAGTTTTATTCGTTAACTATACCTACTAGTCATGATTTCGAAGGAAGCTATCGGCTTTGATTTTGTTTTTAATAGGTTGATTTAATATATGAAACATAATTATCATTAGATACTTTTACTTTTAGGTTCTTTAACAAGAACTGCACCCTTTGTTGCACTAACGAAGTACCTACTGCACGTATTGTTATTAATGTTATTATAATTACTGCGAGCGTCAAGGACCTCCATTCTACGAGGTAAAACATTATTGCTTTTGACATCTTTTAACTCGGCGGCTATTACTGTCAAGTAAATAAGAACTATCGTGGTGTTGACAACACGGTAAACAGTCTACAGCAATATAGTTTTACCGACAAGAAGGCCCGGCGGAGGTATCTCTCGGATTTGATCTTACCAAATTATACAGGTGACCGGTTAGTTGGCTATTTT
Source organism: Acleris laterana (assembly GCA_963966035.1). Lineage (NCBI taxonomy): Eukaryota > Metazoa > Arthropoda > Insecta > Lepidoptera > Tortricidae > Acleris > Acleris laterana. The sequence continues at coordinate 47,623,522 of OZ014438.1, forward strand.
CCTTGAAAGGGGTTCAGACTTAAATAAACTAGAGGTCATTTGCAATAATTTGGTCCCAGTTACCTAGGGTCTAATGTCACTGGTTTTTCGAGTAATTTCAATTTATGATTAGTTAAGTATTTTTAATAAGTACCTACATATTCATATTTCATGTTTAGGAGAAGGAGGATAACCGTGGTCGTGGTGGTCTTATGTCACTTTTTCCTAAAACTTTAATCGCTTACTACCTACTGTTAGAATACAAGTATTATCTAGTTAGGGTAATGGGCAGATGACCACGGCTATCCTCTAAACATCACTATGAATATGTATTAAACACATTAAAATATAAAACGTGTAAGCTATTGATTTACTAGACGATAAATATTGAATAATTTGTACATAACAATATCAGATAAGAATATTTTCTTGTTTCATAGGTACTTTTCAGAAGTCGAGTTTTAGATTTTGAACTTTTATTCTTATTTAAAATGTTTTGGGGTGTAATAAGTAAATGTATATTAGTAAATGTACCTATATATTAGGTGATATAATATAAGTAGGTAACTCAAATAATGGTTTAGGTAAAAAAATCGCGATAAAGGAATTTATTTTTTGATAAGGTTTTATTGTTTTCCATTTAAGGTCAGGGCGGGAAGTTTCGAAATTTGAAAGACCTTCTTAACCTTGCCAATTCCTCATGAGATCGTGAGAGATGAGGATTTTTCAGCAATTTGTTATGTTATGACCCAAGGAATAAAAAAATAATCCATTTAAAGCCCGCTAAGGGCCACATAAACCTGTCCCTTAGCGAATAGTGACATCCCTAAATCAATTACGGCTTTATCTAGAGTGCATCCTTGCAACTTGTGCACAGTAACCGGCTAGTTAACATTTTATGTTGGATTTTAATGTTTATATAAGGACCTATTGGTTTCATTTCTATTTTATTTAATATAATTATTTAATTTTGCCCCACTTAGCTTAGGGCTTGTAATAGTTTTAACATGAATTTTATCGAAACTAGTTTAGTAAGATAAATTTAATAATTCGACGTAGGTCGAAGTGAACGGCAAGACGCATCTTAGGACGGGCATCTGATTCAAATTCCGTTCCTCCGGAAAGACGGACGGCCGTGAGTGTCCTGGGGTGTTATTCTCTCAAAAACAACGGACGGTCGGACGGACGAGTGAAATCGCAACGGCGGGTTTAAGTAGGTAGTCCCGTCAGAGCGAACAAAATACATTTTAGCGCGTGCATTTCCAATTAAGCAGCCTTATACGTTCGATCCATCGGCAGAAACCATGCTGCTTAATTAAAAATGCACGCGCTAAAATGTGTTTTGTTCGATCTGACGAGAGTAATTTCACTCGTTCGTCCACCCGTCCGTCGATTTCGAGAGAACAACACCCCTGCCGCCCGGCGTGTATTTGGTTCTTATTATGAATTCGGTCGTATTGTGTTTATTTATAGGGACAGATAATTGTTCATAATGTTATCCTTCATAACAACGAAGACAACATCGTAACAAACTCAGAATAACGTTATTATAACGTTTAAATTACGCGTTTGAATTACGCGCTGTTGCCAGTTTGTACTTTTTGTGCTCTAAATCAAAGGATTGTGCCGCTGGTGACTCTTATGGAGCTTCCACACTTGCTGTTATAGATGTTATATAACGATATAAAACATTTGTTTTAAATATTTTATCACACATTATAACAAAAGTTATACATTGTTATCATGTTATATAACGTTATATAACATTTTTAAATGTTATACTTATAACAAGTTACAACACAGTAACAAACATTTTTTAATTTTTTGCCTGTGAACTGTGAGGGAGCGTTTGAAACATCTAACAAGTAAGTACCTAGTAACAAAATGTTATGACGTGTTAGTGGATGGCCTTATACCCAACACGGCAACAGGGCGAAAGCTTACGTCAATCCTATACATTTTGATTAACGATAAAGTCGATAAACGAACGCCGAATGCATCTTGTGCAGGGTCTCTGGTGTAGACATTTGTATCAATCACTTTATCCTATTCTGAAGTCGTAAATCGACGTACACTATCTACGAGTAGGTACTACTAAACGGGACTATTAAACGAGTTTTTTTTATTATAAGTACCTACTTTTACTTTTTACCGTGTGGCTGCCGGGTTAGAATGGTGCCACTCCATGTCTCCCTATGAATGTCGTAAGACGTAAGACGTCGCCTGTAAGGCGATGGGCTTGCAACCTGTCACTAATACACTGGGGAGCATTTTTGTCTGATTGTGCAAACTGTGGTAGGTATCAGAATTATCAACAAGTGTTTTGGGGTTATTGGGAAGTCTGTAGCTCTGCCTACCCCACTCTGGGAATGGAGATGTGAGTTTATGTATGTATATGTGTATACTTTTTGTAATCACTTTTTCGAAAACGGCTTTAACGATTTCGATGAAATTTGCAATGTAGGTGTATACGGGGGCAAAAATCGATCTGTGGGCTTAGTATGCTACGCGTGAACTAGTGTCACATTTAATGTATTTATGAATTAGTGTCAAATATAAAGTTGCAATTTAAATCAAATTCAATAAGTATAGAATAAGAACCATCCTACTTATAGCAAAGAAGCCGGACAATAAGATGAACTTTGCAAAGTAGGTTGTTTCTTTCTTCTGTAGGGGAGACCTAGGCGGGTTGACACAAAATTTACAATTCAGGTCATAACTCATAACTGCCTCACTACACGTTTTAGAACTTTGAGATATATATCGCTAGAAAGCAAATTTAATACTCTAACAATTAATTTCAGTTGAAATGGTAATTACTAGTGATAACAATTAAAAAAAATACATTTTCTAAATTAAGTCAGAGTGTTTCAACTCTCCTAGTATAGAGGTAAGATGAAACAAATACCTAGGTAAGTTGACACATTACATAGATGAAGCATTTCAAAATAATAAACGCAATTTAAGTGAATAAAAACCTTTTAATGTTAAAGAAACGGCCTCTGTCATCAATTAACTTTAATTATAATTAGTAAGGGACATTGCAAGTCGGTTTAGCCTATATGTTTTGTAAAATTTTAGTCTTTAATGTAGCTAAAACTATTTTATCAGGTAATAAACTTTAACACAATAAATGAACTTCTTTGAGATCAACAAACAAATAACTTTTGCAACTTAAAATGCTCTTCTCTCTGGACGTCTCGTTATTTCCATTGGTTTTTTTTCTTTATGAATCGGAACAAGGAAGAGTGATGTAATTTATATGATTTTGCAGCCCCTTAAATTGACTTTCTCGGCAGCCAATTCATAAATTTCCGTACTGGCTTCGCCTCTTTTAATCTTCCGCACGTAATTATTTGGCACTCTAAACAAAACAAGAAAAAATTTCAAAAATTACCTAGGTGAGTTGCGACAAACGAGGCCGGTTGAAACAAGGTGTTTCAACTTACCTCTCCGTTGAAATTTACGGTTTTTATCGTGTCATTGCGATTATAACCTAGAAGCCGTTAGTTTACCTAAATTATGAAATAGGTATTCATGTAAAACTAACTTAATCATGCTTTAAAAAACATACACTCAGTGCGAAATGGGATTAATTACATATAAAAAAACAGTATCGAAAAAATGATAAAAAACTTACTTTTCGCACAATTTTGACCACCTACGCTGTATCTCCGTAACCGTTCACCTGGCGGCCGCGACGTGTTCTGACAAGTCTAAAAGACCGAGCTCGAGGTTTGAAATGCGTTGTTACCATACTTCTATTCGCTACAGTTACCGAGATATTGACGTTGTGTCAACTTACCTTTGTTGCAACCCACCTAGGTCTCCCCTACCTGTCATTTTTACACGGTTTTAAGACGTAAAATTTGAATGAACCTCGATATGTCCGCGAACGTGTGTACTTCAGTATGTATGTAAACACTTTATCATATAAAACAGAAATTCAAACACAATATTTACAGAATAAGAATGTATAAATGCGAGTTAGTATCTGATGCTCGTAAACGCAGCTCGTCTACAAAATCAACTCGTCCTAAAATAATTTGGACGAAATTGTAACTAGGTTAAAAAGTACTCGTCTATGAAGCAACTAGTCGCTAAATCATTTTGTCTACTGTCATTATCAACTCGTCTTAAATGCATTTCGTCTAAGTCGCCTGGTCGCCTGTAAAGTAACTCGTCGTTAATGCGTGTGGTCTTAATAGCTCGTCGGCTACGAAGCAACTGGTCTTAAATGTTAAATGCAACGCACCTCACATATATTACCTACCCACAGTACCCGGATTCTACCCGGAACCATTAGCTTCGTATGTAGGGCCACTATAATCTATCCAAGGACTTATTTTCTCTTTTACAGTTGTTGTAACTTTTTTATTTCTTACACCGCCGGCCGTAAGGCGTACCGAAACACGCACGAAATGTGATAGACACTATGGTGTAAGTAACAAGTTGTCAAAAGCGGGGTAAGGGTCAATTGCGCCAAAAGTTTTTACATGATATTTCGCCGTGGTCCTAACAGCGCCGACCCTGTCTGCAATATACCTATAACTAAAGCTAATAATGTGCGTTTTCTAGGTGTTGAGCTGGAGCCGTATCTAAGATGGCATACTCACATCGACACTGTTAATAAAAAGCTTGCTAGTGCATGCTATGGTTTAAAGAATCTTGCTAGTACTGTTAATAAAGCTATTTTTCACTTCTCATGCTCAAAAAGTTTGTCAAATTAGACTTATCAAGCGAGACTCAAGTGATACATGTACAACCGAGGGAAAATATAATATATATATTTTCCCTAGGGAAAATATGAAATTGAAAATAGAATGATTTACATTTACAAAACATCTTAATTTGACCAATCAAAATACTTCACCAAATTAAATCCACCAATCACAATACACATGTCATCGACTGTCAGTCGGAACGTTAGGTTCTTTTTGGTACGTACGTACATTCGTTAACTAATTCAAATCTTTAAAAAAAAAAAATGTATTTGATATCAACCAACCATAATAAAGCTATATTAAAATCGACCAATCAGGTAACAGAATTCATTTCTCAAAACATTAGGTGTTTTTTAGTACCTATTTTACAATTGCTAAAATATCATAAATCGTTTGAGCTACGCTTTAAAGCGCTAAATACTCACTCGGTCAGCGCCGTTTAGTCTATATTTTGTATCTGTGTCAAAGTAGTTTAAAAAAAACACGCCGCCAAATTAAAACAATATTTTGCCGCGGAATACATTGTGGGTGGATAATCATTGTTAATTTTAAGATGTCGTCAAATGAAAATGAATTGCAACTTACGCCGAATACAATAATGGAGAAAAGGGCCAAAAAACTGATTGAAAATAATTTGCCCGTGAAATCTCGTGAAAACTATTTAAGGGCATACAATAATTTTACACAATGGAAAAATTAAAAGCAAGTTGATTCTAACATTACAGTGAAGGTGTGTTTACTTTTGTATAATTCTTTTATTTTCTCACAATCGAAGTGAAAAGTAGAGTGTATAACTCGGGTCTAAAAGCCATATTAGGTACCCCTCGCACAATTTCCCCTCGCTTTGCTCGGGAAAATAACCATCTCGGGGTACTATGGCTTATTTTTGACCCTAGTTATACAATCTACTATTAAAATCAGTTTATTTTGCCTATTTCGAAAGTATAGTTCGATACTGTATTGAAGTGTGGGGTAATGGCACTGCAATAGATTCGGTACTATTAAAACAAAAAAAGGCTTTACGTATTTTGGCAGGATGCTCTTATGTACCTGATACACATAGAAATATGTTTAAAGAGAACAAAATCCTAACAGTTGTTTCACTATATCTTTATAGTATATGCTTATTAGGGTTTGCAATATTCGTTGGTTTTTAATATTCGAATAATATGAATAGTTCGATTTCCGATATTCGAATATTCGAATTTTTCGGATAATTTGAATATTTATTGAAACAAAACGAATTAATGGTTTAAAGTTGTAAAATCAAATAAATAGGCCTTAAATATTTAAAAAAAATAGCATTCCGTGGTCAAATAAAATATTATTAGTTATTAATATAGCAAGTAGCAGGAAGCGAGCGACCCAACTACGTCACTCAACTCACTCACTGCTCGTTACTGTAATATATTTTTTTGAGCTATATTTGTTTTTTTGGGAATGTAAACTTGTAGATACGATTAACTTTAATTAAGTAAAACAACATAAAATAATATAACAACCATAACACAATAACTGAAAAAGAAAACTAAAATTAAATAAAACTAACTCTAAATATATAAATTACCTAACTAAAACATTAAATCTAAGAATGGCCCCTGCGGCATTGTACCAAAGATGCTGGCAGCATTTCCTCGCTGGATGGTTAAACTTATACGTTGAGCGAGGAAACTGCCAGCTCTTCGGTCTCCCGTGACGTCCATGAGCCTCTTCGAAACTTCTTTGAAGAGGCTTCGAGCGCTAGGATCCCACGGACCAAGGGTCTCGACACCGAATGGAATAAACATATATTCTGGGCCGAGACCACTATATTTTACTACCTTCATGCTTTCGGCCGCTTCAGCTGCCGCACCAGCCCTATTAGAGGTCCGGTGGAGATGTGATGGGGCTAGCGTGTCTACACAGGTTGCATCCCACACTAGCACTCGTCCCATATTCCACGGGACCAAGGTCATTCCGTCAGGTCTCTTGCCATCATTTCTAGAAATGCCTGTCGGCTCTAAAAGAGCCGGGACCTTTATTGAGGCAAGAGACCGACGAATGATGTCGTTGAGTGCGGCGTGTCTGGAAAAGCGGCCAGCACTTCTCTGGCAAGAAAGTCCGTGATGTCCTAGCCGATCTACGTCACTTCCGCAGGGGCGAGCGATGTGGAGCGCAGACCGGGACCACAAGGCGAAGGCAAACTGAAAGTCGGAGTGTGTTAGGGTCTAGGAAAGTTCCAGTGCTTGGCGAGGGATGAGCTTGAAGCCAGTATCCAGCCTCCCTTGTACCGACTGCTAAAATTCTAGCACGATCCGCTGCGCAGCACTGGCTAAGAAGGGAATCAACAGTCAATTTGGGAATTAGTTTTAAAACTCATGTTGTCTCATGTTATATTTGCATTCCAGTTTAATATTTGCTTGCATTTCTCAGTAGGTATGAAAAAAAGCTGATTCCAGCGTTCTATTAAAAGTGGGAAACTATTTCAATCCTTTTTAGTACTATTCAAAATATCCGAATTATTCGAATAAGTAACACTGCCGTATTCGAATTTAATTTGTGTCGGATATTCGAATAATATGAATATTCGAATATTCGAATTGCAAACCCTAATGCTTATATGTATTTAAAGGTAAAAATACTATACAAATTAGACGTAATGAACATAAGAACCTTAGGAACTTCAATTAATTTACACTGACTACTCACTTTAAACATTACGACAAAAGCCTGCACAACACGGCACTGAGGGCTTACAATAAACTTGACTCTAATATAAAATAATGCAGGGACCTTAGACCTTTTCATTGATAGACCATATTATTCTATTAGGGAGTATTATGCTATAAAAGTAAGGGAGTATTACTATGTATTATGCCTTGGACTGAATGTTTTATCTGTACCTACTTATATTTATTATTTAGCTTTTATTAATTCACGAACAATTGTGTTAATATGTAATTTGGATATGATTATTTAAATTATTATTATTATTATCGTACGGCCTTACGAGTGAAGGTCCTGCGTTCCTTATAAAAGTAAATCTAAATTATTTAGCCAGTCTAAAGCCTCCTCAGAGCACCCACTAAGTTTCGCCTAGCCGCCAGCAAAACGTCGGTTGGGACACTCCTCCACGATGTGATAAGCTGTTTGCTGTGGAGCGCCGCAATCACACGCTGGCGAGTCTTTAAGGCCCCATTTGTGAAGGCAATAGTTGCAGCGGGCGACTCCCGTGCGGATGCGGTTCAGCGTCGTCCAGATCTTGCGGCCGGTCTTGAAACCAGGCAGCTGGGCAGACGGGTTACCTACAAGGGCACCCGCCGAGCATTCCTGGGACTCCCAGTCAGCCGACCACGCGGACCGAATGTCAAAGGGTTGGCGGATGACGGGGACTGACCAGAGAGGCCTACGTGAGGGGAGTCGCTGCGGTATATGCCTGTCCAGGGTTCTGGCAATCGGCAACCTGTGTGGAAGTTGGGTGCTGACCACTTTATCCCATTCTGCCGCCGCCGCCCGCGAGCGCCTCAGATGCGGAGGAGCTATGTTAGCCAGCACGGGGAGCCAGGAAGTTGGAGTGGGACGCAATGTCCCCGTGATGATCCGCATGGCTCGGTTCAGTTGAACGTCGACCTTACGGGTGTGAGCACTCCGGTACCACACCGGAGCACAGTATTCTGCAGTGGAGTACACCAGAGCCAGGGCGGAAGTCCGCAAGACATCAGCACGGGCACCCCACGTTTAAATGAATTGAGCAAAATGAAATATTTTTCCTATTAAATGAACTGAATAACTTCTTATTAGGTAGATGTATACCATACTTATTTGTATTTAATTGATATTGCTTTAAATGTAATCTACGCATTGTTCAATGTACTTATTCTAAGCATAATTTTAATCCTAAAACTGTATTTGCATGCATTTTATGTTTTACGCAAATAAATGACTTGATTGATTGATTGAAAAAGTTAATAAAATCTCTTTTGAGTGTTGGGTATAAGTGGTATAACACTTTATAAAATTTAAGACGAGTTGCGAATTTATTGCTGAAGTGCGACAAACGTTTGTGCGGAGTATCGTCTGTGCGAAAGACGATTATGCGATGTATGATTGTGCGAAATGTTATTTGTGCGATGAATCGTTTATGCGAAAGACGGTTATGCGATGTATGATTGTGCGAAATGTCATTTGTGTGATGAATCGTTTATGCGAAAGACGATTATACGATGTATGATTGTGCGAAATGTCATTTATGTGATGAATCGTTTATGCGAAAGACGATTATACGATGTATGATTGTGCGAAATGTCATTTGTGTGATGAATCGTTTATGCGAAAGACGATTATACGATGTATGATTGTGCGAAATGTCATTTGTGTGATGAATCGTTTATGCGAAAGACGATTATACGATGTATGATTGTGCGAAATGTTATTTGTGTGATGAATCGTTTATGCGAAAGACGGTTAGGTATACGATGTACAACTGTATTGAATTTCATTAAAGTGAATTATGATTATGCGATGTATGACTGTTTCAAGTGTCATTTGTGCGAAGTATGATTATGCGATAACGATTGGTATAGGTCTACCAGAATCTCATGAAAAATTTAAAAGTAAAAAGTAAATGATTTTGATATGGCAATGTTGCCTTGTCAGTCTTGTCACTTGTCAATTAAAATTTCACGGAATGTAAAGGTTTGTTAATTTTAACCGAAATAAAATGCATATATTCGAGAATGTCTAAAAACCATTACGATCGCAAGCCAGAAATATTGTTTACCATGTTTACAATAACTTATGTGAGGAAGGAGGTGTTAGTGAAACATAATCTGCAATTTTTAATCGTGTTTTTCAGTTGACCGGTTAGCGTAGCCAAATAATATTGATACTTAAGTTACGTAGATAGACGATGTTACTTATTTATATTAATATTGTGTCATATAATTACAGGAGTAGGTATCTAGTTCCACGGTAAGACGAATAGTGGCAGAAGGCACGACGCATGATGGTGTATTTTCAACACCTGTATAAAATAGGAAAGGAGGATGTAAAAGAATTAATTTGGACAATTTCGATTTAGAATTGATTAAAAATTAAATAAAAGAATTTTACACTGTTCGAAAAGAAATTTCAACAGTCACAAAATTATTGAAAGATTTGAAAGAGGACATTGATTCAAAAGGAGGGAGAGAGTCTTTAAGGTTAGGGAAACAGTATTAAGTTATTTAAATAATTAAATGAGATATGGGGCTAGGAGACGCTCCTACTTAGTGCATCCCTCTATTTCTAGCTTCAAGCCTTTTAAATTAAGTTTGTTTAGATAAATTGTATGTAGTAACTTGTACAATATTTATTCAGGGTCATACTTACAAAAATTGGTTTCGAATATGTGAAATTCCAGTGGAAAATCCATCCTTTCCAAATGACCGAACCATCATCCATCCATCCATCTCATCTTATAGAAATATTATAATAATGTTATGGCATGACATCTGATTGTTTAATTTCTATTAAAACTGCATCGAGCATATACGTACGTCCAGTACTTCGCTCTCATTTTTATTATTTCTAATTTGAAGGGGGACACTTTTATTTCAACTGAATACTAGGTATATAAGATATATAACAAATTAATATACCTTCACACCTGTAATCTCAGGGTGGGACAGGCAGAGCTACAGAATTTCCAACAACTCTAAAAACTTGTTGATAATTCTGTAACCACATTGTGCACACTTGCCCCCTTACTTATAAACGTGGAATAAGCTTGGTATAGTTTATGCCATGCTTTGTCCTTATCTGTAATTGTGACATTTGCATCTGACACTGACACTGACAGAAAGTGACAAAGCATGGCATAAACTGTTCCAAGCTTATTCCTTGTTTATAAGTAAGGGGGTTAGGCGAAGATGTTTACCAGCGTATTAGTGACAGGTTGCAAGCCCGTCGCCTAACAGTACTACACGCCTTTATTACCTTAGTCGGCTTTTACGACATCCACGGGAAGACTTGGAGTGGCACTATTCTAATCCGGCAACCACACGGGGGGTAACTACTTAGTATAATATGCTAAAACTACTTTAAAAGTAGAAAATAATATTAATAATAGGCACTACTACTTACTTCCATTCTTACGTATACCTACGTAGGTATTTTTATCTATAGGTAATTTTATTTTTATTTTTAATATGAATTTATTAGTCTTCATATTAAAATTAAAAATTAAATTAAAAATTAATTACTCGACATGACTGTACAATATTTAAAAACAGGGCGTCGGTCAAAAGGGAAAATTAATTCCCTTGATTGATCGGTCAACGGATCGGACGAACGGGAAACACTCATTATTTACCATTTCGGTACAGAACCTAAAAAAGATATGGGATATATTTTGATACATTAAGTACCCACAACTCACACGGTTAAGGAAAACATCGTAAGGAAACCTGCACATTCGAACAGCTACGTGTGTAACAGCATAATTGAGATAAGATGAACACGGTAAATAAAAGCCGTTTATTTTAAAATTACAGAAACACTTTTTTACCGTCATAGATAGTTGTATCCTCTTCTCGTTAACGGAGTCGAATAATATGATCAGAACCCTTACACATCGTCTTTAGCTCTTTTGTCATGTCGCACTAAGGTACTGTCGCAAAATAGTATATTCGCACAGTGTAACTTCGCACAAAGATAGTCCTACATTACTATTGTCAGACAGTGCCGTATCGCACAACTGTACTGTCGTTCGTTTGTATTGTCGAACAATGATACGTCGCACATTATCCCTCCGCAAAACTGTACTGTCGTTTATTAGAAATGTCGCACAATAGTACTTTGCACACTTTCACTTCGCACAACTGTACTGTCGTTCATTTGTATTGTCGATCAATGATACGTCGCACACTATCACTTCGCACAACTGTACTGTCGTTAATTAGAAATGTCGCACAATAGTACTTTGCACACTTTCACTTCGCACATGTACTGTCGTTCATTTGTATTGTCGATCAATGATACGTCGCACACTATCACTTCGCACAACTGTACTGTCGTTCATTAGAAATGTCGCACAATAGTACTTCGCACACTCGAGGTCGCACTCCAGTAGTAATCCCTATTCGACTGCCTGCGAATTTAGCCAGATGATTTACAGGCGAGTTGATGCCGTGACCACTTGCTATGGTTCTAGCCTGCAACAATAGTCCAATTTTACTTATTATATTATTCTAAAAATATGAAAGCTTTAGCTATACTTAGCTAAAGTTTAGAGCAATTAATTTTAGGCCAAACGGTACATATACCTATCAATAATAGCAGTAAGGTATCATATTTTAAAATAATGTAATGAGGAAAATTGGACTATTGTTGCAGGCTAGGACCATAGTTGTGTAGTTTTACGGTACCCTAAAGGTTAGCTGGAAAATATCCATTAAAGGGATAAGTCAGCCTTTGTACATTCCTATTCTTTAAATATTGTATTTGAATTGCTGTGCTTTGTACAATAAAGTTATTGCATACACGATCGCGGAGATATCGAGTTCCATTCAAATTTGACATCTTTAAACCTCGTGAAAATGACAGTTTTTTAAAGAACAAAAACCAGCCTATTTTACGTTGTATTTTGTCTTACGTAATGTGTAATCTACTTATAAATTTAGTAGTAAAATATAGCTGGTGCAAAGTTCGTTTTATAGCCCGGTTTCTATGCTGTTATTATTCTATGGGTTTCTATCTCAACTATCTAGATAGATTTGAACGTTTTATTTCATTATTCTAGCAATACCGAAAAAAGACAGAAAATGTAACGTAAATTTTTGCTTTATGTATAAAAGGACTCAAGTCACACAAAATACACTTTTATTTTAAACCTTAACGTTACACTTACCTACGTTAAGATATGGAATAGACGTATGTGACACTAAAGTGTCTTAACCCAGGGTTAAACATTTCGTGCAAGTGGCCCTAAATCGTGTTTTCTCGTATTCTTGGATCTTGCATTGTCATCTTCGAATTCGTTTTCAACCCGAGCAATGCTCGGTCTTCCAGGTACTAGCGAGCTGTTACTATCACTGTTGCATATAAAATCATGATGCGCACGCGACCTCGTTACTGTGCGGTTACAGTTACAGTTCGATCGATGGTGAATACCCGGCTTTAGGCTGCGTTTCCACCAGAAATGTGCGAGGATGCGTTGCAAGGGATGTGTTTGTCATGAACCAATATAAACACTTCATTTACCTATCCTCGCTTAGGTTAGCTCTGGTGGAAACAGCTCAGTGGAGTGAGGTTTTCGTACATACAAAACAAAAGAAGGGAGTGTGCGAGGAATGTGTTGCGAGCGATGTGTTGCGAGGCGGCGTCGGGATCCGCTCCCACCTCACAGTACCCCGCCCGCTTATTTAAAAAGAGCCCGCTACACATCCTCGCTACGCATCCTCGCACCGCTCAGCTACCTCGCACATCTTTGGTAGAAACATTCACACCGCTACACCTCCTCGTTACACACACAGCCTCGCAGTCTTAAGTAGGTACAGATGTATTGAATAATCCTTGCCCATCGTTTTTTCTCGGATAAGTTCGTATTTATCTTGCTTTCTCAGTTGGCTTATTGACGGGTCCTGAAGTTAATTGAGAAAACAAGATAAATACGAACTTACCCGACAAAAAACGATTGCAAAGGATTATTCACTACATCTGTATTAAGTAAGTACCTACTTAGGTAATAATTAATAAAATAAGTTTGAAAATATCATTGTTTTATTATCAGATTTTACGAGAACTCAATTACAAAAATAATTATAAAATAAAGTTGGTCATTTAATACAGGTAGTATTAAAATAGTGAGGAGGTCGACGCGTCAAGCGCCCTCATTTTGCCTATTGCCTGGGCACGATTACACGATCGTAACGTTTGCCGTTAAAAGCGTTAAATATTGACAAAGCTTTCAGAAGAGCCCGTCCTATTATCATGTTACCAAAGATAACACTTGATAGTCGATAAAAACATGCATCATGTACGGGCCGCCACGGACGACGAGATAACTGAAGGTAGTTCGATTCGACCGGACGTGAGGCGCCCGCCATGCCGCATGGCGGCCGGTTTTACGTTGAATACGCGTTTGGATATACACCTACCTACCTATCTACATATTCGGTATTGTAAAAGTACTAACGGTAAACTCTAAGGTTTACCGGTAAACCAACACCGGTTTTTGCCGTTTAATAACTGGCAAAGCTTATTCACTTCAGATAGTCATTTGCATATCGTCACTTGTAGATCAATTAATAAGTACGTAACTGCCAAAAAACGGTTTTCAGGAGAATCATAAAACGACTTCGTTTTTCGAAAAGAAAATGTAACTTTTTATTAATTTATCCTATTAATATGATGTCTAAGACACTATTTCTTAAAATATTTTTAGTTAAACAGAGTGCGTGCCCTGCACGTGTAGTTTCGGAGATAACATGGCGGTCACATAACTTTTTTTGATGAAAATGTATCATAGGTACTTTAGCTAATCCTCAAAAAGCAAAAACGCATACCAATGTAACACACAAAAAGAAAAAGAAACTTAACGTATGTCACAACGTATTATACATTTTGAGAGTTACATTAAATTAGTCTACTGGTTAAATTTAACCTTATGCCGCAATAATAAATACTAAAACGGAAGAAATATTATTTAGGTTGAATAGTTTGTCAAAGAATAGTGTCCACATTGGACCAAAATCCAATATTGATTGTGCGCAATTTTGTCATGACGCAGGTAAATACGACAAATCAAATAAACTACATATTAAGCTTTAGCTCATTCACTAAATGAATCGAACCGGTCGAACCGTTGAATTAATAGGTATAAATAAATCTTCTTTATAAAATAGCACGGTTTAATAGAGTAGATTTGACTACACCTTTTTGTGTACACAGCAAGATTTTTTTATGAATATGACGTTAAAAATTGCCTTTTCTGGGTGGGTTCCGCAACTCGAAAGGAAAAAGCGGAGCCCTTGTAGGATCAGTTTGTTGTCCTTCCTTCCGTCCGTCTATCAAGACCCTCTTTCTCAAGAACGCGTGGAGGTATCAAGCTAAAATTTATATCAAATACTCAAGTCTAGTCCTTTGGAGCTGGGAAAAAATTGAACTTCTAAGCCAACGCAATCAAAACATACAGCCGTTTATGCTGCAAATTTTCGAAACTCGCAAGGGAATCAAAACCTACAGGGTATTTCCTGTGAACTCAGAATCTTGAAATTTAGTACGAAGAAACGTCTTATAACACAGATAAAGGAAAAATTGCGAAAACCGTAAATTTTTTAGTGGGCTATTCCCAATTGTCCACACCCCTTTTGTCCACAACTGGACAACTGGGAAAAAAAACCAGTTGTCCACACCCTCGAAATTATGTGGACGTTTGACGCTCTTTAATTTGACTCAGCTATGTTGAAAGAGTGTGAAACGTCTACATAATTTCGAGGGGTGTGGACAACTGGGAATAGCCCTTTTTAGGGATAGGTACATCATATAATAAAATAATTTTAATAATTTTAAGTCATAAGTACCACTTTTTAAATCAGGTGAGATGAGTGATTTAACGAATTTCCGTCCCATTTCTATTCTAGATACCTGTTTTAAGTAAAGTTTTTGAGAAGTTAATGTTAAATGATAATGTTAGGTCACTTCAATAGAAATAAACTGCTTAACAGTAATCAGTTCGGCTTCACCAGAGGACGATCCATTAAATATATATACAATATTTGGGAGAAATCTTGTGATGCAATAGGATTTTTTTGTGACCTTTCCTAAGCTTTCGATTGCGTAGATCATGCGACTCTTATATGTATTAAAATTAGAACATTATGGTCTGACTAATAATTCTCTAAATCTCATGTCCTCATATCTTAGTGATAGGACACAAACGGTTGTTGTAAACCAAACAGTCCATTGGAGCAGCTGTTAAATTAGGTGTGCCTCAGGGCTCCATATTAGGTCCTTTCTTATTTTTGGTTTACATTAATGACCTACCACCCATGGTAGAGAATCTTTGTGATATTGTGCTATTTGCTGATGATACATCATTGATTTTAAAGTTAGACCGAAAATCCGTCAATTACACTAGGATAAACGCCACGCTAGGTAAAGTACTTAATTGGTTTACTAGTAACAATTTGCTACTCAATGCTAGGAAAACTAAATGTGTTAGGTTCGCTTTGCCTAATGTTAGACCGGTAGAATCTAGTATATTTCTAAATGGTGAGTGTTTGGAAATGGTAGATAAGGCGGGGATATCCCAGAAGTTCCATATTTTCTAGTTCCATATGGATCTATCGGGATATTCATTTTGAAGGAAATGTCCCAGAAGTACCATATGGAACTACTTGTACATATTCATATTAAATGTCTACCTCTGCTAAGTATGACCTTTGTACAGGGTGTTTGGCAGTCGGGTGTAGGGGTTTTAAGGGATGATAGTAAGGGTCATTCTGAACATTTTTGACCACATTTACTATTATGCTAAGTTTCACGGTTTCCGAGATATTGATCATTTTAATAGGATTTTTTGTCATTTTTCCTTATGTCCGTGATACGAAAAACCCCTTAATTCAAGTATAAATTAAAAAAAAAAACAGTGTTTTCTTGCATGACTGGAATCACTATGAAATACATATTTTAACTCGATTGTCGTGATGGGTGAACTTTTACTTATTTACCTAAAGGTTTGTACGGAACCCTCAGTGCGCGAGTCCGACTCGCACTTGGCCGGTTTTTTCTATCTATTTACTATCGTTCTTTTATTTATCAACTTAAGGATTGTTTAGACAGAAATCCCTCAAACGATATTTTGTATAACTTTTTTGTTGATTACCCGCAGAAAATAAATTTAAATTTAACGGACTAGTAAGTATTTAAATAATCTTTAAGAGAATCAACAAGAATAGGTAAAACAGGTAAAATCTAGTTAGCTTAAAAACATTAGCATTAGCACAGTCTGAAAGGTGACGAGCTTTTTCCATGAATTTAAGTAAGAATTGATCTAGGTATATAAGTAAGTTTATTGTCGCCTAGTACCCGTAGCACAAGCCTAGAGCTTAGTTTGGGGCGAGGTCAATTTGTGTGAGATTGTCCCCTGTTTTTCTAGGGGGTATAAATTGATGACGATTGCATTGAAATTGACATATTATAGATATTATCTGTATAATTTAAAATAATTTACTGTACAGTCTCCTGCTCCCACACACAACCGAACGAACCAATTTACCATTATTAATCAATAATCACGGGCTTTTAAAGATCAAGTGAGGTCTTAGCAATTATTTATACACTTGATATTTACTTTCACATTAAGTTTAAGATTAAATAAGTATGCCTTATGTGTTATTTTATGTTATTTCAAATAAAAACACGCTCGATGAATATTTGAGGTTATGTGCCAAGCAGTAGGTACTAATACTTATGTTAATTTTGACTGACGCAGACTATAATCTTGACACAATCCCACTTCTTATAACTGCTGATTTCAATAAAATAATTATTTACCTGTAGGTACATGTCTATTTTTCCAGTTGGACCGTGTTTCCGAGGTACCTAAAACCTAAGATTTTCCGAGGAAATATTCGTAAATATCTGAAAAATTAACAATTATTTAAGACCAGGCGGCCTCTTATCTACTGGGTGAAACCCTTTTGTGGATCGAAGGTAAAACCAGGTTTAGACATATTGTCGTATTGTTTTTAAGTGGGCCGATATTACGGTCCATACGTAAATAAAATATAAAAATCTTACGTAAATAAGAGCTATCAAATCGTTGACAATACAATACCACG